>OY744526.1:153931238-154019936 GCA_963556195.1 Sepiola atlantica
TCTAGTATTTCTAATATTTCTTAATTTTCCCCAACTATTATTTTTTTTATAAATTCTTAATTATTATTGACCACTATTATTGTTGTTGTCGTCGTTATTATTATTGTTATTATTATAATTATTATTATTATTACTATTAATAATTAATAATGGCGCCATTTTTTAGTTTTTTTAGTACTTTAAATTAAATTAAATTATTAGTTATTATCATTCATTATCATTATACTTTTTTCATTTTTATTATCATCGGTGTTTATTATTATTATTATTACTAATAATTCTGTTAGACTTAACTAACTTACTAATATATTTATTTATTAATTTATTAATGTTAAGCTGATAAACTCTAGACAAAATATAAAGATGGTATAAATTTAGAATTAGCGCTTCATTTGATTAACAAACCCTTACCACCACCACCCCCACCCCAATCACACGCGTCTACACGTCCATAACGCCAATCACGGCTGATCTGGGGGTTCGCACGCACGCATACACATTTACACACAATATTACAGTGAACTTAAAATTACGCATGTCCGCTCAAGTTCAAAATAACTGTCGTTTTTTTTTAGACCTAAATCTTGCATGTCTACCCCCTCCCCTCCCTAGGTCTGTATCAACAGACGTTTCCATTTCTCTATCTGTCTACCTATCTATCTTTCTATCCATCTCTAACCTACTCTCTTCATTGTATGTCTCTTTCCACTTTGTTTTATTTTATTTATTTATTTGTTTTGTTTGATTTTAGATTTTAACTTTTTTGATTTTTAACGGTCCTAAACCATGTGACCCCCTAAATTTTTAAATGTTAAATTTCTTTTCTTTTTCTTCTTTTTGTCCCCACTTCATTCTCTCCAAATATGATCTGAGGTTAAGATCGGATTCTAACTCTGCCTGATGAGATCTCAGTTTATAGTAACTATTGATCGATAACATCGACATGCCAGTGTCGCAGATTTTGTACATGTCTGTGTAAATAAAAATTATCATATATACATATATATACATATATATACACACATATACATATATCATACAAGCAAATACATGAAAGCAAAGGACAAAAAGAAGGTGATATGTTCGAAATACTATTTATTCAATGCTAACCCAGAATGGCTTGTTCCCTGTATGATTGTGTAAAAAACGAGCACATAGGTCTAAAACAGTCTTCTTAAAAGAATGTGTGTGGCTGTGTGTGAAGAAGTTAAGAGAATGTGTCTCACATACCTTGGATTTTGTGCGTGCATTAGGCGCACGTGTGTCAGGCGAGGCAAAAGAGAGATAATCTCTTTGTGTTTCGATTTTTATAGTCCCCCGATCTTAGCGCCTCCTAGTGTGGCAAAATAGGAGATAATTATGTCTGAGCGCCCTCTGGTGTATGTGTATGAGTGTGTGGAAAGGTAGGTAATGCTACACATTCAACATGTTTGACATCTGTTGTGTACCTGTTACCTGAGTGTTAGGTGTAAAAGTAAAATCGGGGTCCACAAGATATAAACAATGCGAAGAGGGTAGAAACAAAAAGAGACCGAGTTAAATAAACACGATAATGTTTATATTCATGAACATATACACAATGATATGAACATACTAATTGTATAACTGTTCATCTGTATGTGCATGCGAGAAACTGTACTTGTCGTTTATTTGTAGATTGATGCGAGAAAAAGAAATAGTCGTTATGTACAAACCAGCATGTGTGTGCGTGTGAATTTTTCTGTACAGGCCAGTATGTGAAGTTCACGTTGCTGAATGTATGCGTATGGCTTAGCTGTTGTGTGAGACTATATATGTGCGTGTGTGAAGTTCGATGTTTCAAAACCGTAGTCAATTTCGAGGTTACCTAGAGTTCAACCGTACACACGTAGTACACTGCACATCACGTGGTATATTCTTATCCAATTTTCGCTTTACAATTCTTTGATTTTCTCTAGATTATTTTTGATTGAAAATTGTATGAAAATGTAATAATATATTTTAAATGCGTGTCTTATTTGTTTGTGTCCCTCCTACTGGCACTAAAAATGTCAGATGTAAATCCTGTAGACTACGTAACGACACAGAAGTCGGCTACTATCGTATAATTGAATTGTGCATTAGTAGGTGACGTGCAAGTATTGTTAATGATGAGAACTTTTAGATTATACGGGAACGAAAAGGGAGTGGAGAAGAAACAAAAAATTCAAGTCAGTTTATTTGCCAAATAACAAAGGATTCTTTCCGAAGGTTATCTTGATCGAGAGTCGGATTTGCTTTGGGTTTTGAAGTATTTGTTTCCATTAGAAAACAGTGAAACAGTGTGTGTTGTGTAGCTGAAAACGTTCCTTTGTTCAAACGCCGGAAATTTTGTAGAAGAATGTGCACGTGGATTGAATGCGGAGAGAAAGATTTTCGGTTGTCTGAAAATCGCGTAGAATCAAAGCCAACGGGTTTGTCAGAAAGGCTGAGTGGTTCTTTGTAATCATCGTCCACCAATGTTGTAGAGAAGAAGAAGAACGTACGAGTGTTTAATAGAACTAAATCACCCCATACAATTGACGGAAGATAAATGATTTTTAGAAATAAAATACTCACGTGGTCCAATCTTAACATTATTCTTAATAACTCTCCTAAATGTCTAAACTGTTCAACGGGTTTTAAGAATAAAATAAATGCAGTTTGCTTAACATAAGCAACCGATGAGTGCGTTCGTTTCATTCCATTCGATATAAAGGCATTTCTATTATTTGTAGAGGAACGTTACGAAGAGAAGAGGATGCCATCTCTTGCCAAAATAATCGCAAATGAAATACGAGATAAACTGAAAGTTGTTTACGTCAGAAGGTGAGTAGACAGTTTTCCTTCCATTCCAGTTTTTCAACTTCATCTATTTTATTATTGTAGATTTGTTTTTCTTATCAGACATTAAGGAGATTTATGTATTTTATCTAACCATGACACCATCGTAATGAGACACGTTATCAGTAATGTCCTTTGTTATTGTTAGCCAGAAGCATTCTAGATAGAAAAGAATAGACATATTAAAAGCAGATGACTTGTCAGAGTTGCTTCCCTTGTGTTCGATTTGGAGAGTTACACCCCCTTCCAACCGAGACGGACATTCTGTAATGACGTTATTGTTTCAACTCCCACTGTGAGTGTCAATTAATTAGTAAATCCTATTCTTCCAATTGTAAAAAATAGATAAATAATTAATTCTTGACCATACTAAGTTTCCTCATTCAAATTCTTTCTCCTATTTTTGTTTATTAAATCACACTCACACATTTAAAGTTACACCCACTCAAGCATCATTCAATAACCCGATACGGTCACTTCAATTATCATGTGGTGGCTGAGTGGTAAGATACAAAGCAACGTAGAAATAAACAGATGAAAGCGATTCTTAAGAGATAACAATTTAAAATTATTTATTTAAAACATAATACAATGGAGGATTAAACTATGATGAATGTGGATTAGACGGTGTTTGTAGTGTACACCATGACATGCCTCTAGGAAAGGCAGATAATCCTACTTCAATGTCTCTTGCCAAGAGTGGTTAATCATCATTCAATGTCCCTTAACAAGGGTAGATAATTTTTTTTTAAAAGAGTTATAGAAATGTTTTAAGATGGAATTGGTGGATGGACAAAAGCCCACCAAAATAATTCAAACACGGACAAAAGCTCACCAACGTAAAAATAAATTAATTTTTAAAAATTAAAAAAATTTTTTTTTACAATTACCAATAACTCTTTCTTTTTCTTGATAAAATCTTTTTTTTTCATTTTTAAACATTTTTCCAGTACTTTGTAAATATTGCATTCTTTTAAAGATTACATCATAAAAAAAACCCCCAAAAACATGTATCCTTTCTACTACTGACCCTCTCCGGGTGGTAATACAAAAAATAATTTTTTTTAAATTCATGTATTGTTTACACATAATCGCCTAAAAAATGTAGAATCTTATTTTTGGGAGAGGGAGGGATACTTTTGTTTTCACTTTAGGTATTGTATCCAAGATTTTGATAAACTCATTGTAAGATATTTATCTATATTTTTATCTTGTATCTTTTTTTCCCTAATTATCAACTTGTGCCATTTTTAGCGGTGCCATTTTAACTAAATTCAGTGAAAACAGCAATTTGAGAAATAGTTTAGCAGTCATGAGTTTTCAAATTCTCCATTAATTGAAAATTGATTAATTCATTTCAAAGGGAAATAAACATTAGGTTTAAAGAATTTCAAACCGAAAAAAATGCAAACGTGAATGCAGTACTCTACAATACCCCTAACCCTAATAATCATTTAATCATTACTTCATACCATCACTAAGGAGATCCCATATCGGCAATGTCCAACACCAGTGCAAATGAGACATTGAGATGAACACCAAACAGCACCATTGAGATGCGCTATCCCCAATGATTGTGAAAGCATTACAACACACCACTGATATTCGCTGTCACCAATGGTGATTTTGGAAATACAACACCAGTACCAATTAGACATATTATAGGTAATGAAGGTGAACGCATTACTAAACAACGCTTATGAGACAAACTATCTCAACTGTTTGCGAATGTATTACTCCACACTATCGGTAATGATCATGCAAGCATTACCTAACTCAACTGCCGATGACACACGATTCAAAAGCCGCTCCATGCCGCCTGGCTCATACTTTAACTGAGACACAATCCCGGAAGATTATTGAACGAGCGGCAAAAACTTCAACTGCTCTGGAATAAAATTAAATTCTTCCGCAAGAATCTGAATCTAGAGTGAATTTGCCTTTGATTTCAAAAACATTTTATTATTGACAATTATCTGGTTTTCTCGTCTTGATTGTTATTCTTACAAAGTTTCGGACTTTGTTCCCTCCGGTTTTCTTTAGGTGTCTTGTGTCGTACTCGGGAAATGCCATGGACTTTTGAGCACAACCCTATTTTAAAGTCCTGGGTTTATACCGTTCACAGTCCATTCTCCAAACTTTGTTCCATTCTTTCAGTCAACTTATTAAATCGTCTTACTGCCTTTGCTTAGAATGTCTCTAGAACACATGGCTGTGATGACTAGGAGGTTGGTTAAAGTGTGCAGGTTATCTTATGGTTCTGAGTTCAATCCTAAGCAAAGGCAGTAAAACGATTTAACAAGTTGGCTGAAAGAAAGGCATACAGCCTAGAATATTGAATGTGATCTGTGTAGCACCGTGAATCCGAGTTCGATACAAGGCACCCGAAGAAGGTCGGAGGGCAAACCGATTGAAACGTGAAAAACAAAACGGGGAAACTAATCTGAAAACGAATCAATAAAAATGACAATTCCTAAACCTGAAAAAATAAAGACAAATATTAAAAATCTTTTGTTTTGTTTTTTCGCAGTCGCTTCAAGTTTGTTGTCACAGTGATCATCGCAGAAAATAAGCAGCAGGATTTAATAGTTAGTCGGAAACAGTTACATTCAATCGACACAGACGCCAGTGCCGAGGTGACTTACCGAAGGCCTTCATTTGTAGCACATGCTTACACTATTGCATTCTATCAAGAATAAACACAAATATCTATCTTATATTCTTTATTGTGTCGTTAATTTTTTATGAGGATTTGCGAGATTCAAGTGATTTTGCCCGTTGGTTATTTATTTGTATTTATTTTGAGTCGAGAGAAACAAATACGAAAAGCATCCAGTACGAATAATATCAACAATCAGCAATTACTGAACGCCATGCCAATAAGACACGCTATCGACAATGAACGTAAAGTATTATCTGAAAGTAGCAGCATCGTCAATGATCGAGAAAGCATTAGCCCACACAACCGCTATCACCAATGATCATGGAAGAAATACCTTACCCTATCTATAGGGGCATTCTAGTGCAGAGTTATACAGCAAGATGTTTGTTCACATTTCATTTCTGCATGTTGGTACAGTAATGGAAACAGGGAGCAGGGAGGGAATTCCAAAGGCTAGCAGTTTGAGGTAAGAAGCTATTAGAGTAGAAAGCATTCCGGCATTTGTATATCTTCAAAGTGAAGGGGGTGGGATTTAGCTGATTGTCGTGTGTGTCGGAGTATTTACATCAAAGGGGCACCAAGTTTGTCGGAGCACATTCCATTGAAGTTCTTATAAAACAAGCACAGGAATGCAACATTGCAGTGATGGTACAGGGGCTAGAGCTTGGTAGACAGTGTGAGACCTATTAGATTAGACTCTTTTTTAGAACCCTGTCTCAGAGGGAGAGACTAGTGGCTGGTACACCAGCTCAGATGTGACAACAATGGTGGCTTTGTAGAGATATAGGATACTGGCAGGTGTAAGAAGTTTTCTTGCATGGTAGAGGGAGTCCACTTTCCTTGCAGCAGAGTTGGCAGTATCTTCTATGTATTTGTTTCAATTCATGTTACCTGTGAATTTTAGACCGAGGAGTTTGAATGTTGTACTCTCAGGTAAAGTAAAATAGAAATCGGCAATTGAAAAAAATTTCTCATAATTGCTAAAGGAGAGGAGCTTTGTCTTAGTAGCATTAAATGTTACCATCCATTAACGTTCCTATTCTACTACAGATTGGAGGTCATTGACTATGGATTACCTTGGATCTGTGCACTTTTGTTTTACCCATATGTCGAGGTTAGAGTGTGGTATCATCAGCAAATCTTGGACACAATTTCATCAGGGAGGTCGTTTATGAAGATAAGAAACAATAAAGGTCCAAGGATCGACCCCTGCGGTACACTGGCATTAATGTTATGTTGTTTAGATGTACGGCCATCGAGGACAACTTGGATATTTCTTTTGGCTAGGAAGGATCTGATTATATTAAATATTCGTTCAGTGATACCCTATGAATTTATTTTCATGCTAGACCTTGTCAAAGGCTTTAGATATATCAAGCGCTACCGCCCCACCTTTAAAATCGACCTTGAACACAAATTTCTCATGAAAAATGGTGAATACACTGCCTTCTTATATCCAACTACTCTGCTATCTCATACAACTTTAATTTATGATCGGCCAAAACGATTCTGGACTTTAAAAAAATCTTCTCCGGAACAACTGCCGAATTTGGGCATCCTGAGTGTTCAACACTGTGTGTGTCTGTACGACCGAATTTAAAGTCGGTATACCACCACTTAACGTTTCTGATGGAGCAGAGTCTAAATAACATTGATTTGCTTTAACAGTATTTTTCAACACACAAAATTCATATTTTTTCATTGTTTTGAAAACTTGCAACAATAACTTCACTTAAATAACTGCACTTTGTAAACTCATAATCTGATTGGCTCAAATTTTGACACGTAATATTTGAAGGTTAGTACTTTATAAAAAAAAAACATGGATTTTGATTTTTATGGTTGAACTATCTTTATGTCAGGCCCGAGACTTATTGTGTGATGCGTTACTTTAATATTAACGCTGTCACTAAATGTGCTATTAATTTTAACATGACTCAGCATTTCCGTTCATTGCTTGAATAACTATCCCTAATCATTTATTTGCCCGAGTTTCTTCTTATCAAGGTACTTCTCTTGCATTGAACCAGTGGTACTTAGCCTAGGCATAAAATCAAATTGCATTTCACCTATGCTTATCTGACTTCTTATTTGCTGCTCAATTCTCTCAATCACTTTCAGAACCTGATCCATCAACTTTAAACCTCTACAATTATTATGTGATTAATATATATAACCTTCCGGGAAACAAAAGCTGATTAACTTAGCTTTCATATAAGAACAGATCTCAAAGGTCTCCGAAAGAAAATGTTCTGTGATTTCAATGGGGAAAAAATGCTGTATATTTTGTGATATTTTGAAATGTTTAAAATCCTACTGGCAAGAGATTGTATATATCGTTTCGTTGGTGCTTGAAACACTATGCAACATAGTAACTTGTCAGATAAAAGAGCTTGAAGTATTTGACAACTTGTTATAATCACAAATCAACTGCAAATATGCAAGAACATTGTCAAACATTGACAAAAAGGAGAGAAAGGACAAAACAAAATTATGGGTTAGCTTTCTTTGGTTTTATTTTTTTTAAATAATGCAAAAAAAAAAAAAAAAGAAAAAAAAAAAGAAAGAAAACAGAAAAACTTTAGTCCATATATTTTAAATAAAAAAAAGCAGAATGTATCAAAGTTGAGACATTAAACATCCTTGTCTGGTTTGAAAGTTATTCAGGATGAGGAGAGAGAAAGATTGTGAAGAGGAGTGAAACCAAAAGATGTTGCGCATTTAAGTGACTGATATTTTCCGTGCTCAGATCAGAGAAATGATTTTCTTAACAATAAGAAAAAAAAAAGGAAAAAAACTAATAAATGAGAGAGAAAATAAATAATGAATGATTAAACAAAATTTTTTGTTTTGTTAATCCAAATTATTAATTGGTTGTCATCCATTTTTTTTTCCATAAAAAAAAAGAAAAGAAAAAAGTTGCTCCAGTATTGAAAATAAAGATTAGTGAAAAAGTGAGAACAAGCAATAAATAATTTTTTTTTTTTGAAGTGTTATCATTGTTGTGAAAGAGCAAGAGAGATGCTAAAGCTTTTGGCGGGATTCTTTTCTGATATGTGCAATGTACAATTTATAAACAGATTCAGCTTCTTCAGACCAGCATCTCAAATAGTTAAATAATTAACTACATTTGATTTCCGGTTACTTTTTAGGTGATGACAATATTAAGAGGTAAATAAATGGTTTCTGTATTTAAATTTGCTCTGTAACGTATGCAAACTATCTTTTTTTTCTCTTTTTTTGCAGTAAAATAAGGAAAAGTTCAAATTGTAAAAATGTTACCATTTTGAAGAAGCAACGTTGTTAGACATACTTTTATACATTTTTTGTTTTTAAGATTCAGCAGCAAAAAGATTGGAATGTTCTCATTTGACGCTTTCATTTGACCTGCACTTGTCAAAATATTTCTAAACTGTTTCACAATCCAATTCCCATGTTAATATTCAAACAGGGTACATCAAGTTGATAACATTTGGCTTTCATTAAGAATGTAGTTATTTCGAAGGAAAGCTTTAATTACTCGACATTTCAAAGGTGGACATAAGTAGAAACGCAGATGATTCTGGTGGGTGTTGCTATCCATTACGAGGAAATAAAAACTCCAAGATTCAAACAGCAGAAATGACTGATTAAAATCGATTCACAGGTTTGCAATTCTAATGAACGTCTCCATCCCCCGATTGAAAGGTAGTGAGTAACCTGCTCGTTGGTCACTTTGAAAGCAGGTCACTTAAACTTTTGTTTGGGGAGAGAAAAGGGGGAAAAGTTTCAACAGTACTATTTGGGGAGAAATTCTTCAAATTAAAAGGCCAAATGCAAGAACTCCTGAAAGACAGAGTCAACCTTTGATTTTGGTTTTCTTTCTCAACAGTTATTCAATGGATTTTAAGTATTTACAAAAAAAAAGATTGTTTTTTTTCCATTTTGATTATTTTCACTGGTTAAAAATAAAAAATAAAAATTAATGAGTATTTTTCAAACTGAAACTTGGTGAAAATAAAAAAAAATTAGAAAAGCCCAGCAAATAATTAGAACAGAATTGGAAAATATTATCCAAAAAGTTCATTTAAAACTACAACTTCTTTTTGTTGTGTTCATTCACTGAAATCTTTGGCTTTAATTTCTTCTTTTCCGTCCAATTCTTCTGTCGACCTTTCCTCAAAGTTTTCTTTCTTCTCCATTTCCTCCAAGTTGTCTGTTGACTCTTCTCCGTTTGCCTCCGCCTTCTCAGAGTCGTCGTCCGCCTCCGCCTTCTCAGAGTCGTCGTCCGAAGTTTCAGAGTCGTTACTGTACGTCTCCGCCTTTTCAGAATCGTCACTGTCCACCTTTTCAGAGTCGTCACTGTCCACCTTTTCAGAGTCGTCACTGTCCACCTTTTCAGAGTCGTCACTGTGCTCCTCCGCAGTTTCAGAGTCGTCACTGTGCGCCTTTTCAGTTTCGTCACTGTGCGCCTCCGCCTTTTCAGAGTCGTCACTGTGCGCTTTTTCAGTTTCGTCACTGTGCGCCTTTTCAGTTTCGTCACTGTGCGCCTTTTCAGTTTCGTCACTGTGCGCCTTTTCAGTTTCGTCACTGTGCGCCTTTTCAGTTTCGTCACTGTGCGCCTTTTCAGTTTCGTCACTGTGCGCCTTTTCAGTTTCGTCACTGTGCGCCTTTTCAGTTTCGTCACTGTGCGCCTTTTCAGTTTCGTCACTGTGCGCCTTTTCAGTTTCGTCACTGTGCGCCTTTTCAGTTTCGTCACTGTGCGCCTTTTCAGTTTCGTCACTGTGCGCCTTTTCAGTTTCGTCACTGTGCGCCTTTTCAGAGTCGTCACTGTGCGCCTCCGCCTTTTCAGAGTCGTCACTGTGCGCCTCCGCCTTTTCAGAGTCGTCACTGTGCGCCTCCGCCTTTTCAGAGTCGTCACTGTGCGCCTCCGCCTTTTCAGAGTCGTCACTGTGCGCCTCCGCCTTTTCAGAGTCGTCACTGTGCGCCTCCGCCTTTTCAGAGTCGTCACTGTGCGCCTCCGCCTTTTCAGAGTCGTCACTGTGCGCCTCCGCCTTTTCAGAGTCGTCACTGTGCGCCTCCGCCTTTTCAGAGTCGTCACTGTGCGCCTCCGCCTTTTCAGAGTCGTCACTGTGCGCTTCCGCCTTTTCAGAGTCGCCACTGTGCGCCTCCGCTTTTTCAGAGTCGTCACTGTGCGCTTTTTCAGAGTCGCCACTGTGCGCCTCCACCTTTTCAGAGTCGCCACTGTCCGCCTCCCCTTCCTCTGAGTCACTTTTCTTCTCCAAGTCACTTTTCTCCTCTGCTTTCTCTACATCTACTGTTGACTCTTTCACTTTTTCCTCACTATTTTCCGGTGACACTTTCTCCAAGTCATCTTTTATCTCTTCCTTCAAGTTTTCTTCCATGGACATTTCTTCCAAGTGATCTTTCATCTTTTCCTTCATTGACACTTCCTTCAAGTTTTCGTCCACGTTTTCTTTCTTCTCTCCTTCCATCAAACCTTTCTCATTGTCCTCTAAATCATCTTTCTCCTTTTCTTCGAGATCATCTTTTCTCTTTTCCTTGACAGCATCTTCATCTTCTCTTATGTCCTCTGCCATATCATTTTCCTCTGTCACATCTTTCTCTCTTTCCTCAACAGAATTCTTCTTTCGTTCTCTCGCTTCATCCTGACCAGTTTCCTTTAATTCCTGCTGCAGCTCTACTCCAATTGGGACCACTATCCTTTCTTCTGATAACAAACTCTTCTCCTTTTTTTCTCGTACAGCACCTTCTACAAAAGAAAAGAAAAAGTAAATTAAGCAAAGTTAGCAAAGCATCGCAACATCAATTTCTCCGCACTCATCTTCTCTCAGAGCAGCAGTGGTTTTCTACACTGATGGGTTTTGCACAAGTTCGTTTACCTAATATTATTATTATTATATTTAAACTATTATTAATAGAATACAGACAAAATTCCAGTTAAATACTCCATTCAATAGTTTTCAAGAATTCCCCATAATTCCATTCTTGTCACCATTATTTCGAAATTTATTAAATTCCATCTGAAAATGTTTTATGCTGTTGCTCTTCTTAATCTCATCGGAGAACTTGTTCCAAAAATATATTACACTACAGGGTGTTTCAAAAGTCTTGGGAACATTACAAATGCGTATATCTCATGAACTATTCCAGGTAGAAAAATGAAACTGGTGCCATTTTAAAGCTTGCTTAATCAAGTTTTTGGTCATACTAATGATTTTCGTGTTATCTTTCCAGGTGCAGTAATGGCGTTCTCTAAACAAGACAAGGCATTTTGCGTTCTCCAATTTGCAAAGACTGAATCGTGGACATGTGTTCAGCGTGCATTTCGCAGGAAATTTAAAAAAGAAGCCCCTGAAAGGAAATCCATTGTCAGATGGCATGCTAAATTTGTGAAAGATGGGTGTTTGTGCCCAAGTAGGCGAACAGGTCGCCCTTCAACTTCAGAAGATGCAGTTGAGCAAGTTCGGACAGCCTTTCAGCGGAACCCCCGTAAATCAGTGAGAAGAGCCAGCAGGGAACTTCAGCTTGCTCCAGCAACTGTCTGGCGTGTCTTAAGGAAACGACTGCAAATGGTACCTTACAAGCTCAAGTTGGTCCAAAAGTTGAAGGACACTGATAAGCCACTTCGCCGTGACTTTTGCATTGCAATGCAAGAGAAGTTGGAAGATAACGGCTTTGATGACCGGTTTGTTTTTAGCGATGAGGTGACCTTCCATCTGAATGGCAAAGTTAACAAGCATAACACTCGCATATGGGGTACTGAGAATCCTCATGAACTTCTTGAGCACGAGCGAGATTCACCAAAAGTGAACGTGTTTTGTGCAATTTCCAAGAAAGGTGTCTATGGACCGTTCTCTTTGAAGAGGCAACTATCACTGGTGAATCCTATCTCAACATGCTGGAAGACTGGTTAATGGCTCAGTTGGAACAAGCAGAATCTGATGACTTCATTTTTCAACAAGATGGTGCACCACCACACTGGAGTCTTAGAGTAAGGCAGTTTCTTAACACAAGGCTGCCTGGTAGATGGATTGGGAGATCTGGGCGAGGTGATGACGTTCTCATGCCCTGGCCTCCTAGGTCTCCAGATCTTACCCCGTGTGACTTTTTCCTTTGGGGCTTTGTCAAGCAACAAGTCTATGTGCCGCCCCTTCCAAGAGATATTGACGAACTAAAGGCTCGAGTAACGGCAGTTGTGGGAACCATTGACGTCAAGATGCTGGAACGCGTTTGGTAGGAAATGGACTATCGACTAGATGTCTGCCGTGTGACGAATGGTGCTCATATTGAGCAACTTTGAAGATTCCCCACAAAACTTGAAACTTTAACCTTTCCAACGGTACCAATTTCATTTTTCAACTCCTAATAGTTTTTGAGTTATTAAAAATCGTTATGTTCCCAAGACTTTTGAAACACCCTGTATTAGCAAACAAATTTAATAGGCAATTATCTGTAGCATCAAGAAACCACTGTAAGGGCAAAATAGTTGCAGCCGCGATACTAAGAAGACTAGAAATCGTATTGGGTAACAGAAATTAGGCATTCGCGATTTCTGCAAAATCTATAAGTGTATTGAACAATCGGCACAATCCAACCACTATGAAATCGAGATGAATTTCCCAACCTAGGGAGCCACTGCCTACCCCCTGTACGTGTGTGGAGAGGACAGCACTAAAAACAACTAGGATTATGATGGAATAGTGATAAGTAATCAAAACACATTTAAAATAATTTGAAAAATAAAAAACAGGCAATTTACAAATAAGTTAATCGAATTTAGGTAATATTAGCACAGGTAAAAATATACAGGGTGATTGGAAAGTAACTGCCTATTATTAAGTGCTCGTAATTTATTGCTGAAATATAATTTTTACAAAAAATGAATATGATAAAAAAAGTGTATAAGATGGGGTTTTATTCAAAATTCGATATGGGTGCCAGCTATCGCCACCAGCTTCTGGAAACCACATCAACTGATTTCACAAGAACTTCTTTTTTTTCTTTTTTCTTACTAATGAGTCAACACTTATCAAGGCTAACAACACCAATTCGAAGATTAGCGTCAACAAGATGGATAGACTGACAGATGAATGGTGATGAATACTATGAGAGTATTGAAAACAGCAGCCGACCCATGGAAAGGGCATTTTTTCCCCATTGTCAAAAAAAAAAAAAAAAAAAAAAAAAAAAAAAAATCGCGCGTGGAATGTGAGGACTAAAGGAAAAAAAATAATGCATAATTAATAACACTTGCTCCCCCATTCATTTCTTGTAAGTTATTACTGTAATATAATTCTTACAAGTATAGGGCATTACTTTGCAATCACCCTGTAGATGAATATATCACAGCAAGTTTATCAAAATCTAGGATACAATACATAAAAGGGAAACATTAAAAAATTTGTCAAATTAGAAAGAAAATTATGTTTACATTTAAACAGCAAATTTGTAGATGAGGACCCCTCTCCACAAAAAAAAAAAAAAAAAAAAAAAAAAAAGAGCTACTTTTTTAGACAATTATATGGGAATACCCTGAAAAACTATGGGAACAATTATTTTAGAGTGGGTGATCAATTTACACATAAATTTAACATAACATGGTCACCCATTTCCAGGACATCATCTAAGAGGATAGCGTTTAAGGGCACATAACCAGATTTTTTTAAGGGAAATTAAGTGTGTGTTTTTTGGGAGAGATTTAAAAAACTCCCTTAACACAACCACTAACCCAAGTCCAGGTGGCAACAAACCCCTCCTTTCAAAAAATCCCTACCACTAACCCTAAATCAAGATAGCAATGCCCGCTTCCCTAAAACAGTTACATGTCATTCAAACGCTATCTGATTGGAAAGTGGGTGATCATCTTCCAGACCTGGACATGTATTATGCTAGTCTCCTACTCTGTTCGATAATTGAACCACTGACAACATTGTGCCATTTTCACCTGTGCCATTATTATTGTGCACCAAGTTAATCATCCTATTAATTGAGCTGACAGGTCAATTTTTCAAATTATCATTTTTGTTTGACTTGATTTTCCTAAACAACTGTAATCAATTTCAACTAAGAGTCAAAATTAAAAGAAAGACACTGAGTTCGTGTATGGGGGAAAGGAGACAGGAAGCCATTCTTTGAAACAAAAAGTCATCATCTAACTCCCCTACTTACCCCTCATTACCAATTGTTCGAAGTCTTAGCCTTCACAATAAAATTAACATTTTCACTTTTCAGAGAACTGTCATGAGAGGGGAAAAGAAGGCAAAACAAGACAGAGAAAAAAGAAAAGCGATTGACAGAAATTAGCCTTTTCTTATTCAATAATAAAAAAAAAAAGCGGATTTTGACCAAAAGTGGAATGCTGACCTCCATGACCTCTAGTGATTAAAGTGGAAATCCGTTTTTTCTAGATTAAAAAAGAAAAGAAAAAAAAAAGCGGAATTCTGCAAAAAAGCAGAGAACTCACATTCCTGAAAGTCGCTTCCATGGCAATGGATGAGGTTGAACTGCTTGCCCAGCAATTTGGACTCTGCAAACCACTCCCTCCCTAATTTTCAACTAGACATAAACCCACACTAGATGATCTGATCACTTCTTGGCTATGAGTAAAGATCTCAATACCCCTAAAGCATGTGGACCAGATCTTATTCCTGCTATAGTTAGAAAGAAATGTTCTGCTGAGCTGGCCCCTGACCTCTCCAAATTCTATAACAAATGCTTTGCAGAATCTTGTTCCCATGATAGCTGGAAAATTGATTCAAGAACTGACCCGCAAAAGTATCATCCATAATTCTTCTCACTCTTTGCTAAAATCCTTGAATCAATAATCAATAGTGATAGTTGAAAATTAGTTGGGCGGTTTTGAAATTTTGGTTTCGGTATCGTTTTTTTCCCCTTAAAACCTCGGTTTACGGTTCGGTTTTTCGTTTTTTTTACTATGGAAGCTATTCATTCTCTTGTGTGATGATTAGTTATTATTCAACGTTTAGTTGAATTATGCCACTGTTTCGATAATTTTGTGACTGAATCATTCTCCATGATATGAATCATATAAGTTTTAAGGTGTTGACTGTTGTAATCAAAGTTCTGATACCTTTTCAACAGTTAACTCGTTAAAACAGTGACCAAAGATTCATGAAAGATTTCTGAAGAATAAAACTGAGTTTGAATATACATTCTATCTAATTCTTTAACCCATCAGAAGCTAAAATATAACTCGAATAAAGTGATGCTAGCATTGGCAACTACTTTTTTTCTTTTTAAATGTTTATACTCGCTCGCTACTTTTCGTTTATTTACTTTTACAGCAAGTATTTTTTTTTAATTTCATTTTAATAACTTATTTTTTTAGATAACTCTGAAACAAACATAAATAATTATTTTACAATTTTGAGTTGAATCAAATAGATTTTCGACATCATACGGAACGCGTTTGATTTTTTCTTTTTCATTTGAAAATAGTTTATGCTAAAAATACGATGTCATGTTGTCTGTCGTATTTCTCTTTTTTTCATTTGAAAATTCAAAATGTTAATGATAAACAAACTGTAAACAAAGATTTCTTCCTACAAGTCAATTAAATGTTTTTATCATATTAGCAATACACATGAAAAAATTTAAATTGCTTAAAATATCTCAATTGGATATTTTCCCTCTTTAAGACCATGTGTTTCGTCACATTTTTTACACTAATTTTTCAGTAAAAATGTTATGTCTTTGTTAAAACAAGATTAAGCAATGAAATTTACATATAAGTGTATTTTTGTACAAGGAATCAGAATATGCCACTGAAAATCTCCAGAAATTAATGGTTTCCAAGTAATCTGCACTAAGTGCACATAAATATGCTGCAATACCTTAAAAATACCATGAATCCATTAAAAGAAAGAAGTTAGAAAACTCAAAGTTGAATTGTAATACATTTTATGTACAAGAAACTAAAATCTAATACTAGGACTGTTTAAAAATGAATATATTGCAAGATTTCTTTAGCATTATTGTAGATTTACACCTTCTGCTAACTCACCCCCTTACCTCCCCAAAATATGAGATTCTACTTTTTTTTATTTAGGCAATTACATGTTAACACCCTGAAAAACTTGGCAGAAAGAAAGAAACAAAAACAATTATTTTAGAATTTAAAGTGGGGATCAGTTTCACATAAAATAATCCCCCATTTCAAGGCCATTCTAGCGTTTTAGGACAGTTAATTATTTTTTCTATGGGAAATAAATCCTGTGTGTTTTTCTTGTTTTGTTTTTTTTTCTTCTTTTTTTTTAGACGATTATGAGGGTCTTTGTGGGAGGAGGGGGGCTTACCACTTGAACTTCAGGTTAGTGGTAGGGCTAGGGGCAATTAAGTGTGAACACCCTGAAAACTTAGCAGAAAGAAAAAAAACAATTCATTTAGAATTTCGAGTGGGGGATTAGTTTCACATATATTTAATGTAGAATAATTCACCATTTCCGGGCCATTCTAGCGTTTTAGGGCATTAATCAATTTTTTTCTATGGAAAATAAATCCTGTGCGTTTTTTTTATGGGCGTCTGCTCTTTTTTTTTTTTTTTTTTAGACGATTATGTGTGGTTTTAATGGGCTTTTTTGTAGGATTAGGGCTTCCTACTCGGACTTAGGGTTAGTGATAAGGTTAAGGAAGGGGTTTTGTTTTGGATGGAGGTTGCCATTCGGACTTAGTGTTAGGGTTAAGGGAGTTTTTTAGGGGTGGCTTGCCACTCATATTTAAGGTTAATGGTACGATACGTTCAAGAAGGCATTTTTAGGAGGTGGGCTTGTTAGTCGTACCTAGAGTTAATGGTAGAGTAATTATTTATTTTGTAAATTTCACTAAAAGGCAAGAATGGCCGGGAAATCGGACATCTTTTTACATTAAATTTATATGCGAAACTGATCCCCCACTCTAAATTCTAAACTATTTTTTGTTGTTTTGTTTTTCTTTTTTTCGCCAAGACTTTAAATCGTAATCGCCTAAAAAGTAGAATCTTAATTTTTTTTTAAAATTGGTGACTAGAAAGTCATTACTACTAGAAGTTCGAAAGTTGAG
This sequence comes from Sepiola atlantica, assembly GCA_963556195.1. Lineage (NCBI taxonomy): Eukaryota > Metazoa > Mollusca > Cephalopoda > Sepiida > Sepiolidae > Sepiola > Sepiola atlantica. Next base: position 153,948,802 of record OY744526.1, read on the forward strand.
TGAAAACCAGTATTTTTTTAAGTATTTTTTATAAAAGAACCAAATAGGATTAACTTTTTTAAGCACAAAAAGTATTTTTATCTTACTTTTAAAGAAGTTTATAAACGAATTTTACAAAGCTTTACAAGACGCTGCTGCTGATTGATTGTTATATCAGCAATACTAGCAGCCATTGTTGACTTTCGCTCAAAAAAAGGACAATATTTTTTAGGATAAGATTATTTAAAATTACTATTACCGAAAGACAAAACAACGTACAATTATAATTTTAATGCATAAAAAAAGATGAAAGATTAATTTATTTACTAGTTGGGTACGAAAAATGTAAGAAGATTTTCTATATTCATATTTTCAAATGTTTAAAATTCGTTCTAGAATGAAAATAAACAAAAATCGCCTCGTGTTTATAGTAGTAATTGCTGCTACTACAATCAGTTTTTCAAACTATAAATCGAAAACGCTTTTTTTCCGGATAGGGTAATGGAATATTATTACTACCAAAAGAGAACACATATATACAATAATAATTTTAATGCATAAAAAAGTAAAATGATTGATTTACTTACTAATTGGGCGACGGAAATGCATTTTTCAAAAATGTTCAACTGACGTCGAGTTGAAGTCTTATTTTTAAAATTTCAAAAAAATGAATGAGCCGAATTACTTCGTACACTAACAAACATTAAAAGTGATGTTTCTCCTGACTAGTTTCCAAATCTCAGGACGAAATTCCACACACAGCAATGGTACGAGACTTTTAAACGAAGAGGGGGGGGGGGTCAAAGAAAAAGGTGATGTAAATTGCTGAAAATAGCGTTAACATTTTTTTGCCTTTATTTGCTCAAAACTCTTAAAAATATATAATGTATATTATTATTCATGAATGCACCTGAAAGGATATTCATTTCCTAACAAAATGATGGTATTTTGAGCACTTAAAGTGCTTTAGTTTTTAAGATATGATTATTTTAATAGAACTACCCTCAAATCTGTAATTATCCAAACAGTTTTCTGGTCGATGTGTATTGCTAATCATATATTTGTTCAATCTGTCTTCTTACTAATATAACATTTTTTGGTAATATTCAATTTTATTCAAATCGGAAAATCTTTTCAACCGTGTTTCCTTGTATATGGTGGCTTACTGTAGTAAAAACACAATACCGAACGGTTATGGTTTAAAAAAAAAACCGATTTGGTATTCGGTATGGAGACGAAACCGAAAAAACACGTTTTTTTGGTAAAACCGCCCATCTCTATTGAAAATACTAAACTTCTCTCTGACCAACATCATGGATTTAGGCGATCCCATTCTACTGCAGATATCCTAACGGATGACCGTTACGATATTTGCAGTCATCTCTGAACATATATCACACTGGATAAGGCAGGTGAAGCTAGGGCAATAGCACTAGATATCTTCAAAGTCTTTAAGAAAATCTGGCATGAAGGTCTACTCATGAAAATTAACTCGTCATACGATATTACTAGACGATTATTTAAATAAGTGCAAAAATTGGACCCATTTCTTGCACTAACAGCAGATTCAAAAATTTCAAGTTCATTCAACTTTTCCATATTAGATGCACCATCATTTTTCACACATACTGCTTATGCATATACAAAATGCCTGTTCAAATAAAGCTAGCCAGCAACCTGTGGCTAGTAACCATTCATACTAGCAGGATTAAAACAAAACATGCCTTTGATATGTCAAGAGCTATTGCTCTAGAGACAAATTCTTCGTCAATAGATTCACTGATCCTGTGTGATATTACAGTCAGCACATCAGCAGTTGATCTTGCAATCCATATAGTAAATTGTTTTTGCTGAGGTAGTTTACAACTTCTTGACTTATCACAAATTCAAACAGCTTACTTATGACGTAACGTCTGTGTTCTCACAGGTTTCCGAACCACCACAGCATGATAAGGATCTGAGACATCAGTCAAAGAGACGTTTTAAGGATGTAGTCAAAAACAATGTGAAAACCTTTAGCATGAACGTGGGGGACTGAGAGAGGCTGGCTTCGGAGCGATCTGTTTGGCAAAAGCACCTCTATGACGGCTACAGGAGATTTGAGGCAACGCGAATAGAGTATTTCATCTTGAAATATGCTTTATAAAACAGATCAGTGTTGAACATCCTCGGCACATTTCAGCCCGACCATTTGTGTGGTTTATGTGACAGAGTTTGCCTGCCGAGGGCTACTGAGTCACATGAGATCCCATGACAGCAACAAACTATGCGAGTGTCAAACAGAAGCAAAACATAACTATCCACAAACGGAAGACAGTGATTTTGTATGTCACATGTGCAGCAGGACATTTTTTTTTTTAAATCAGCTTGCTGAGTTAAAGAGACAGAGTAGGTTAAGGTTTATTCAAAAAAGTAACGAGTCTAAAGATTTATTACAACAAATATAGCGTTCATTATTCGCAAAATACAATGTATATTTATAAATAACAAGACTGAGAATGTATTAACAATTATAAAATTCAGTTTTTGTTTGTTTTATGTACTTTAATATTTTATTTGAGCCAAATACGTTACGCATTTTTTCTCTCTATTATATTGAACCAGTTGCGAAAATTTGCACATGAATGAGAGAAAAAGTCAGGGGGGGGGGAGTGTAACATGACTGACTGACAAAACAGTTTTTTTTTTACTAAAGCTATATTGGTCAATAAAATAGGAGATAATCTTACTTTACATATCTGTAAACATATCTTATATATCGAGGGTTTTTGTTTATTTTCTTTCTATAAAAAAAGATGTCAATCCACTCTGTATTGTTAAGATATGGATTGAACATTCAAAAGCATGTTTCACTTTTATATGTTTAGATAAATAAATATTCACACAGTTATTAAAAAGTTGATTACCTTTTATGGTCTCCAAACAAAAACTATTCACACAGACAGTTATTAAAAAGTTGATTACCTTTTATAGTCTCCAAACAAAAACTATTCACACAGACAGTTATTAAAAAGTTGATTACCTTTTATAGTCTCCAAACAAAAACTATTCACACAGACAGTTATTAAAAAGTTGATTACCTTTTATGGTCTCCAAACAAAAACTATTCACACAGACAGTTATTAAAAAGTTGATTACCTTTTACAGTCTCCAAACAAAAACTATTCACACAGACAGTTATTAAAAAGTTGATTACCTTTTATAGTCTCCAAACAAAAACTATTCACACAGACAGTTATTAAAAAGTTGATTACCTTTTATGGTCTCCAAACAAAAACTATTCACACAGACAGTTATTAAAAAGTTGATTACCTTTTATGGTCTCCAAACAAAAACTATTCACACAGACAGTTATTAAAAAGTTGATTACCTTTTATGGTCTCCAAACAAAAACTATTCACACAGACAGTTATTAAAAAGTTGATTACCTTTTATGGTCTCCAAACAAAAACTATTCACACAGACAGTTATTAAAAAGTTGATTACCTTTTATGGTCTCCAAACAAAAACTATTCACACAGACAGTTATTAAAAAGTTGATTACCTTTTATGGTCTCCAAACAAAAACTATTCACACAGACAGTTATTAAAAAGTTGATTACCTTTTATGGTCTCCAAACAAAAACTATTCACACAGACAGTTATTAAAAAGTTGATTACCTTTTATGGTCTCCAAACAAAAACTATTCACACAGACAGTTATTAAAAAGTTGATTACCTTTTATAGTCTCCAAACAAAAACTATTCACACAGACAGTTATTAAAAAGTTGATTACCTTTTATAGTCTCCAAACAAAAACTATTCACACAGACAGTTATTAAAAAGTTGATTACCTTTTATAGAGTCTCCAAACAAAAAATCTCCATGGCTGTTAGTGTGGTCTAATGTATCACAGTCAAAGTCTGTTAAAGCACAAAGAGTCAGAAATATAAAAAAGGCTTAGAAGATTTGTTTCCTGTTTGTACATTTAAACAAAAAAAAAAAAAAAAAAAAAAAAAAAAAAGTATAAGGATACATAAGATAAATATCATTATGCATGACAAGAAAGCTAGCAGTTTTTGGAGGAGGATCTAAATCTGGATGGAAAGGAAGCGTAATTACCATCATCATAGCAGCTCTCACGGCAACAGGAAATGTCATGGAAAGACAGCTCTGTAATAAAGAAAGGTAACACATTCCATAAATTTAAGTTAAAAGAGCAAACATTAAACATTTTCTCCCCTGCCATTAACTGACACCTCCTGTTTCAGCCGCAATCCTCCTTTGGAAAACTGGTTATTATTGCTTTAAGCAACAGCAGACTTGATGTACAAGTATAAAATGGATAATATAACCTGTAGCTTAAGCCATAATATTTTTAATGGGTGGGCGGGAGGGGGGGGGGGTATAACACTCACCGAAAATCAAACAAAAGGATAATTAATCAAAACTAAAAAAAAAAGCTAAAAAAAAAAGCTTTAAAAAAAGTTAAAAAAAACAAGCTACTCATATCAAAGTGAATTACTTTGGAACCTTTCATGCAGGTCAGGTTGCATCAGAAAACAATGTGTACAAATATAAACATGCAGATATGTAAGTTTTTTTTAAAAATGGGTTTAAATCTAAATTTTTTTTTTTATGTATCTAGTTCTGTTTCTAGGTTCATTCTTGTAAATCGATTATTCTGACGATTTTTGTTGTCTAAGTTTTTAAACATGTCCTAGTAGAAACATGTTGAGTTTATAAACCTATGAGTATTGATTTACTCCTCTCCAGGAGTTAGGCACAAGGCCAGTTTTTTATCTTACTCCCACAAGTAAGATGTGACCCAAGGTCGGGTCGGGAAAGTGGGGTTTAAAAATTGCCTAGGCAGCCCCGTCGGCATTCCCCGGTAGGGGCACCTCAGGCAGTAAGCAATAAACTTACTCCTCCCCAAAGAGGGGAGGCGAAACCTGGGAGGATGGACCTCCTAGAACTGCACAGGACAGACCCATAGACAGGCGTAAATCAAGCCCCGAAGGCCAAGACAATACCAATCTATGGGTGCAGTATCCATCGGAACAGATACTACACTTTGATCTTAGCCAAAAGGCCACGAGTCAGAGCCAATTTTTAGTATTTTGACCACCACTCTTGGGACTCGCTAAAGAAACAATCCCCTGCATTGTCAAGTGGTTTTATCACCAATTGATTTGATTTTCAATTCAAGATCAGCAGTTGTTATATTACCACAGAATCCGATATTGATTTTGACCAAATTCAATAGAAGCTTCAGTCTTTAGAACTTGACAAGATTCTCTTCAATATTGAATTTAAAAAGAATTTAGTCAACTTTGCATACAAAAGGTTCCAACTTATTTATCAACTATTTTTCTGATAACTGTATTCCCAATGAGATAGTTGGAAAATAATTTTTCAATTTCTTCTCAAATTTTCCCCCAGAGAAATGTTATTTCCGTTTTTATTTGCCAACCAATTAAATGGTGCTTTTTACTCCATCATCTCATTATTGCTACAAGCGAGAGTTAAAATGGAAGACTCCTAACCCCATCCAGGAGAAACAGTAATTGCACTCAAAATTGAAATGCGTTGAAAGTAAAAAAAATATAGTACAACATTTATAATACCAAAAGTTACAACTATCTACAGTGTAAGAGTCATTTAAAGAGTTTTGCTTTAAAAATTGAAGCAAAACAGTTAAACAAAAGAGAGCTATCAAAATCTTGATTTTAAATATATTTGAAAAAGAAAAATAGGGACTGCTTACAAATAGCAAAAGAATTGCACAATTGTAAAATTGAAGGAACTTAGGAAAGGAATTGCTTGAATGTGAATTAAAATCAGAGGCACCCCCTCCCCACTATGCTCACTCAACAAAATTTTAACAAACTGTAGAAATAAAAGATGTCAGAAGACAAAACATAAATGCATAATTATCCTGTTTAAATTTTTCATCAGTTTGAAAAAGATAAGCTAACAAATTCTTAAATCACTAAAACTGATAAATCGGCTCCCCCCCCCCTCCCGAGTATAGTCTTACGGTTGTCACTACATCATGTCCACTTTACTTGGAAATTCTTATTGCATTTCAAGCTAAAAGACAGAAACAGAAGACATGTTTTGTCTATTCTCTGCAGTTATGAGCCCAAGGAAAGCATTGCGGTCCGACAGATATGAACAGAAATTTAACCTACAGAAAATTCCATTTCTAACTTACAAACACTATGACACTAGGTAGGACCAACTTTGAGAAAGAACCTGCCCAGGATTATAAGGAACATTTTTTTCTCTCTTCTCATTATGAAAGTGAAATTCTTGAATGGCAAAAAGTTTAGAACTGATTATTAGAGAAGCAAAGAATTAGGAATAAGCTGCTCTTCAAAATTTTCATATATTGGATTATTTGTGGAGAGACAAAACTTTAAAAATGATGAAAAAGGAGAGCATTAGAATGTTTTGTACATGACAGCATGTAAAATGGATGATGATCATCATCATACACATGAAAATGTTGCAATAAATTTAAAATCTAATAGAAATAAATTACAACAATTGGAGAGAGGTGAGAAAAAGTTGATGTTAAATTTTCTACTCAGGACAAAAAGATGAAATCCATTTTTTTTATATCATCAATAAGAAGTTATAAAATGCCAGAAAAGTGATAGTTTTACAAAAACTTTTCACAAAATTAGATATTTTTCGGGAAAATATATTCAAGTCAAATATAAAATAAGAGAATATTTGAAAAATAATTTTTCGTCCAAAGGTAAGATTGGTCAAATTGTTGAGCTTTTATGACTTTTACAATTTTGGAAAAGCATTAAGTAATTTCATGAAAATGAGTCGTCATTGGAAAAGCATTTCACTTTTTATGGTTTGAAAAGAAAGCAAAAATGGATTATCTTGTGCGAATTCCTTCCGAATAGTTAAAGGATTTTTTTTTTTACATTACCCTTTTCTATTTGACTTGAAATAAATTTATGTTTGTTAAGAGACTGAAGAGAGAAGAAAAGTGAATGTGGAGGTTTGTTTCGGCACAAAAATTCAAAACTAATAATCATTGGCCCACAGCCAAAGAAACTAGCTTGGAAAAGAACAAAACACTAAATTCTTGTGCAAGCATCAAGAACATTTGAACAATCATTAAATGACTTTTGCCTCCATAAACTCAAATGCATCAAAAATGGTTTCAAATGTTAAAAGTAGTTAATTTACAAATTTGAGATTAACTAAGATTTTTGGGCCGATCATTTTATCAAAATGAATCTATTTGCAGACTTTTAGATAAATTGAAATGAATCGATGGATGGATGGGTGCAACCAGGAGTCAATTTCATATAATCTAAGTACAAAATGATAGTTTCTCTGTAGGATTATTGAACACAGAAAGATCTATACATAAATAATGGGTAACCCTATTGAACGACTTGTGTATTTAACCAGACATATTCTATGTTGTATTCTTTGGATTATTTTTCTCACCTTGGATGTTATTCTCACAGCATAAATCAAAAAGCTCCAAACATGTTAGATTTAAAATTCAGAACGTTGGTGATATGTTTATTTAACCAGTACATAAAGTTAAACAAATTTATTATAAAATATTAAACTTGAAATAACTTAAATGTTAATAAATTTAATTATAGTTTAAGAAATAATGTTAATAAAAGTTAATAAAAATGTCATAAACATCAGGTATCGCCTTACGGCTGTGATGTTACATCTACAATAAAGCCGCCCTCTCTTCAACACGGAGAATCCTATTACTAACCCAACTAAAATTTGTCTTTTTGTATGAATTGAAAGACATTATATCTCGGCATCATAAGATAAAATATACCAGAATACCAATGAGGGTGAGGGCAAATGGTGCCCTGCACACCCACCTCCCTCCCACCCCCACATCAAGTTGACAACGAACAGTTGTTAGGCAGACATTGGTTGTCCTCAAGTTGTGTTGGTTGGCTAATGTGGAAAACACAAGTGGTTAACAAGCAGCGGTAATGGTTACATGCATCAGACACAGAGCTGCAGGGGAAACAAAAAAGACAACATAATTACGTTACAAAAATAAAATGACAAAATCAAAATAATGAAAAATTCATGCAAATCTTAGAAAGAGATATTTAATAATTAAAACCATTATTTTTGCAAGAGATATTCTTTTATAAACTTTAAAATAAGATTTACAATATTCAGACCATTATTCCTCGATGTTACAGACACTATTTCCCCACTCACTATATTTTGATTAAAAAAAAAAAAAAGTATGAATCGATAAGAAACACACAATTGTTCATTTACATAACTCCATCTTAATCCGTACATGTGAATATCAAACATCTAATTATACTATAATGCAATCCAAAAAATAAAAAGACTTTATATTTAATTTATGCAACATAAACAGAAATTACTCAATTCCATTGTTTGAGAAAATCTTTTCGTCTGAAACTTACATTTTAACCAAGTGACATTTGTGATGGTCATATCGTATGCAAATCATGCGATCATTTCTGTTACATAGACAGAGATAAAAGCATTTACATAAGGTTTCGACATCAAAAGAAAAACGCATTAGACAAACTGATTACTTTTACATTTGAAAGAATCTTACGTACAAAAATCTACCAAAATCATGAAATCCAATTTAACTGTCGCAGCTATCCATAAACCTCGCGATGAAAGTTTCAAATAATCAGTCACAGAAAACAAACATGCAAAATAAAACGAAAGAAAATAAAAATAAAATTTTAAAATAAAAAGTGCAAATTTTCTGCCATGACAGCATTCACACACGCACGCGCGAACACCTACCCATATGTTCCGTACGACGAGGATCCAACAAACTACGTTCAAGTTCTCTGTTAACTTCGAGTTTGGAGCCCGACTCAGTTACAGCAAAGCCAAGATCAACAAAACGATCGTTGATTGCTTCATCGTCTCCTTCTTTGTACAAATAAATGCCATGCTGGGCACCAGATCTGACTTCAGCTTTTAACTCCAATGGCACATTGTGCGTTGATTCTGCAAAGAAGAAATAAACCACATACAAAAGACTAAAAACAAAACAGACAATTCAGAACATCAAGTTTTATTTCATTAACAAAATCTAATGACATTTTCTTAACCTTGATATGATACTATTATTCGATCAATATTTGATTCTGACTATAGGCAATTTTTCTTTTTTCACATCGGATCATGTTCTTTGCAATAAAAATATGTTTCTTCGGTTTGTTACGAATAATAGTTGTTCTGTCTCGGAACTTTGATAACATGGATCCATTTTTAACTATTAACTTCAGATGCTTACATTCTTAATAAAAAAACTAAAACTGCTATTTCAAATCAATGGGAGAAGATTCTTTTAAATGCTTACATTCTTAATAAAAAAAACAAAAAACTGCTTTTTCAAATCAATGGGAGAAGATTCTTTTAAATGCTTACGTTATTAATAAAATTCAGATGTGCTTACGAACCAGTGCGGAAACAGTATCGTCGAGAGAAGCATGAAAACAATGCGACTAGGAAACAACGTTCTATATCAGAGGCGGTTATTGGTAGAACGTTACACCAAAAGAAAATGTCTCAACCTCCACGGCACTGTTCAACGTTATATACACTTACAACGAATGTATACACGGTATTGATACTGTAACGAACTGAACCACAAGATGCCCGTGGGGAATAATACTGTGAGAGTCAGATTCCCACACAGTAGGTGTACGAGCAAGTCTATAAGCCGGATAACCAGAATCAGCAATCCACACTGATAGAATCCCTCACCATATAATGAACTTGTGCTGTTTTCCAAGAGAGTATATTCAATTCAATACCACCAGTGAGTCGCAAGAAAAAAAGAAAAAACTATACCGGCCAAGGTCGGTATTGCTAGACGATGTCTCTGACACCAGTAGTTCTGACACTACAGACGATGGTGAAAGACTGCCTAACGACGATCTTGGTCGTGACTTGTTCAAGGAAGCGCTGAACAAGAGGCCCGCACTCAGCTGCACATTTTGTGATGAGGGCATCAGGGGAGGGGGTAAATAAGGTACTGTAATGAACGAGGGGATGAACAGCCCCGTAAGAGGATGCATGTGTTTTGAGACAAGAGGATTTGAATACTGACCCATTGATAACGAATACCGGCATTAGCAGAGATAACTCGTAATGTCATTATTTTAACATTCGGGACAGCGAGTCCAAAGATGTACTTATGCGAATCAAATTGGTTTGAATAAGTCGGATTGAAGTCGATAAAAGAAAATAATTCTCATTTTGCGTCAGGATTTTATTTTGAACATCAAGTTGTGAAGAAAGACGCAAAAAAGACAAAGTCAGAGAAAGCGTTCAGTGAGCCGAATTATTTTATTGACTGTGGCTACAAGACCATTATTATTTTCATATATAGGATTAGAAAGTCAAATAGATAGACTTGAGTAGAGTATAATTGGACAAGTATTAAACTAACCCTGAAGATAAGGGCGGTCAAGTCAAATTTATAACATTCTATACTCTATACTATAATAAGAATTTTCAGGTCAAACAGAGCGATTGTAGAGTAATTGTTACCATTCTAATATTTTAATGGGATCAACAGACTGTCCAAGTTACAGATCTGGTAAAATTATATTTACTTAATGAGATTTATCAGCATTTTAAGAGCGACCTTGTGTTGGAGGGTGGACTTTATAAGAATGATGCTCTATTAATTAGATCAACTCATAGAAAAAACTTTAAAAAACTTTTTTAAAAACTTAAAAAAAAAAAAGAGAGACTACATGAACTGTTTAAAGATTTTGGTTTAAAAATTACAATTGACATTAATAAACAGATAGTTAACTTCCTAGATTTAACACTTAACCTATTGACTAACACATGTTAGCTTTATCACAAACCTAACAAATTCTCAATTCTAGAATGATGCTTGAAGAAATCCGGGTTACAAATAAAATATTGGCTATCTAAAGTTCTTAGCGCACCTGACTGATGGTAACAGAGATGCTAAAACTGGAGGGGGTATTTCCAGTATTATTACCAATAACATGGCAATGAAAAATAGACTTAGGCCCAGTTTAAGTAGTGATAATGCGCATGGCGAACACAATATACCCATGCATCACCAATATCTTAATAAGAATAACCTTAGACCCTTTAACTCTAAAAATGGTAGGAACAGGTGAGGTACTTGTATTTGGTTTTATCCGGTGTTTAGCCAAAATGTCTAAACACATATCCCTGAAATATTAAAATTATTAAAGACAATTTTAGGGGACCACAGAAATATAGTAAACTCTTCCTATAGGAACATAATTAAAATCTCTTTCTCCACAGTACCTAACTTAGAAAAAAGGATAATAGGTTCCACTACAGTAAAAATAGATATAGCCTAGAAAAGTAATAACCTTGTTTCCACCGACCCTGAATGCAATAATCTCGATAGAAACTCATGCCTTTTGAATGGTGGATGCAAGCATGAGAGCGTCATTTACAAATGTACGATAATACAAGGTTGAAACCAGAGCATTAATAGTAATAATAATAATAATAATGATAACGGTAGTGATGATAATAATAACATTGATAGGAATGAAATGAAAAACAATAACAGGCCATTTATAATAAACTCTTCTGCTACTGAGGTCATATACATAGGATCCACGGCGGGTTTGTTAAAAACTAGAATCTCAAGACATTCTCATACTTTTAGAAATAAACACCTTTCCAAATTCACATCTTTGGTTTTCCACATTTGGAATCTCAAAGATAATATTCAGTTTAACTTTAAATGGCAGTTGATTAAAAAGACAGGTAATGTGGACTCTGTAGGGATGAAGCCTTATTTATTAAGCAACTACGTCCTTTGTTAAATAAAAAAGATAAGGTAGGGATGAAGCCTTTTTTTTTTATTTTAAATATATTTCACCTCAAACAAGGCAGGTCGCAACTGTAGACGTAAGGGGCTACTGAGAATTAGGTTGTAGGTTTTGGGTGTCATTCTAAGTTGGGAGGTGTGCAGCAAGATGTCTGTTTACATTAGTTTTAAACCTCTGCATGTCGGTACGGTCGGGGAAACAGGGAGCAGGGAGGGAATCCCAGAGACCGGCAGCATGAGGAAAGAAGCTATTGAAGTTAAAGGCTTTCTGACATCTGGGGACCTCCACAGTGAATGGATGTGATTTAGCTGATTGTCGAGTTGGTCTAGTGTATTTATGTAGAGAGGGCACCAGAGCAGCCAGTTCATCGGAGCACAATCCATTGAAGCATTTGTAAAACAAGCACAAGGATGCAACATTGCAGCGATGGGACAGGGGCTGGAGCTTGGTAGATAGTGAGGGACCTATTAGATTAGTGACTCTTTTTTTGGACCTTGTCTAAGAGGGAGAGACTAGTGGATGATGCACCGACCCAGATGTGGCAACAATACTCCGTCCTTTGTTAAATAAAAAAGATGAGGCTTTATCCAGTTGTATGGATAAAACTGGTACAAATATACCCACTTTAATATACTTTAACCCCCAATCCCCACCATATTTTGGCTAACGTTAATCTTTTCTACTGTAGATAGATAGCGTTTCATGTGTATTGCCTTTTTGCTGAATAATTTTAATATTCCTCTTTTTCCAGACACATGAATTGCTAGGTGTTTATTTTTATTGGCGTCTTTATAGTCAACATCTACTACACAAACTAACAATATATGATAGCCCTCTACTTATGAAATCTAGCTAATTATTTTCTCCGACTTGAGAAATTAATACATTTATTCAATCTAATACCCTATTTTACTGAATTTATCCCTACATTAGAAATTGTAATTCGGATTAACTATATGATTAATTATTATTTTTTATTTATTGAGAAAACCATAACAATGTGTGTGTTAAAATAAATAACATTTAATTTAATCTAAGCTTTTGAAAATTAGAATTTTCCTTTTCTAATTTTCGAAAGCTTAGATTAAAATAAATAACATTTATTTTAACACACATTGTTATGGTTTTCTCAACAACAAAAAAATAATACTTTTACGAAACAATGGTTTATAATATGTCTACCCCTCACAGTGGGCCAAAACAGGTTTTTGGAGGACATTTGGGCATAACTTTAGTTTTACTTGTCCATATAAGCTGTTTGAGGGCTCGTTAGAAGCGAAATTTGAAGAGCTTTTCGGAAAAATCAAAAAAAATTCATAAAATCCATTTTTCAGGGGTCTGGGGCCGAATTTCCATATTTGGGCATAACGGTCCAAAATCACATTTTTGGCCATATCTTGGCACAAAATTGATCATAGAAGCTCAGTGAGGGTTCGTTAGAAGCGAAATCTGAGGGCCTTTCTAAAAAAACCCAAAAAATCTGGTAACATGTGACATGAAGTAGTATTTGACACACTTCTTTTCTTTCATTTGCACACCTTTTTACACACTTTAATTTCCTGTCAAAGCATTTTACAGGAAATCACTACAGAATTTTCAAATCTTTGTTTTGTTTATTTAGATAGAGTTACTATCAAAAATGGAAGCGGTCAGCGATAACGCACTTTTCCAAGTGTTTACTGTAGAAGATGCAAAAACTAGAGACCATCTATCCATCACCGCATTTGTTCGATTGCTGGAGCAAAAGTATCTCATCCAGTTAACAGAGGAGCAGAAAGACGAGGTCAAGAAGTCGCTCAAAAGATACCATTCGCTGAAGAAACAACGATATACAGATAAACGGATTGCTGTTAACTGGGATGAGCTGAGCTCACTAGGTGAAGCTGAAAATGTTGTGTTCCGCTATTACAAGAACTCCTCGACGCAAACTGCATCCAGGAAAAGGCCCCTTGAAGAGTTGGGCAGCCGCAAACAGTTGTTGAGAAGAACCGATGATATCTGGGCGAAAATTCAGGCAGTGGCTGCAGAGGAGAAAGTGACTTCTACCCAATTGATGGGGTTACTCCTTACTCGTTGCCCTGATCAGGAGTCGAGAGATTTTGGTAATGCTCTTTGGAGCAAGTCCACACGTGACACAAGCGACGGATTCAGTACCTGAGGCAAATCGATCTAAAATGGAAGTCCTTGGTCAGCGTCTCTCCATTATCCTCCGAGTGCTGTCGTCGAAAAGAAAAGTTGATGTCGACAAGTATAAACAATACTGTATTGATACAAATGTCTTTCTCCTGACTCAATTTCCTCGCGTTATCTATAAGAATCTTCCAGGACCATGGATCAGTATCACACCATCGATACATAAATACATACAGACTTAGTCATTTTCACAAAAAAAAATTTTGTTGAAAAAAACAAAAACTTTTGCCCCCAAATTCATTTTTATCAATTGTAGATCACATTTTCAGTTTTTTTTCGTTTTCAGTGTACTTGTGGTGGGGGACTACGCGCGCGCTGCTTGTTTTTTGAAAAATCTGGGATAGGGCACATAGATCTCGTTGGTTTTTCATAATCTATACCTCCATAGCTTTCAGAAACATATATGGTTTGGTATGTGCCCTATCCCGGTTTACAAGTTATTTTCTGATGAATATAGAATTTTATCGCTAATTTGAGTCAAAAAAGAGGGAAATTTAGCTCAAATTTTCCTAATTTCTTTCATAAAAAGAGCTAAAAATCGACAAATTGGGTCCCAAAGTGGTCTATTTTTGCATTTTCACAAATGGTTATCAATAAAACAAAAAAATATGCAATAATAAGTAATTCCACACTGATTTTTGGAATTTAATCATGGAAATCTAAAAATTATAATTTTGGGGGGGAAAATCGTGGATGTTTCGCGTGAGCTGGAGAAAAATGCGAAATATCGCGAATTCAATGTTGCATATTTTTTCAACCGTTTAACGATTTGACTTACTTTTTTTTTTGTTGAATCAGGAATATAGAGTAGTTTATAAAAACACCAAACATCAGCAATTCCTCCGACATTCTTTTTTGCCTAATGTCGACCCCCCAGCCCACTGTGCCCCTTTCTCATCATCATCATCAACCGGTTTATTTGTTGAATCAGGCCACAATTAATTCTCTGATGAGGGTGGGGCCTGATTGTCTAGTCTCCAAATCTAAGTCTTCCTCTCCTCTCCTTCTTTGGCAAGGCTTGATGGAATCCATACCCATGGCCTTCCCATCATGTTTGACTACGTCCTCCCAAGTCAACTTGGGTCTGCCAGTGGTGATGTTCTCTGCTGGCACATTCAACTGTCGGACTTTAGCAATCCAGCCATCGCTACGCTCAATGTGACCCAACCAACGCAGTCTGTTCTTCCGCATGATGTGCGCAAGGCTTTTCAAGTCGACCTGTGAGAGCAGGGATTCAAAAGAAACGTACTGTTCAGGCCTCACCAAACATCCATCTGACCATTGCCCTGTCATTACGGCGCAGCTTCCTTAGCATGCCAGCAGAGACAGCCCAAGTTTCTGAGCCATACAACAGCACACTTCTGACACATGAGTATACACGCCCTCTCGTAGTTGTTGGCAGGTGTTTGTTTGTCAGGATTGGTAGCAGCTCTCTAAACTTTTTCCAGGCACACTTGCAACACGTAGCTGCCGCGAGTTCACAGCCTCCACCTGATGACAGCACATCAAGATAACAAAAGTCTGTCACTACTTCCAGCTTGTTGTCACCAGTATCCATCTCCGTCAGTGGTCTGCCATCTATTGGTCTTGCCGTGCGGGTGCAACGAAAGCACTTAAAGTGAGGATCTGCTTTGAGAGAGCCCTTTATGCCACTGCACCTTTTGTGGACCCAACCTGAACAGTGAGTACAGATGATTGAGTTGCTGCCAGTTCCTTTCAGACATACAGCACACGGGTATTTTCCTGTTTTTTGTAGTAAGCTGAGGTTTGGACCTGCGATCATGACCTTAGTTTTACCCATGTTGACTGAGACCTTTCTCCTCCATGCTACTCTTCCATCTATCCAGACGTTCCTTGAGTGACTGAAGTGAAGTATCAATGATCGCTAGGTCATCGGCATATAGCAGCTCCCACGGGCAGCCAGTATGGAATTCCAGTGATAGAGCCTCGAGTACAATGATGAATAGGAGAGGACTTAACACAGATCCCTGATGGACGCCTACTCTAGCCTCAAATTCGTCGCTGTAGCTGTTACTGACTCGTACCCGACTACGTACATTGGTGTAGATAAACGTTATCACCTGAACCAACCACTCAGTAACACCCAGCTTTCGCAGGGCCCACCAGATGACCCTTCTGGGGACACGGTCAAAAGCTTTCTACAAATCTACAAATGCCATGTACAGATGTTTGTTTGCTGCTAGATGTTTCTCCATGACTTGGCGTATGATGAAAATTGCATCTGTGGTACTCCTACCGGGCATGAAGCCAAATTGCATATCAGCAATCTGTATTTGTTGTCTGATCAGCTGTTCAACAACTCTTTCCAGGACTTTCATGACCTGATCAATGAGCTTGAGTCCACGGTAGTTACCTCTGTTTAATGCATCGCCTTTACCTTTGTACAGACTTACTATAATGCTGTCTTCCCATTCCTTAGGTATGCATCCTTCTCTGATGATGGCTTCAATCAGTTCATGCACCAAACTGGCCCCTAGTTCACCGATTGGTTTGAGCATCTCAGCAACTATACCAGATGGCCCAGCTGCTTTATCAGCTCCCATTTTACGGATTGCTTCAGTGATCATCTCCTGGGTAACGGGGGTACTAGGACATTCTATAGGAGGTTCATAAGTCAGCTCATCGGGGTTCCATGGAAATTCAACGTTCAGCAAGCGTTCGTAGTGCTGTTTCCATGATTGTTTTTTCGCTTCATCATCCAATGAGAGTTCACCAGAGTCGTTCCTTATAGGTTTTTCACCCAAGAAATCTTGATTGTCACGGCGCATCTGTTTTGCGAACTTGTAAATGTCACTTGACTTGGGATTTATTTTGAGAAAAACTTTTTTATCGGCCTCTGACTTAGCGTGGTGTACAGCAGCTTTAGCAGCACGCTTGGCTCCATTGTATGCTTCCCTACTACCTCCTGTTTTCCAGGCTCTGTAGCATCGCCTCTTCTCTCTAACAGCTTGATCAACAATCTCATTCCACCACCAGGTTTGTTTCCTCCAATTGTGCTTGGATGACACTCCACACACCTCCGTCGCTGCATCATTCAATCCATCCTTGAGCCTCTTCCAGTGCTCTTCAACACTCACTGCCCGTGTATCCCGATGTGAAGAAACAAATCTCTCAGCAAATTTAGCCTGAATGATTGGATCCTTCAGCTTCCACAGTTTTATGCGTGGTGTAAACTTGTGTTTGCATTTGCGGGAAGCTTCTGCCTTGAGATCACATAATAGCAGATTGTGTTGAGATACACATTCTTCACCCAGGCTGACTGACATTTGTGACATGTCTCCTGAAGCTGCGCCGGAATAGTATGTAGTCTATCTGGGTCATGATTCCTCCAGATTGGTATGTAACTAGGTGTTTAGGCCTCTTTTCGAACACCGAGTTGCCAATCACTAGATTATTAGCAACAGCAAACTCGAGTAGTCTTTCTCCTCCAGCATTCCTCATACCAATAGCATATCCACCATGTACTTCTTCATAACCGCAAGGAGTGGAACCAATATGTCCATTCCAGTCACCACACACAAACAGTTCCTCAGTACTAGGTACAGTCGCCACTAGGCACAGTCACCACTAGGCTCTGCAGCTGCTCGTATAAGTTGTCCTTTGCTTCCTAGCTGAGTCCAACTTGTGGAGCGTAGATGCAAACAATGGCAAACACTAACTTTCCAACAAGACGAACAAATACTATCCTGTCGGATATTCGCTTCAACTCAAAAACTTTCTCCTACCACTTCTCTGCCACCAATATTCCCACTCCACCTGTCCCTTTATCATTCCCAGACCAGTAGAACTTGCAGTTGGTATCCCTCCCGACTATTTTTCTCACACCTTCATTTCTCCATCTCGTCTCTTGTAAACAACGCAAGTCAATCTTCTTTCTGGATATTGTCTAAACCACCTCATTTGCCTTTCCTCGCATGGTTCCAACATTCAGAGATCCAATGCGAAAAAGTTCTGGATGTTCGTATGATTTGCCATAGCCAGGCCCTGAAGATCCACGCATCCTGGGATCTACGAAGCCCAAGACACTACCAGCAGCATTAGTGCTACTGGCACTGCCTTTCTTTTTTCCTGCTGTATTTCGACTAGACATTGTATTTAAGGCAATTTTATGGCTGGATGCCCATCCTTTACCAACTTGAACACTTTTGGCAGTCCAAGACCTCCACCGTTCCCATCTAACTAGGGCTGATGTCGTTTCCACTTAAGCATGTATAAATGTCATACATTACCTGTGAGTTGCTTATCAAGATGTTGTTGGTGAAGTATAAAACAAGAATTCCACTTGTATGAACAAAATAGTGACACATAAGTGAAGTAGACGTGCCCGAAATGTCGTTAAATATTTTTTTTTTACCTGGCGAAAGAAGGAAAACAACGGTTCTGTTGAATTAATCAAAATAAAGAATCCTTTTGAAATATACTCGTGCGATGGTCGCGAGTAAAAAAAACAAACGTCCTTCTCTGCCGATGTTTTTAAATGAGGAATATGAAAACGTTTCGATGTTTCACAAATGGACGAGTGATGACAACAAAGGAAAATAGATCCGTAAGAACAAGTTGAAGAACGTCAGACACGGGTGTTTCTTGTGTTGTTTCAGCAATTGAAATTTTAAAATTGATTATATGACTAATTACGCTTAGGGTTTAACTGTGATCATATTATTTAATCTTACCCACCAAGATATGAAAATATGCCCTTTACTTTCCCATTTAATAAAAGTAATATTTATTGAATACCCCTAAACACTCTAATTTCAATATTAACTTCCCATTATTATTGTACTCTTTAGATTTTTAACTTTTACTATCAATTTCATAGATCCATATACCCTTTTTATTCGCCTCCTCTTTTTTTTATTTAACTATTATCTGTTTTTTTTTTTTTTATTATTTAATTCATTTACTTTATCCTTTTGCTCCTTAATTTTAACTCTGCTTTATTTGAATTCACCTTCTAATATTCTAATACTATTTGGCTGCCTACATGTGTTATTGCTACATGTGTTATTGCTACATGTGTTATTGCTACATTTCAGATATTCTAAAATTCCCTACTTGAGCGTTTAGTAAAATCTCCCTTAAATTGACATTAATCTATTACTTTTAGTAATATTTAAAAAAAATTTTTTTAAAACATATTTCACCTCAAACGAGGCAAGACGTTACTGTAGACGTAAGGGGCTACTGAGAATTGGGGAGTAGGTTTAGGGTGTCATTCTAAGTTGGGAGCTGTGCAGCGAGATGTTTGTTTACATTAGTTTTCAATCTCTGCATGTTGGTACTGTCGGGGAAAAAGGGGGCAGGGAGGGAGTTCCAGAGGCCAGCAGCACGAGGAAAGAAGCTATTGGAGTAGAAGGCTTTCCGGCATCTGGGGACTTCCACAGCGAATGGATGGGATTTAGCTGATTGTTGAGTTGGTCTAGTGAATTTACGTCGAGGGGGCACCAGAGTAGCAAGTTCATCGGAACATAATCCATTGAAGTATTTGTAAAACAAGCACAAGGATGCTACATCGCGGCGATGGGACAGGGGCTGGAGCTTGGTTGACAGTGAGGGACCTATTAGGTTGGCGACTCTTTTTTGGACCTTGTAAAGGAGGGAGAGACTAGTAGATGATGCACCAGCCCAGATGTGGCAACAATACTTCATGCATGGGCAGATGGTGGCTTTGTAGAGATACAGGATAATGTCAGATTAACCTTGTTAGTGGCTAGTCAAGCTTCCTCTACCTCGTTCTTAGAGAGATCTATCTAATATATATATATAGTAATCCAGATAAAGTAAATATCCACAGAATTGTAATCCAAAGAATTCCAACCAGGATTATAAAAAGTGCTCAATATCAAATAGAGCTTTATGTATATCATTGTTTTTATATAAACAGACATGTATAAAATTTGCGACACTGGTATGTCGATGTTATCGATCTACAGCAGTTAAAAGCTGAGATCTCATCAGGCAGAATTAAAATTTGATCCTTCCCTCAGATGGTATTTGGGAATAAACTCTCAAATACCATCTGAAAGAAGGATCAAATTCTAATCCAATGTCGCAGATTATGTACATGTCTGTTTGAATAAAAACAATGATATATATATATATATATATATATATATAACTACTCTTATGCTAATTAGGCATATCGAATAGCTAGTGTCACTACATCTCACCGAAACGTAATGGTTCTATGCTCCTAGTAGGTCTTGTGCTGATGGTTTCATTTTCGGGACTACTTTTCTCTTGTTCTCTGGGAGATCTAAATCTATCTCACTCTACTACGCTGTAACCAAAGTCGTCGTCTTACATTATTTTATATTCATCCGAATTTTCAAACTCATTCTGGTCCGTTTGATCATGCATTATTTTGTCTGACATTTCATTCTGTCGAGGCTGTTCATTCAGTAACGATGTCTTCATTTTGCTCTTCATATTCGCCCTAACGCCTTATTTGATCTGCATGGGCTAATACACTGTTCCATCAACATTAATACCCCCAACCAACCCAATGAGCAGCAAAATCCCACCCCTTCACTGTAGAGGTCCCCCCAAATGCTGACAACTTTCTACTCTAATAGCTTCTTTCCTTAAACTGCTTGCCTTTAGAATTCCCTCCCTGCTCCCTGTCTGTACCAACATACAGAAATTTAAATGTAATGTGAACAAATATCTTTCTGCACAACTCACAATTTAGGATAAAGCTGGCTCTTATGTTTCAATGGCAATATGCTTTGTTTGGGGTGAAAATTAAAAAAAGAAAAAAAAATGCGATGCCTATTTGAGAAAACGTCTTTACCTTTAAAGAGATCCAAGGCAGCAGATGTCCAGGATCCATTAAGAGGTTGGATATCTGCCAAGAAGCAGGAAATAGCAAGTACAGATTGGCTAAACAGAGATAATGGACATCTTCGGACAGAACTCTTGCAAATTTTTTCTTCTTTTCCAGTATCGACAAAAAATACCTTGACAAAACAAAAGAAAAAAATGTCAACAGTGCATTGATATTAATTTTGAGATTTTAGCGAAAAAAAAAAAAAAAATTCAATGAAAATATTAAATTATGTAGGAAAGTTACCACCTGGAGAATGCTTTTATTTTGTGTTTTTTATTTTTGTGTTTAAACATTTTAAACTTTGGTAAAATTTTGCTTTCCTCTACATCAGCAATTTTAAAGCTAGTTTTAATAAGCCAGTCCCAGAACTTCAAGAGTTCTTTAAAACAATTTATAATTTTGCAATTCATAATTCTACAAAGCAAACAGTACAAATATGGAAATTGAAGGGAGTCCAATTTGATGCAGGTGCTATCTTGCCCACTCTTGGTTTTATTACAATTAATAAACCACCTATTACTGCATAGCATCGGCTAACATCTGAATAGCTCCCAGAATCCAAACCTTAACATCAAGAAACAAGAGCCAATAGAACAACTATCCATCACAAAACTGGCCAAACATTTTGGACAAGACCGTCTTCCAAATGAGACAGAAACACAAAACAAGCCTGCCACAGAAATAGCCCAAAACCTTCCATTGCAGAAAACTGGAAGAATGTGCCAATCAACAACATGCCAAATATTTTCTGGATGAACTATCCGAGAAATATATAGATAAGGAAGGCTGAACTGGCTGAAAAGAGGATCGCTCCTCTATGATCAAGAGAAGATGATAATGGCTGGCCAAGATCAAAGCTTGATGACCAATGCTTTTAAGATGAGTGGTCTCAGTAACGACAACACAAAGTTGTGTCTTACACAGCCATGTATTGGCATCTTCAACCAAAGTAAGGATCTACCAAGCGCTAGTGCAAATGATCCTCCTTTATGGCAGCGAGTCCTGGCCAATGAGAGTGGAAGACGTTAAATGACTGGAACCTTTTAATCACTACTGCTTACGTCGCACCTCCCGTGTTCGATGACAGCACTTCATCTCAAACACAGTATGTTTTCTGCTACAAAATTAACTCTTCCACACATTTTATCCTCAAGAGACGTCTGCGCTGGCTGGGTCATGCTCTTTGCCGTCAACCAGGAGAGTTCATCTACAAAGCAATTGCCCCAGTTCCCCTAAAGGGTTGGAAAAAAGCGATGTGGTGGATGAAGAAAAACCTGGCTGATGACGATAAAAGCTAACCTGGCATTTAATCTGGGCGCCCCTTATCTACGGAGTTTGCCGATGGAACAGCTAGTGGCTGGAGATCACCCAATCAAATCATCAGGCTTGGTTGGCCTTCTAAAAGGATGCAGTGGCAAGGATGAATGTGGAGCAGACTAAACCCACCCCAGGGGATGAATGCTGTGTCAAGTACAAATATGTACTGGCATCAAAAACCCTGCCTATAAAACCGACAGATGTTCTGAATATTTTAACAGAAATGGAATTATTTGCAAAGCAACGCTCTAAAACATTGCAATTTGGACAATGAAACGAGGCGCCGCAATTTGAAAATAGTGTTCACATCCTGCATAAGGAATACCCCTTCCCACAACGTATGCTACATGTAGTCTCTTAGGTTGCTATAAAAAAAAAACTTTGTGGTTTTCGAAAAAAGTTACCATTGTCGAAGCAGCAAATAAAGAGTAATTGAGCGAACTTTTCTCTACCAGATGAGTGTTTGAATGAAGTTGGAAGCATTGTACTAAACGAATTGAAGCAACAGATTGCTCTACATTTGTACTAAACGAATTGAAGCAACAGATTGCTCTACATTTGTACTAAACAAATTGAACCAACAGATTGCTCTACATTTGTACTAAAAAAAATTGAAGCAACGGATTGCTCTACATTTGTACTAAACGAATTGAAGCAACAGATTGCTCTACATTTGTACTAAACGAATTGAACCAACAGATTGCTCTACATTTGTACTAAACGAATTGAAGCAACAGATTGCTCTACATTTGTACTAAACAAATTGAAGCAACAGATTGCTCTACATTTGTACTAAACGAATTGAAGCAACAGATTGCTCTACATTTGTACTAAACGAATTGAAGCAACGGATTGCTCTACATTCGTACTAAACGAATTGAAGCAACAGATTGCTCTACATTTGTACTAAACAAATTGAAGCAACAGATTGCTCTACATTTGTACTAAACAAATTGAAGCAACAGATTGCTCTACATTTGTACTAAACAAATTGAAGCAACAGATTGCTCTACATTTGTACTAAACGAATTGAAGCAACAGATTGCTCTACATTTGTACTAAACGAATTGAAGCAACGGATTGCTCTACATTCGTACTAAACGAATTGAAGCAACAGATTGCTCTACATTTGTACTAAACGAATTGAAGCAACGGATTGCTCTACATTCGTACTAAACGAATTGAAGCAACAGATTGCTCTACATTCGTACTAAACGAATTGAAGCAACAGATTGCTCTACATTTGTACTAAACGAATTGAAGCAACCGATTGCTCTACATTTGTACTAAACGAATTGAAGCAACAGATTGCTCTACATTTGTACTAAACGAATTGAAGCAAGGGATTGCTCTACATTTGTACTAAAATTGAAGCAACGGATTTCTCTACATTTGTACTAAACGAATTGAAGCAACAGATTGCTCTACATTTGTACTAAACAAATTGAATCAACGGATTGCTCTACATTTGTACTAAAATTGAAGCAACGGATTTCTCTACATTTTGCAGAGATGATACCATCAAATATGGCAATCACACAATTACAAAACTTATTTCATCTATTAATACTGATTTCATTTGCTAGCAAATGAAATCAGTATTAATAGCCCAGAATAGAATCCTAGAATAGTTTTGAAAAAGTTAAATAATTTATTGAGTTAGCTTTGTAGACATGTTTAAGTACTGCAAAATATATTAAATACAATGGATCGCATAAGCACAGAAATATATTTTTTTCAGGTGGAGGGGAGTAAAACAATAATATATATATATATATATATATATATATATATATATATATAAGGATTCAATGAATTAGAACTTTACAATTGTTCCAAGAATTAGAACATCAAGTCTAGTATGGCGTACAATCGTTTCCAAAACATTTTGGAAATACTTTATTTTATTAATTAATAAAGCTAATCCAAAACGTCTCTTCATCAGCGCCTTTAGCACCACGTCTTACAGCAAATCAAAGAAAAAATAACAAGCCTGTCGTTGACAGAAAGAGCCACAGACAAATATTAAAGAAAAGAATAAGTTACAAATATAAAATAAAAAATATAATAAAATAATAAAACATTATAAAAATAAAAGTAAATATAAAAAAATATATAAAAAATATTAAAAAATAAGATAAAAAATAAAATATAAAAAAATAAAGAATAAAAATAGTAAACTAATAAAATACAGAATGAAAAAAAAAAAATAATAAAAATTACAAATATAAGATAAAAATATAAGATAAATATAAAAGAAATAATTGAAATTAAAATAAAATAAATAAAAATAAAAGTAGGAATTAAAAACAAAAAAATATAAATAAAATAGAAACAAATAATAAGTTTAGGAAACAATGGTTGAATATTATCAAGGTTCCTTTTATAAAGGTTTTTTATGAAAACATCCTGCAAGAGGATGTGCAAGGCAAGAGGGGGGGGGGGGAGAGAGGAAGAGCACAGGGGAAGATATGGACAAAGATAATTTTAAGGGGGAGAAAAACACCTTATAAAAAATTATTATAGGGAAAGGGGCAGGAGTGAGCAGGAAATAGGGAATGTAATAAAATAGGAGTTTAGTTGGGACTATACCAACAGCACTGCACACATAAGTGTATGAATACATATGAGAGAGGAAGCTATGAAAATCTATTTATGGCAATTAAGCTACACAGAGGCTTCCGCGTTTCATCCCCGAGAGGAATCTTCAGGCTAAAATGCCCGGGGATGAAACGCGGGAGCCTCTGTGTAGCTTAATTGCCATAAATATATTTTCATAGCTTACTACCTAGCTCTATTTACGTATCTAGCACGAAAATTGATACATAAAAAATTATATCTCCTTATAAAATTTTATGTAATAGTAATATATATATATATATATATATATATATATATATTGTTGAATATAAGAGACAACTCATGTCTAGATATCCTTTGGTAGATCCTTTCAATAGTCCGAATTAGGATCTTAGTTTCGGAAGGGAATTGACTGATGAATTTGCCATAATTTGCATTTGTCTCTCAAGTACTTTTGGACCCATTTGGGTCCATCTTCAGGGGAATAAGGTTAATCAGGTCTAGACCATGTGTACGTAGTACATAATTCCCGCCAAAACAACTTCTATAAATACTACACATGGTCTAGACCCGATTAACCTCATTCCCCCGAAGATGGACCCAGATGGGTCCGAAAGTACTTGGGAGACAAATGCAAATTATGGCAAATTCATCAGCAAATTCCCCTCCGAAACTAAGATCCTAATTCGGACTATTGAAAGGATCTACCAAAGGATATCTAGACATGAGTTTTTTTCTTATATTCAACAATACTTGCCTGCAAGAGAAGATACTGCCTAGATATACACATATATATATACATTTAGTCTGTAGGTATAAAACACTAATATTTAATTAAAAATACTTATATACACTCACCTTAATTGCATCATTTTCCTCATCTCGTATAATAGCACGCTGCCACACTTCTGCATCTCCATTACATTTAGCCAAACAGGCTGACCCTGGCAAGAAGGTTTTCTCCTCAGCCGGTTCCAATTTTGAGAGAGAGTTTTCAATTGCACTAAACAATTGAACCCTTTCTTCGGCCATCGAACATAATCTCAAATAAAAATGGTCAGGGCTAATGCAGTGCAGCATAAATGCTTTCAGACGCAAACCTGTCTCCAATGGCCATTCAGAAAATGGCAATATCGTTTCATTATCACTGTCACCAAATGTTGAATCAAGGTCGAATGACTGTGAACCATCTAATCTACTAAGAATAGTCGCAATTTTTGAGTCCTTGGAAAAGTAATTGGTTCCAAATCGTGTATTTAGATCGCGATCCATGTCCTCCCACTCGCTATGGTTGGAATCAAAAACTGCAGCCACATCGTTTGGAAGATGTACTTTTGTGCTCATTTTATCTGATTCACTTTCATTTGTTATGCTATCCGAGGATGAGGTGGAGTTGTCAATGTTCTTATCATCCCCCGTATCAAAGGGTGTCTTTACACTATCAGGACTTAAACTAAAATCAGCCACAAAACCACTGTCCGTTGTGTTGGATTGCTTTATAGAACTTGGTTCGCTTTTATCAATATTTTCACCAACATCAAAAGATGAGACATCACTTTTCAATTTTAAAGGCTCATCTTCATGCAATGCATCGTGAAATTCTTCAGAACCAAATTCTTCACTCGCTTGGCTAACGTCCTTATATTCTTCACTCTCCTCTGTATGTAATATATCCTCATCAGATGTAGAAAGTTCTACAGCACTGCCATGATTTGGTGAATTAGCCGTCTCTCGGAAGGCGCTTTCTGCTAAACCGTTTTCGTCTTTGGCTATTCCATCTTTCCGGAGAATCTTCAGTAAACAGTTTTCATTCTTATCGGTCATGTTTACCATGTATTTCTTGTCGGTTCCGTCTGATACTGAGATAATTGTCAAATTAAAAACTTTATCGGTTACCACTTGTTCAAAAGCCGAGCACATGTCTTCAGTCCACTCTTCTCCAATAAGAGGAAATGAATCATTCAGACAGCAGTGAAATGCTTGCTTTGGTAGTATCAAAAGCTCAGAAGGCGCCGGCTTTAAATCGGAAAGTGCAATCTCTTCGACATTGCCATAATCGCAGAAGCTCACTTGTGCAGAAGCCGATTCCATATCAAGCACCAACACTTCTGCACGGTAGAAGACGCCATCTTCAGAATATTGTGCAACACACGGCAGACCAACCCGTAATTCAGATTCAGGAATCGTAGTATTGTCATCATTTTTTAACAAATACTTCAATCTTCCCATCAAATAGTCCAAACCAGCAGATTCTGTAAACTGACACCAGAAATTAGTTGGGTCCGTTGTAAAACAAACAGTAACTTCAGCTGTGAATCCTGTGACATAGTCCGGTTGAAAATACCTACAAATACAAGTTACAAGATTTTAAAATGAATTTCTTTCTTGATTTGTTCTTTTTTTCCTTTTAAACATGAAAAATATTAGACATACAAGATGAAATGTTACAAAATTCTAATCTTTAAATACAAAAATTGTAAATGTATTTAATCTGATCTTATCTGGGTTCAAGAGATAGCCGAGTTTTGTAGAAATAATATAATAAAATTTAACTGATAATCTTAATTTAGCAATACACATCGACCAGAAAACTGTTTGGATAATCACATATTTCAGGGTAGTTCTATTAAAATAGTCATATCTTAAAAACTAAAGTTCAAAATACCATCATTTTGCTAGGAAATGAATATCCTTTCAGGTGCATTCATGAATAATAATATACATTATATATTTTAAAGAGTTTTGAGCAAATAAAGGCCAAAAAATGTTAACGCTATTTTCAGCAATTTACGTCACTTTTTTTTTTACCCCCGCATCGTTTAAAAGTCTCGTACCATGCCTATGTGCGGAATTTCGTCCTGAAATTTGGAAACCAATCAGGGGAAACATCACTTTTAATGTTTGTCGTGTACGAAGTAATTCGGCTCATTCATTTTTTTGAAATTTTAAAAATAATCCTTCAACACGGCGTCGGTTGAACATTTTTGAAAAATACATTTCCGTCGCCCAATTAGTAAGTAAATCAATCTTTTTACTTTTTTATGCATTAAAATTAGAATTGTATATATGTGTTCTCTTTTGGTAGTAATAATATTCAATTACCCTATCCAGAAAAAAAAAAAGCGTTTTCTATTTATAGTTTGAAAAACTGATTGTAGTAGCAGTAGTAATAGCAGCTATAAACAAGAGGCGATTTTTGTTTATTTTCATTCTAGAACGAATTTTAAAATATGAATATAGAAAATGTTGTTACATTTTTCGTACCCCAACTAGTAAATAAATTAATCTTTCATCTTTTTTTATGCATTAAAATTATAATTGTACGTTGTTTTGTCTTTCGGTAATAGTAATTTTAAATTACCTTATCCGAAAAAATATTGTCCTTTTTTTGAGCGAAAGTCAACAATGGCTGCTAGTATTGCTGATATAACAATCAATCAGCAGCAGCTAAGTCTTGTAAAGCTTTGTAAAATTCGTTTATAAACTTCTTTTAAAAGTAAGACAAAAATACTTTGTGGTTAAAAAAGTTAATCCTATTTGGTTCTTTTATAAAAAATACTTAAAGAAATACTGGTTTTCACTCAACTTTTGAACTTCTAGTAGTAATGACTTTCTAGTCGCCAATTTAAAAAAAAAAATAAGATTCTACTTTTTTAGGCGATTACGTGTGAACACCCTTAAAGTCTTGGCGGAAAAAAATTAGAATTTAGAGTGGGGGATCAGTTTCACATATAAATTTAATGTAAAATGATCTCCGATTTCCCGGCCATTCTTGCTTTTTAGTGAAATTTACAAAATAAATAATTACTCTACCACTAACTCTAGGTACGACTAACAAGCCCACCTCCTAAAAATGCCTTCTTGAACGTATCGTACCATTAACCTTAAATATGAGTGGCAAGCCACCCCCTAAAAAATTCCCTTAACCCTAACACTAAGTCCGAATGGCAACCTCCATCTAAAACAAAACCCCTTCCTTAACCTTATCACTAACTTGGACTAAAGTCCAAATGGCAAGCCCTAATCCTACAAAAAGGCCATTAAAACCACACAATCGTCTAAAAAAATAAAAAAATTTTTTTTAAAAAAGCAGACGCCCATGAAAAAAACGCACAGGATTTCTTTTCCATAGAAAAAAATTGATTAATGCCCTAAAACGCTAGAATGGCCCGAAAATGGGGAATTATTCTACATTAAATATATGTGAAACTAATCCCCCACTCTAAATTCTAAATTAATTGTTTTTTTTTCTTTCTGCTAAGTTTTCAGAGTGTTCACATAACCTGAAGTTCAAGTGGTAAGCCCCCCTCCTCCCATAATCGTCTAAAAAAAAAAAAACAAACAAAAAAACCCACAAACAAAACAAGAAAAACGCACAGGATTTATCTCCCATAGAAAAAATAATTAATGTCCTAAAACGCTAGAATGGCCTTGAAATGGGGGATTAATTTATAATTAATTCATGTGAAACTGATCCCCACTCTAAATTCTAAAATAATTGTTTTTGTTTCTTTCTTTCTGCCAAGTTTTTCAGGGTGTTAACATGTAATTGCCTAAATAAAAAAAGTAGAATCTCATATTTTGGGGAGGCAAGGGGGTGAGTTAGCAGAAGGTGTTAATCTACAATAATGCCAAAGAAATCTTGCAATATATTCACTTTTAAACAGTCCTAGTATTAGATTTTAGTTTCTTGTACATAAAATGTATTACAATTCAACTTTGAGTTTTCTAACTTCTTTCTTTTAATGGATACATCGTATTTTTAAGGTATTGCAGCATATTTACGTGCACTTAGTGCAGATTACTTGGAAACTATTAATTTCTGGAGATTTTCAGTGGCACATTCTGATTCCTTGTACAAAAATACACTTATATGGTAAATTTCATTGCTTAATCTTCTGTTTTAACAAAGATATAACATTTTTACTGAAAAATTAGTGCAAAAAATGTGACGAAACGCATATGGTCTTAAAGAGGGGAAAATATCCAATTGTGCGAGGCACAAAAATAGTCATAACTTCCTTATTTTTAGTCAGATTTAAAAAATTTAAAAAGATTCTTTCTTAGATCATCAAGCTCTTATATATGCCATTGAGATATTTTAAGCAATTTAAATTTTTTCATGTGTATTGCTACTTAATTCATAAATTATAAAGGCCAATAAAAAAAAAAAAATACTTTTCTAAGAAAATATGCATAAATATATATATATATATATATATATATATATATATATATATATATATCGTGGAGGTCTTGGACTGCCAAAAGTGTTCAAGTTGGTAAAGGATAGGCATCCAGCCGTAAAATTGCCTTAAATACAATGTCTAGTCGAAATACAGCAGGAAAAAAGAAAGGCAGTGCCAGTAGCACTAATGCTGCTGGTAGTGTCTTGGGCTTCGTAGATCCCAGGATGCGTGGATCTTCAGGGCCTGGCTATGGCAAATCATACGAACATCCAGAACTTTTTCGCACTGGATCTCTGAATGTTGGAACCATGCGAGGAAAGGCAAATGAGGTGGTGGAGACAATATCCAGAAAGAAGATTGACTTGTGTTGTTTACAAGAGACGAGATGGAGAAATGAAGGTGTGAGAAAAATAGTCGGGAGGGATACCAACTGCAAGTTCTACTGGTCTGGGAATGATAAAGGGACAGGTGGAGTGGGAATATTGGTGGCAGAGAAGTGGTGGGAGAAAGTTTTTGAGTTGAAGCGAATATCCGACAGGATAGTATTTGTTCGTCTTGTTGTTGGAAAGTTAGTGTTTGTCATTGTTTGCATCTACGCTCCACAAGTTGGGCTCAGCGAGGAAGCAAAGGACAACTTCTACGAGCAGCTGCAGAGCCTAGTGGCGACTGTACTTAGTACTGAGGAACTGTTTGTGTGTGGTGACTGGAATGGACATATTGGTTCCACTCCTTGCGGTTATGAAGAAGTACATGGTGGATATGCTATTGGTATGAGGAATGCTGGAGGAGAAAGACTACTCGAGTTTGCTGCTGCTAATAATCTAGTGATTGGCAACTTGGTGTTCGAAACGAGGCCTAAACACCTAGTTACATACTAATCTGGAGGAATCATGACCCAGATAGACTACATACTATTCCGGCGCAGCTTCAGGAGACATGTCACAAATGTCAGAGTCAGCCTGGGTGAAGAATGTGTATCTCAACACAATCTGCTATTATGTGATCTCAAGGCAGAAGCTTCCCGCAAATGCAAACACAAGTTTACACCACGCATAAAACTGTGGAAGCTGAAGGATCCAATCATTCAGGCTAAATTTGCTGAGAGATTTGTTTCTTCACATCGGGATACACGGGCAGTGAGTGTTGAAGAGCACTGGAAGAGGCTCAAGGATGGATTGAATGATGCAGCGACGGAGGTGTGTGGAGTGTCATCCAAGCACAATTGGAAGAAAACAAACCTGGTGGTGGAATGAGATTGTTGATCAAGCTGTTAGAGAGAAGAGGCGATGCTACAGAGCCTGGAAAACAGGAGGTAGTAGGGAAGCATACAATGGAGCCAAGCGTGCTGCTAAAGCTGCTGTACACCACGCTAAGTCAGAGGCCGATAAAAAGATTTTTCTCAAAATAAATCCCAAGTCAAGTGACATTTACAAGCTCGCAAAACAGATGCGCCGTGACAATCAAGATGTCTTGGGTGAAAAACCTATAAGGAACGACTCTCGTGAACTCTCATTGGATGATGAAGCGAAAAAACAATCATGGAAACAGCACTACGAACCCTTGCTGAACGTTGAATTTCCATGGAACCCTGATGAGCTGACTTATGAACCTCCTATAGAAGGTCCTAGTACCCCCATTACCCAGGAGATGATCACTGAAGCAATCCGTAAAATGGGAGCTGATAAAGCAGCTGGGCCATCTGGTATAGTTGCTGAGATGCTCAAACCAACCGGTGAACTAGGGGCCAGTTTGGTGCATGAACTGATGGAAGCCATCATTAGAGAAGGATGCATACCTAAGGAATGGGAAGACAGCATTATAGTAAGTCTGTACAAAGGTAAAGGCGATGCATTAAACAGAGGTAACTACCGTGGACTCAAGCTCATTGATCAGGTCATGAAAGTCCTGGAAAGAGTTGTTGAACAGCTGATCAGACAACAAATACAGATTGCTGATATGCAATTTGGCTTCATGCCCGGTAGGAGCACCACAGATGCAATTTTCATCATACGCCAAGTCATGGAGAAACATCTAGCAGCAAACAAACCACTGTACATGACATTTGTAGAAAGCTTTTGACCGTGTCCCCAGAAGGGTCATCTGGTGGGCCCTGCGAAAGCTGGGTGTTACTGAGTGGTTGGTTCAGGTGATAACGTCTATGTACACCAATGTACGTAGTCGGGTACGAGTCGGTAACAGCTACAGCGATGAATTTGAGGTTAGAGTAGGCGTCCATCAGGGATCTGTCTTAAGTCCCCGTCTATTCATCATTGTACTCAGGGCTCTATCACTGGAATTCCATACTGGCTGCTCGTGGGAGCTGCTATATGCCGATGACCTAGCGATCATTGATACTTCACTTCAGTCACTCAAGGAACGTCTGGATAGATGGAAGAGTAGCATGGAGGAGAAAGGTCTCAGAGTCAACATGGGTAAAACTAAGGTCATGATCGCAAGTCCAAACCTCAGCTTACTACAGAAAACAGGAAAATACCCGTGTGCTGTATGTCTGAAAGGAACTGGCAGCAACTCAATCATCTGTACTCACTGTTCAGGTTGGGTCCACAAAAGGTGCAGTGGCATAAAGGGCTCTCTCAAAGCAGATCCTCACTTTAAGTGCTATCGTTACACCGGCATGGCAAGACCAATAGATGGCAGACCACTGACGGAGATGGATACTGGTGACAACAAGCTGGAACTAGTGACAGACTTTTGTTATCTTGGAGATGTGCTGTCATCAGATGGAGGCTGTGAACTCGCGGCAGCTACACGTTGCAGTGTGCCTGGAAAAAGTTTAGAGAGCTGCTACCAATCCTAACAAACAAACACCTGCCAACAACTACGAGAGGGCGTGTATACTCCTCATGTGTCAGAAGTGTGCTGTTGTATGGCTCAGAAACTTGGGCTGTCTCTGCTGGCATACTAAGGAAGCTGCGCCGTAATGACAGGGCAATGGTCAGATGGATCTGTTTGGTGAGGCCTGAACAGTACGTTTCTTTTGAATCCCTGCTCTCACAGGTAGACTTGAAAAGCCTTGCGGACATCATGCGGAAGAACAGACTGCGTTGGTTGGGTCACATTGAGCGTAGCAATGGCTGGATTGCTAAAGTCCGACAGTTGAATGTGCCAGCAGAGAACATCACCACTGGCAGACCCAAGTTGACTTGGGAGGACGTAGTCAAACGTGATGGGAAGGCCATGGGTATGGATTCCATCAAGCCTTGCCAAAGACAGGAGTGGAGAGGAAGACTTAGATTTCGAGATTAGACAATCAGGCCCCACCCTCATCAGAGGATTAATTGTGGCCTGATTCAACAAATAAACCGGTTGATGATGATGATATATATATATATATATATATATATATATATATATATATATATGGTCGCTTCTTTTCAGGTTTATGGTAATTCATATGGTATTTCTGGACGAATATATGATATAATTAGATCCTTCCTAGATAAAAAAAGATCCAGGTTGTTCTCGATGGCAGTACATCCAAACATGACATTAATGCAGGCGTACTTCAGGAATCAATTCTTGGACCGTTATTGTTTCTGATTTTCATAAACGACCTCCCTAACAAAATTATGTCTGCGATGGGTATGTTTGCTGATGACACCACGTTCTACTCTCGTCATGTGGGTAAAACGAATGTGCATATATTCAAGGCAATGGGTGAATTCTTAGAAAATGACCTCCAGACTGTAGTTGGATGGGGACATAAATGGATGGTAACATTTAATGCTACTAAGACAAAACTCCTTTCTTTTAACAATTATAAGAAACATCTTTAACCACCAATTACCATGGCTGATGATACTCTACATGAGAATCCAACGTTCAAACACCTCGGTCTAATATTCACAGGTAACATGAATTGGAACAAATACATAGAAGATACTGCCACGGCTGCTGCAAGGAAAGTAGGTTCCCTCTACCATGCTAGAAAACTTCTCATACCTGACAGTATCCTACATCTCTACAAGGCTAACATTCGCCCATGTATGGAGTATCGTCATATCTGAGCTGGTGCACAATTAACTAACCTCTACCTCTGAGACAGGCTCCAAAAAAAGAGTGTGTAACCTAATAGGTCCCACACTATCTATCAAGCTTCAGACCTTGTTCCATCACCGCAATGCTGCGTCCCTGTGCTTGTTTTACAAGTACTTCAATGGAATGTGCTACGACAAACTTGTTGCTCGGGTGACCCCCCCCCCCGACAATCAGCTAAATCCCATCCATTCACTGTGGAAGTCCCCAGATGCTGAAGGACTTTCTACTCTAATAGCTTCTTTCTTCGAACTGCTAGCCTTTAGAATTCCTTCCCTGCTCTCTGTTTCCCTGACTGTACTGACATGCAGAAATGTCAATGTAATATAAACTGCTAAACACCTCACTTAGGATGCCCCCTATAAATCTGACCTCTAATCCACACTAGCCATTTTTGTCCAAGTGGCAGTGTGCTATATTTGGGACGAATTAGATAAAAAATTAATAGCAATATACATGAAAAAATTTAAATTGCTTAAAATATCTCAATAATGGAATATATAGAAAGAGCTTGATGATCTAAGAAAAAATCTTTAAATTTTTTTTAAATCTGACTAAAAATAAGGAAGTTATGACTATTTTTGTGCCTTGCACAATTGGATATTTTCCCTCTTTAAGACCATATGTGTTTCGTCACATTTTTTACACTAATTTTTCAGTAAAAATGTTATATCTTTGTTAAAACAAGATTAAGCAATGAAATTTACATATAAGTTAATTTTTGTATAAGGAATCAGAATATGCCACTGAAAATCTCCAGAAAGTAATTGTTTCCAAATAATCTGCAGTAAATGCACATAAATATGCTGCAATACCTTAAAAATACCATGTATCCATTAAAGAAAAAAAAATTATTTTATGTACAAGAAACTGAAATATTAGGACTGTTTAAAAATGAATATATTGCAAGATTTCTTTGGTATTATTGTAGATTAACACCTTCCGTTCATTCCCCCTCTCCAAAATTTGAGATTTAACTTTTTTTTTAGGCAATTACGTGTGAACACCCTGAAAAACTTGGCAGAAAGAAACAAAAACAATTATTTTAGAATTTAGAGTGGGGATTAGTTTCACATAAATTTAATGTAAAATAATCACACATTTCAGGGCCATTCTAGCGTTTTAGGGCACTTAATCATTTCTTTTTCTATGAGAGATAAATCCTGTGTGTTTTTTAAAATTTTTAAATGATTATGTGTAGTTTTAAGAGGGTCTTTGTGGGAGGAGGGAGTGGAGCTTGCCACTCGGATTTCGGGTTAGTGGTAGGATTAGGGGCAATTACGTGTAAACGCCTTGAAAATTGATGGAAAGAATAAAAAACAATTATTTTAGAATTTGGAGTGGGGGATTGGTTTCACGTGAGTTTAATGTGAAATGGTTCATCACTTCCAGGCCATTCTAGCGTTTTATGTGTGGTTTTAATGGGCTTTTTGTAGGATGGGGGCTTGCCATTCGGACTTAGGGTTAAGGCATGGCCATCGTAATAGTAAACGAGTTTACTCTATTACGTAGGCCACGGTTCCCCCACTCTAAATTATTTTTTTGGTCCTTTTTCTTTTTTCCGTCAAGACTTTTAGGGTGTTCACACATAATTGCCTAAAAAAAGTAGAATCTTTTTTAATTGGCAACTTATTATTACTTATCATTATTACTAGAATTAAAGTTTGAAAGTTGAATATATTTGAAAACCAGTATTTCTTGAAGTTTTTTTTAATAAAAGAATCACAAACACCAATAACTTTATGTCTTTTTTTTATTTTTAAAAGCTCCGTAAATGAATTTTACGAAGCTAACTGTTTAAACTAGCTGCTGCTGATTGATTGCTATATCAGCAACACTAATTAAATTGTTGACTTTCGCTCAAAAGTGGACACCATTTTTCGGATACAAAACATACAATTATAATTTTAATGCATAAAAAAAGTTAAAAGATTGATTTATTTACTAGTTGGGGTACGAAAAATATACATTTTTAAATGTTCAATACACGTTATGTTGAAGTTTTATTTTTAAGATTAGAAAAAAAATAATGGACAAATTAATTTTGTACCCCGACAATAATTGAAATTGATATTTTTCCTGCTTGTTTTCCAAATTTCATGACGAAATTTCTAATACACAAATGGTACAGCATTTTTAAAATAACGGGAGGTTAAAAAAAAAGTGACATAAATGGCATTAACATTTTTATGACTTTATTTGCTAAAAACTCTACAAATATAATGTAGATTATTATTTATTAATGCATATGAAAGGATATTCATATCTGAACAAAATGATGGTATTTTAAGGACTTAAAGTGCTTTGGTTTTTAAAAGATGACTATTTTAGTAGAACTACCTTGAAATCTGTGATTATCCAAACCGTTTTATGGTCGGTGGGTATTGCTAGACTTACAGCATAGAGATGTATATAATTTGAGTGCAGAATCAGAAAGAACATACAATTTTACATAAGAATGCCAAATTCTATCAAAATTGATCCAAAACTAGAGAAATGGTGAATAAATTAATGAATTTCTTGTGAATTGGTCCGTGAGTTCAAGTATTTTTTCCATATGACATCAATTTTGAACTATTTTTTTGTTTTGTCTTAAATTCTTTTAACTTTTGAACCACTAGGGATATTTACATAATTCAAACAGTTTTGAATTCCATTTACTGAGCTCTTTATAACTACTGTGATTAAATAATAATCCAAAAAATTTTTTTTTTTTTTTTTAAATCAACTGGGAATGCTACTAGGTCTAATATATTAAATAATTTTAACATTGGTCGATATCTATTTTAACAAATATTTACTTGAAAATGGATGACATAATGGTAGCTTTTGGCAATTATAAAAATAAAGCTCATTTTGTGATGTCATCCATTTTGAAGTAAATCTATATTTTTTTCTTGATAACAATTTTTTTTATATCTTTCTTTCTCCAGTTGCATTTACCTCCTACTTCTCTCATTATTCACTCTTTATTTACATTATTTTCCCAGCCCTCCTACCATCCAAAAAATTTTTTTTTTTTAATGTTCGTCATGGTTCAACCATTGTTGATTTTACACACAGGAGGATCAAATTTTAGTTGCCAAAATTTTATTCATTTATAACCAAAGAAAAATAATGTAATTAAGAAATGCTGAGAATTCTAATAAAGAAAACTTGAATAAAAATTATTCCTGAAAATGATAAATAAAAGGAAAATAAAAACTAAAAACGGAGAAAATGCGTAGCATCATGTGATGAGAATGCAATAAAAAGAAAAAAAAACAAAAAACTTACGCTGGTAACAATGCCAAATGTGGGTCTTTTAAAGAAACCAAATAATGGCCTTCATCTGCAACTGCGTTCACTTTCAAGTAGCCAGTCCTACACGAATAAACAAATATTTAGAAACATTAAAATCGACAAACATCAGACGATACAAATTTCGGTACTCTTATAGCCGACGCACCATGTTTCCGTGACTTTGGCAGGTCTCCGAATCGCTCTAGAGTCGACAAAACTATTAACCAAGCAGCCGATAACTCTTGGAAAAAAAATTAATTGCGTTCAATAAAACAAAAAATGAATTTCTACAATTTGTCAGCTCGTTGAATCTCTCGAAGGACTAATTAAGTTTTTTTGTATAAAAAACAAAAAAAAACAAACAAACATTAGTTTAACAAATCAAACAAAATCATCTTTTGAAACTTTCCGGTGCACAACCAAAAACCATTTTATTTAAAAACATTTGATTAACAATGGTTTCTTTGACAAAAAACAAACCAAAATAAACATCGAATTAATAACAGTTGTTTAGCTATGGTTTGTTCGTTCTTTATTTTATGTATTCTAGTTTGGTTTTCTTTGTCTTAATTTATCGGCTGCCAGTCTTCAATTTATCATTTGACAGTTTTCGCCTCATCAACTCTCGGGCACTCCCGTAACCTGCTCGAACGACGCAAAGTCACAGAAACATGGCGTGTCAGCTATAGAGTACCCAAATTTCATATTATTACCATTCATCATCTGTCAATTAACATGAACAGCAAATTGAAATTTACAGAAAAATAAAACTTTAAATCGACAACATGAATTATTAATATCACAAATTTGGTTTATTAAAAAATATTTCATTTATTTGAAAATTCTCAAGTCGTCATAGATGGCAGACAATATGGTTTCCTTTGTGTTTATCACAGGTGAAATTTAAACTTGCTTTATTGGCAGATAATTTTCGCTCATCATTTTCGGGATAAGAATTTTCCTCACTTGCATGTTATACAACTGATAAATGCTATCGTTTCAAAAGGAGGGGGAGGGCGGGGTTCACCATCTTTTAACGTGGAAAACGAATTAGTTCTATAAAAGTTTGAGATCTTTTGAAATTGTTTTGAACATAAAAAAAGCTTTGAGAGAAACAATATTTTGATAGACTTCAAATTAAACAGTTTCAATTTGCAGATTCGTCTTGCTTTTTTAACAAGCAATCTAAATGAATAAATGCAGAAGTTTTTTTCATTTATCACTACTATATAATAATCAAAAACAGGTTACTGTTATTTAAATCAACAATACAACGTAAGCTTTTGATATTCTGTATATACATAGTGAATATAAAAGACTAAGAGAGAACTCTTTGACTGCCTAATTAACGTTCATAATTAATTAATGTTTAGTATTACTGGGGGGGGGGTGTAATTTAGCTGAGGATATTAATTGTTACACCAGCCGTTCTAACAGAAGGGAAACTACACCGGTTCTCACTATAAATAGTGCGAGTAGACAATCACCAGGGAGAAAAAGGACAGTATTGTAACTGTCTAGCCGAGTGCCAGTCAGTTTCCTTACCTTTGATGTTAATACACTTGTTATCTTAACCCAACCTCGACTTGACTTCTTTTTACTGTTGGACTACTTCACAACATTAATCTACAAATTTACCAAAGTTTATTAAAACGATGTAATTCTCTGAGTAAAAAACATTTTGGAGCAAGACAACAATAGGGACCCCAGATCATTAACACAAGACGCGGGACATATTTTGGAATTCACCGGTTGACCTCGCAATACACGTGGTCTCTATTTACAAAACACTTGTAAATAAATCTTTTATTTATTTGAATAAATGCAGTATATTTCGGAATTTTTTTTTCTTTTAACATGTTAATATTTATTTTAAGGCAGAGAGTCCATAAATAAAACAAATAAAATATTAACATGTTTTCTTTTAAAACATGTTTTTGTGTCACTATTTACTTGCCTCCCCACGAGGGCAGAAATGGGGGGGGGGGGGGGGGGTATGAAATATTTATCACCGTACTTAAGTAATCTTTCGTTTTGTAGGGAAAAAATCAAGCTTCCCAAAAAGGGGCACTCTGGATCTTACCTCAGTTTAGAAGGATTTTTCCATACTACACATTGCTCCTAGCCTGAGGAGGCAAAACGGATGATTACGCAAATTATTTTAATAAATAAACGAAATATATACGCTTTTTAAAAAATCGGCTGACTTGTAATCTTTCGTTTTGCCTCCCCACGAGGGCGGAGTTAGACTTCAAAAATCAGTTTCTAAACGGAAGCAATTTAAAGTTTATGAAGTTTTTGTCCTTTTTTTTCTCTAAGCAACAAATGAAATAAGATTTAACAAATACAAAGTTTTATTTATTTGTTTATAATTGTTGCTTACAGAAAAAAAAGGAAAAAACTTCATAAACTGATTTTTGAAGTCTAACTCCGCCATTATGGGGAAGCAAAAGTGTAGTATCTATTTTTTTGATACTACACTTCACCATTCCTATCTGCGGTCAGTGATAGAGAAATCCTTCTAAACTGAGGTAACTTTAATTTTCATTCCGAGGTAATTTTAACCTACCTTGTGTCTACCTTTGCCCTTGTAGGGAGGCGAGTAAATAGCGAAGTTTTGTTTTTTTAATAACAAATAAGTTATAAAAAGATTTGTAAATAAAATTATGTATTTGTTAAATCTTATTTCATTTGTTGCTTACAGAAAAAAAGGACAAAAACTTCATAAACTTTAAATTGCTTCCGTTTAGAAACTGATTTTTGAAGTCTAACTCCGCCCTCGTGGGGAGGCAAAACGAAAGATTACAAGTCAGCCGATTTTTTAAAAAGCGTATATATTTCGTTTATTTATTAAAATAACTTGCGTAATCATCCGTTTTGCCTCCTCAGGCTAGGAGCAATGTGTAGTATGGAAAAATCCTTCTAAACTGAGGTAAGATCCAGAGTGCCCCTTTCTGGGAAGCTTGATTTTTCCCTACAAAACGAAAGATTACTTAAGTACGGTGATAAATATTTCATACCCCCCCCCCCACCCCCATTTCTGCCCTCGTGGGGAGGCAAGTAAATAGTGACACAAAAACATGTTTTAAAAGAAAACATGTTAATATTTTATTTGTTTTATTTATGGACTCTCTGCCTTAAAATAAATATTAACATGTTAAAAGAAAAAAAAATTCCGAAATATACTGCATTTATTAAAATAAATAAAAGATTTATTTACAAGTGTTTTGTAAATAGAGACCACGTGTATTGCGAGGTCAACCGGTGACTTCCAAAATATGTCCCGCGTCTTGTGTTAATGATCTGGGGTCCCTATTGTTGTCTTGGTCCAACATTTTTTTAAATTAACACCCCCCCCCCCCCTCTAAGTAATTGCTGCCCGGAGGGCGGGTAGGTTTTACTAGTTGGACATAAAATGTGATAGGGATTTGGCCTCAATATTTATATTTTATCATTAAGAAATATATAAAAGAAGCTCCTTTATTAACGTTGTAAGGAAAGAGTCGATTCGAAGTTGTCTGGAGGCTGGAGAGTACAACGATGAAAATGTGATAAACAATCATTATGATGAGAACAACAATTGGAAATAATTGTGTGATTTTAGAAACTCATTCATTCTGGGAAAGTCTAAAGAGATGTACGATTTTTATGGCCATTTTGACATTGCTTACAATAAATTGACAAACTGAAACCAGCTTTCATTATAGAGAAGAAAGTCGGATTTTCTCCCTTTTGTTTCATTTTACTTCAGTCGAAGTTCTCAAAAATCAAGGGGGCACCTTCCTGGATCTAACACTTCATCTCTATATGAGATACATAGATATTCAATATTCCATTAATGTTTTCCTTTACCTGTCAAACGTTGAGTTAGTAACAAAGTTAAGGATATCAATTTTCCTCTCCCCAATTAACCAGTTAACTATGTTATTGTATATCTTTCTTGTAGTCTATTGGTCTTACCGGATTCCAGGACAAAAAACTCATCTAGTCTGGTGGAGTATCCAGCTACGTGCTGTTACTTGAGGTAACATTACTTGGAAAAGGCGCACCATTTCTCGTATGAGCCAGTGTATAGCCGTGTCGAAAGGAATCTAAATGTGCTGTTACTTGAGGTAACATTACTTGGAAAAGGCACACCATTGCTCCTATGAGCTAGTGTATAGTCGTGTTGAGGGGATCTTATTTGGGCTTCGAATACCATGTTATTTTGAATATTTGGTCAGGGTTTACTTGTAAGGGAAGTATCCTCATGTCAGGAGACAAAACATTCGAGGATGGTGTCTAGTACGTAATTCAAACTGTGTGGGTGTGTCAAAGAGGAAGCCAGCGCAATCCAACCAGGGTGAATGCCGCCAAAAGTCAAAAACTTCACAAGATACTCTTACAAACTTTACATCAGATTCACTTTAACCCTGACCAGGTTAATTCAATCCTCAAGCTAGTTAGGGTCAAATTCATTTGCTTAGGGTCACTCACCATGAACTAAATTAGTGCATTCAAAAAAGTTACTTTCATTTTCAAAACAACACTGAAACTAGGTCAAATAGTAAGCTGTTAATAATGCTTTTCTTTCTATTATATTTATGCGGTGCAAAGGTTTATGCATGATTGCAAGATTCTGTGGCATAACGGATAAAAGTGCTAAGTAATAATCAGTTCTAAGTGACAGTATTCTGGAGGTTGAAGGTTTAATCTTCAGTATGGGCGACACTAAGAATATAATTACGAATTACTTAAGACTACAACCCGGTCACGGCTGATGGAACGAGAACAATCTATCCCCATGGATTAAATAAAGGGTTCCATTCAAAATTCCGTACAGATTACTGTGTTTTGATAAGACGCACCTGAAAAAGGTCGGATGTTACATAGACTGAAACGTTG
Source organism: Sepiola atlantica (assembly GCA_963556195.1). Classification (NCBI taxonomy): domain Eukaryota; kingdom Metazoa; phylum Mollusca; class Cephalopoda; order Sepiida; family Sepiolidae; genus Sepiola; species Sepiola atlantica. The sequence continues at coordinate 153,990,994 of OY744526.1, forward strand.
TGAGAACAACATCCAAGATGAGAACAGCCGTCGGAATAATCCAAATACTAAATTGAAAAGAAAAAAAGAAAAACGAAAAAAATGCACCAATACTTACCATCCTTTAGTTAACGGAACATTTTCATTATCCGGAGTAAATAATCCACATTGAAAGGCGTGGCGTGAAATGTCCATGAAACATGGATACAATTCTTTCAAACAACAACACTCGACGGTTTCTGTAGTTCCAGTGTCAATATTAAGGACTGAGCAAGTACGATTATCATCGGAAACGGTTTGTACACGACCACGATAGGAGTATCCAATCGGAGAATTTATCACAGCACAAATCATCCCTGTTTTTAAGTCCGCGATGGTAGCTGGTCTTGATGCTGCTACGTTGTCATAAACCTCGGTCAAGAGATTCTCCAGGTGCTCAACAAGAGGCGCTTTGCTCAGTAGTTGTATCCAGAAGTTTTGAGATGATTCAATATGGCCAACTTCAATTCTTAGACATTCACCTTTTCTTAAGACTTTCGGAGTCGACAGCGAGTGCATATCAGCCAATGCGTCAATAATGGATCGTTCAACAAAGACATTGTCAAACAATTCAACTTTAGAGAACGTCTCTGCTACATTCCGTTCGATAAGCAGATCGGCTACGTTCTGTTGCTTGAGTATTAAGTCTATCACATAGCCAGTGCCATCCGGATGCTGCAAACTGGTAATCACATGGGCAGTCAGAAGCTGATTTAAGCACAAGCTCTGGAAGACTTCCAAAGAGTTTTTCGACCAGGAACCATCTTTGCTCTGGATATTGGCAAGACGGCATTCCAAAGCTTGAGCAGGAAGATCTAAAAATTTGGCCTGCATCGGCCAGATACTTTTTTTCTCCACTGTTTCGGTGTAACCATAGTCAACAAATAAAACATCACAACTAAATCTTTTTAACGACTGGATTTTACCCCGATAGAATTGGTCATCTTTTGTGAAGCGTACAATACACAAAGTGCCTGCTTTGAGATCATCTGTGGAGTTTTCCATTTCATCCTGACCAGCCCCTTGGATGCAGCAGTCTCGCATCTCTTTTTTAAGTTGGTTAAGAACGACAATACTTTCTTCGGGCTGGCACCAAAAGTCTTCAGGGGTGACAATATGAGAAATGTAAATTCCCAAAGTCTCATGTTGCAACACATGAAAAGGCTTGAGCACACCTACAAAACAAAAAAGATTTCTCATCAATGTTTAAATGAATTACATCAATTTCAAGCAGTAAGAAATTACCGTTTTCACAAAATCGTCATTGTGCATTTCTTTTATTTGCACATAGATTTTTTAAAACTTTAATAAGTAACTGTTCTATATTATTTTTTTTTTATTGCATAACTCTTCTCTATATAAGTAATAGTTTTACATATTGTAATGACATAAAATAAAATTACTTAGTACACAATAAAAATAGGATAAACAGTGAAAAATTAAATATTTCTTGTTTAATGAAAAAAGAAAAAAAATCAGAATAAAATTTTAATAAAAAATGTTTTTACGTCCTTACAGTAGTATGGTGTGTTAGTTTTTATTCCTATTTTTGGTCTCGCTTTTTCGTTATATTTAAAATATATTGTTTTTCAAATAGTCTGAAATATGCTTAACAAAACTATAATTGTCTTAAATTTTGTAATCTACTGAATTATATATATATATAATAAATATTTGTTATTGTTTATTATCTATGTACGTATATGTTTCGTCCTTAATAATCGGAACTCATCAGCATAGAGATATGACTATTCACTACCGGTCATGCGATTCGAAACCCCGGATTACAAGTATTTTGCAACTCAAATCCCGACACCTGAACCACTCGGCCAATGTTGAACAGCGAATAAACGGTGATAATTTTAACACTTTATGTGGCGGCTTGACGTCATAAGAGCGTTCTACTTAATGAAAGGAATGATGCATTTATAGCTAGCGACGTCATGCTGTGTTAATACTACTAATATATATATATACAGGGTGTTTCAAAAGTCTTGGGAACATTTTAATTTAATTTAACTTGTAATGTTCCCAAGACTTTTGAAACACCCTGTATATACTAGCAAATCTATGCTCCCTCTGGTTGCATATTTTTTCTAGTTGTTTTATTTAATTGCTCAGTAAAATTTACAAAAAAAAAAAAATAATTTTTAAATCAATTTTAAATTAAACAATTTGATTCAATAAATTTGTGCTTTAAAATATAATTTCTAATAAGATTTAAAAAAAAAAAAAAAAAAAAAATAAAAAAAATCAAAACGTTTTTAAAAAAAATCAATGTAAATATATAATTTTTGAGTGACTCGTACGATAAATCTCAAAGAATGTGTTGTTTACATGTTATTAATCAAATAACGCGCCCGTCTTGTGTCTATCTCTCTTTCTTAAAATAGAATTTAATTATATAGATCTAAAAAAAAAAATAAAAAAATTATTATTGAGCAAAATATTTTAAATACATCTGGAAATCTGAAGAAAAAAAACATGAGTGTATATTTGCGAATATTCATTTATTAGAAGCTTTAAAACAAATTAATTATGTAAATTTGAAAAACGCGTAATGTTTGGGGAAGTTTTGGAATGGGTATATATAGGAGCTGATAAAAGAGAGCGATCAAAACTAATGATATAGTTTTGGCTTCAGACAGATACATAATCTCCATCATTAATAGATTCTCTCTCTCATATATATATAGATATATATATCTGGATGAGAGAGAGAGAAGTTGATGTTTTTGTATTATAGAATTCTGTATGTTAACAGAACATTCAAATCAGTTTCAATAACTTAAATTTTTCAAGTATCTAAAGACATCATTGAAATTTTCCTACAATTTCATCTGAGGTGAGATGGGGCAATTATCGGTTAGGTCCATAAAATAACTGAAATATATTAGAACGTAAAGAAACAAAATTCATTATTTTTCAATAGATTTTCTTTCAAACAGAGAATATCTCAGTAAAGAATGTTTTAAATAAAAGGGTTTACTTATTTTTAAGATTTAAAATGATTTTTTTTTTTTAAATAATTTGAATTTGTTTAAGACGTTTGCCATTTGCCATCTGCCTGTAATTAAAAATTTTTTTTTTTTTTTTTATTCACACCAATGCACAAAAAGATTTTTTTTTTACTTGACCTCATATTACAAATGTATTTTTAGTAGTAGTTTGTTTTTAATGAACACCACCGCCCTAACAGTTTTTTTTATTACTTCATAATAATCCACACTGAAGATAGCTTGATTCTGTTTTGTTTTAAATACTTTGATCGGGAACGTTCGAGATGTTTTTACATGAGCATTTTCTAGTTCGCTTCACACATTTCAGTTAATTACTCTGGAACAGCAATCTTATCTTCATCCACTAGACGTCACTTCTCATAAAGATTCTATCTATTATCATTAAGCCATAAATGACAATTATTCTCACTATTTTTACAAATGCTTTTGCTAACCATGAACAAATAGTTTGGAAAAAACTCACCAAAAGTTGAAGCGAAAATTTTAACAAGGCCCATTTTTTTTATTGCGGGTTTTTAATAAAAAAATTTTTTATAACATCGCAGAAGGAAAAAATGTATTTGTTTCTCAACTGAAGTCACGAAGCCCATTCTCGGTGCATGCCCACCAGCTCCTGCTTTCAACGCCCGGTGACGTCACAAAACGAATCTGGCTGAAACGTTGCTGGACGGAGGAATGGCAGGCAGCAGATAAATCAAGGTTGCACAGATTTGTGGAGGACCCGGATAACCTACCAGGCATGGACCTCTGTCGCCGGCAGTGGACAATGCTCAACTGCCTCAGGACAGGTGTCGGCCGTTTCGCTGCGACCATGGAAGGATGGGGTCTCAGGGACTCTGAACAGACAGACCACATCATCGAGTCATGCCTTAAATATCGACCACCCAACGGCGAAGCCGGCATAGCTGCGCTAGACAACAAAACATTAGCATGGCTTTTCTCAACCAAGCTGGTGATCTAACAGTGAGATGCTGTGAAGCAAACGAAAGAAGAACTAAAAGCAAAAAAATAATGACATGAAGTGTAACCTCAATTTATAAAAGCAAAATGTTAATTTCTCATGACTTACTTTTTTCTTCGTTTGATTCCTTGTTTATTCTGGTCAGTCTTCCATTGATGGCATCAGATATTTTATCCCCAGATTCATCGAGCAATTCAACAGTATACGGTCTTGATGTAGACTTAAATTTGACTGTAAGATAACGTCCTTTTGTCAACAAGTCAAAACGACTTCTCAGCCGTTTATCCCAGTTCAAAGAGTTTTCCAAGATACATGGATAAGCAAGGGGTGGAATAGCGAGTGCTTCATCAGAAATACCACGGATGTCAGAAACTGGTACATCTCGGAGATAGAGACCAGAGTCAATCACTTTTATATCTACTTGTCCTACTAGAGACTTATCAACTGAAGTGATCACACCTCGACACATATTATTTTCTGCTAAATAAACACAACAAATACGATTGACTTCCACGACAGGGTTCCTGTAATTCGTTAACTTGTTGCAGAGGGTCAATAGCAATTCGGAATACTTTTCATCTTGAGAAGCAAGTCGCAAATAGAAGATGCCAGGCTGTGAGCTTTTGGTCAAATGTGTGATGCTGCATTGGATTTCATCTGAAGGAACATCAACATTTGGAAAAATATCCGGAAGAAACAAAATATCAGGTAGAGAGCGATTCCCAGGAGACGAGTCTTGTAGGTTTTCAAATATCACATCATGATAGACTATCGAAGGTGACAAAACACTGGAAGTTTCTGGAAACGCTTTCATATGTTCAGAAGTGGCATAGCCAGATTTGACAAGATGATCCAACACGTTAAAACCATTCTCATCGTTCATCAAAAGACACTCGTTACTTCCGAGGTGTCTTACGGTCCATGTCTCTCCAACAACTATCGGTTCAAATAAATCACAGACTTCTCGAGGCCATTCAGTTTCAATTGGCAGAATTCCTGAAAGACCAAATTTATAAGCTAATGCAGGCATGTAGCAAAAGACGTCCAGTAGAGGTCTTAAGTTTTGTGGAGAGACATTTTCAGAGTTACCATAGTCTACAAAGCAAACGGAGACAGTATCAGCATTCTTGGCAAGAATACATGCCCGATACCATTGGTCATCCATTGAATATTTTGCACAGCACATCATCCCTTGTTCGATACAGGTGAGATATTTGTTAGCCCATTTGTCCTGTGAATATTCTGCATTCAGCATTTCACTTACTTCATCAATTTTGTCATCATCCTCTTCAAAATGAATATAAAAATGGTCTGGGGAATAAGCAAAACAGACAGATCCAATTTTGGAGTGCCCCCGAGCCAGCTTCGATTCCACTGGAATGACAGGAATTTGACGTATACTTCGCACTGTTGTGTCACTTGTATCAGATGCGGATAATTCTAACGATTTTAGGACAGTAGTACCGTCATCTAGCACGAGTTCCACCTCGTACACACCATCTGAAGGGTGTGCATTCATAAAGCGAGCAGTCATGGTTTTTTCAAGTACTAATTCGGTGAAGGCAGCATCTCTAGTCGCAGAACTGGAACGGATTCCATAACATTTGCACGGTACAGCTAGTTTTGGTAGGCGCATGAACTTACTGCTCATCTGTCGCATATTACCAGGGTTTACCTCCTCTATATTTCCGTAATCAACAAACTGGACAGAATAACTTGACGCCATGGTTTCTACTACGACAGCACGGTACCATGTATCGTCTTCGGAATATTTGGCAATACATGGGCTGTCAAGAGAAAATTGCCTGTTGCCAACGGATCGTATATTTGATGAATCATATTCAAACGCCAGTTCATCCATAAGAGTGTTTAGCTCATCCGTGAAACCAGCCATTTGGCACCAAAAGTCTGTGAGACCAATGCAGTGGGATATCATCACGTTTTTCACCTGATTGGGCAAAACCTCAATAATTTTGAAACTGTTTGCCACACTTCGGATGAGAGATGATGTTGACCGCTTCCCTCCATGGGCATGGACTGCTTTCACATCGAGCGGAGCAGCTGCCAAACCAGCTTTAATCATATTTTCAGCAACGGACTGACCATCTTGTCGGATTTCGACTTTAAACACGTTCTTTATTTGTTTTTTAAATGTACAAATGAGGTCACCAGTCAAGTTTTCAATATAAGCTTTCGCCTCTGGTGTCCAGCCTTTTACTGATAGGGGTTTTATGTCCTGTAGTTGACATCTGACTGCTTGACAAGGACACTGAGAAAAAACTGGGATCAAAGGTCGGAGGTTAGTTGAGGAGACGACTTCCTCGTTACCAAAATCAACAAAGCATACTTTAACTTTAGAATCAAAGACTTCTTCAATAATTGCTCGATACCAAGCATTATCTTCACTGAACTGTACTACAACATAGGCCCCAACTGATGGGTACTCTGGGTACCTGTCCGTGGCAATATTATAATAGTCTTGCATCTCTTGCTCCATGTTTTCTAACAGTCGTTCATTGTTGGCCATGTGGAGCCAAAAATCATCAGGACTAGTGACCCATGAAACATTGACTCGCAGGTTCATATCATTATTGATGGGCAGCTGATGCAGAAGACCTTTATGCTCAATAAGAGAGACTAAATCTGTGTGGGTATTCGGTTCATAAAGTTCCAACATGTAGGTGCCCGCCGTACGAGAGACAACCTTTGCAGAGAGACGCTCATCAAGAGCGAGTTCCTGCAGGCGGTCGATTTGTAAATCTGACCAAACCGATTTAGGATCCAGATTTAAGCAGCATTTCACAGCCAATGTAGGGACTTCTGCATAACGAGAGGGGACCATTCTGAGCTCAGACAGGGGGAGTATCTCTGCATTTCCATAGTCAACATAGAAAACCGCTGCTTTTCCTTGTTTCACTTCAACCACTTCAGCCCTATACCACATTCGGTCGTCACTGAACTTTGCTAAGCATGGCGTCTTTGAGGAAGGGATCCCATCAAATTCAAGTCTGGTAGCAGTTGGATTCTCATTCAGCTCCTTCATAAGGCTCTTCAGTTTGCTCCCCATGCTGATTGGTTGGCACCAGAATTCATGGGGACTGATGAGAAAGATCATGCAGACATCCAACTGAGATCCAACAGGAAACTTGAAGTTTTTGTAACAGACGCTGGTATCCGAGTTACAGGAGGCAAACGACTGGCTGTCGCTGGACGAGGCACCATCATCACGCAAAAGATCTGCATCTTGAATACCATCACGTCTAATCTTTAAATTTTTGGTCAATGACCGTCCCTTTGGCGGAGTTCTGTTACGAGAATCAGATTCAACAGTGACCTGCAAATTGGTCCTGTCACGACCAACAGTGACAGAGCGTAATGAAGAATCACTGTCTTCTTCAAGGCACAAGGTGCCAGTCAATCGACCAAAAACGAGACTGATTTGAAAATTTTCACCCTCCTTGCTAAGCTCAACAGAATGGATGCCATTAGAGCCAACAGATTTCACTGTTGCAGTGAAAAATTGCTCAAGAACGAGATCTTCAAATTTGGCTATATGTTCTGATGACCAGTATCCATGGACATTAGAAATGCCATCAAGAGTGCAAAGTATGCCCTGTGCCGGCATCTCCATGAAGTCTGGTTTCGTCACCTTGATCAAGTTTCGGGCCACAACCTCAACATTACCATAGTCCACAAAAAATACTTCGACAGCGCCATCTGAGAGCTCGCCTGAAATTAAGAAAGAAAAAAAAAAACTGAATTCATGGAATGTAGAGAAAAAGTTGGAAAAAGTACCCAAGTGGGAAAGTTGGGCATCAATATTTTAGTTTACAGTACATTTAAATTTCTGCACGTCGGTACAGTCAGAGAAATAGGGAGGGAATTCCAAAGGCAGGCAGTCTGAGGAAGCTATTAGAGTATAAAGTCTTCCGACATCTAGAGACCTCTACTGTGAAGGGGGGGGGGTAATTTCATCAGAGCATATTCTGTGGAAGTACTTGTAAAACAAGTTTTATTCTTCATAAATCTTTCATCACGGTCACGGTTTTAAGGAATTGTTGAAAATGAAATAAATCATACAATTTGATTTCAATAAAAAATGGAATAAGAAAACGAATGACTTCTTTAGACAGGAAAAATACTCAATAAAAAAATTAAACAAAACTGGAAACCGAGATATGAAGAGAAAAAAAAAATAAAATAAAATTTACAAAAAAAGCAAACAAAAATCAATCCCGAAACTAAGAATTGCACAAATATAATGTGTGTGTGTGTGTGTGCATGAAAAGTTTGCATAGGTACGCATTATTATGTATAGACATATATTGCATAGGTACGTATAGACACATTTAAGAAAAATAAAAAAATATATACAAGCATCAGTTATTTAAATAAAAAGGTTGAAATAATATTTATCCACTGTCATCTAAATACTCACGGTTGACTTTCGCTCTATACCATAGCTTGTCCACACTATATTGAGCCACACAAGGCTGGCCAGGGGAAATCAGTTTTAAAGTTTCATCATCAGGTTGAAGCTTGGAATAATGAACATGTATTTTGTCAGCAAGGTGACCAAAGGCTGCAGCGTATTTTGTTCCCTGACAGTGAAAATATTCGGGGTCAGTAACATGGGTCACTATAACACTCAATACAGTGCCCACTGACAACTCCGGACTTTTGAAGCCATATGTAAATGATCCAGACCTGATAAAAAAAAAAAAAAAAAGGGAAAATTATAGGATAAAAAATAAAGCCAAAGTTGGAACTGTCATCCAACTAACATGCGTGCATTGAAAAGAGGTTTAAAGTCAATCGGGGCACTGTTTACACTCAGACTTCAAAAAGGGCCGTTAAAGCTCAATTTCACCAAATTAATCCATATAATAACATGCTCCTGCAATTTTATGTCCTTTACTACATTATCACCCTTCACCCCTTTTTAAAAGATGGAATCACTCAATCGCTGGAAATGCAAAAAAAGTTTTGTTTTTTTAAAAAAATTTCATCTGGTATCGATGGTGTGTCTAACATGAAACTAACATACATTTTCTCCGCCTTCTAGCATGGCTCGATGTGTAGTATCTGTTCTGTCCAAACATGATACAATAACATCATGGGGTCTGCTTTTGCGCATGAATTATAGAGTGAAACAGTTGTTAGGAAAGATGTTAAAAAAGTGAGAGAGAGAGAGAGAGAGACTTTTAAAATAAAGATGTTGCACACTTTTTTTTTTTTTTTAACTATCTTAATTATGAAGAAAGCAAGCATAGAATTTCCACGGAGTCCAATTAGTATGAAAATAATTGACAATGTGGTAAAAATATTGACTTTACTAAACCATGTTGACAATGACCGATGAAACAAGTAGTTGTTCTATCAAGTAAAAGTACGTATGGCGAAAACACACGCCGAAGCACGTAGGGCGAAAACACACGCCGAAGCACGTAGGGCGAAAACACACGCCGAAGCACGTAGGGCGAAAACACACGCCGAAGCACGTAGGGCGAAAACACACGCCGAAGCACGTAGGGCGAAAACACACGCCGAAGCACGTAGGGCGAAAACACACGCCGAAGCACGTAGGGCGAAAACACACGACAAAGCACGTAGGGCGAAAACACACGACAAAGCACGTAGGGCGAAAACACACGACAAAGCACGTAGGGCGAAAACACACGACAAAGCACGTAGGGCGAAAACGTATATAAAAGCATATGTCAAAAGCACATATAAAAGCATATATGTCGAAAGCACATATAAAAGCATATATGTCGAAAGCACATATAAAAGCATATATGTCGAAAGCACATATAAAAGCATATATGTCGAAAGCACATATAAAAGCATATATGTCGAAAGCACATATAAAAGCATATATGTTGAAAGCACATATAAAAGCATATGTCGAAAGCACATATAAAAGCATATATGTCGAAAGCACATATAAAAGCATATATGTCGAAAGCACATATAAAAGCATATATGTCGAAAGCACATATAAAAGCATATATGTCGAAAGCACATATAAAAGCATATATGTCGAAAGCACATATAAAAGCATATATGTCGAAAGCACATATAAAAGCATATATGTCGAAAGCACATATAAAAGCATATATGTTGAAAGCACATATAAAAGCATATATGTTGAAAGCACATAAAAGCATATATGTTGAAAGCACATAAAAGCATATATGTTGAAAGCACATATAAAAGCATATGCCAAAAAGGAAAATAACTTATATTATTTGAAGTGTGTCAACAACTGACAACCTGCTCACAGCACGACATGACAATGTGGACGAAGAGGCTTACGAAATTAGTGGAAACCCAGGAAATCTAATAAAACCCAAATACCTATTTTTATTTAGTGTTTCCTCATACAAAGAGTCATTATGTATGTGGATTGTTTACCAAATGAAATGCGGGCAATTTTACAATGAGAATAAAGATAGCAAATTCGATTGCAGCTTTTTTCAAAGTTTGTGTCCTATTAACGTAAAGTTTGTTTCATGAACATCATTTAAACAACAAAAGATTTCTCAAAAGCCATTTGTAAGATTTTTAGTAGAACAAGGAAAATAGACCTAAATTTTAAACAAGCTTTTTTCTTTGTTTATTTTATGGGATACACAAACATAAGCTGTCTGTGTGGGTGATCAAAGTAAATTTAAAAAAAAAAGAAGATAAGTAATAAACACTCCATTTTGATTCGAAGATCACTTCATGAAAACATTAATGATGCTCAAATGATGGTTTTTGTTAATGTTTTTCTTCATCCACCAGAAAATTGTAAGAAATTTATCCTGAATAGATTTTCCGGAAATCATATTTTGTCGACTAAAACAACTCATTTTCAAAAGATTTCGTCTAAAATCACATAAGAAGAGTAGAAAGTGGACCTTGGGTAACTCTCGCTTTCCTTATTTTGTCCTTTAATCCTCACATTCTATGAGCAATGTTTCTGACAAAGGGGGAAGAATTGCTGTTTTCTGGGTCGGAATATGTCCATCTAACACTTATTGTTGACTAGTTCTTGACCGTGAAGCATTTTTTTTTTAGCTCCTTACATAAAGTGCCTACATGCCTTTTCTGGAGCGATTTCAATTTTAAAAAATTGGATTTTGATAATTTCCAAAACAAAATTCTTTTGTAGATCTATTAAATAATTATCGAAATTTGTTTTGTCCCCCCTCCCCAGTAAGCTTAAAAAAGTCATTTGAAGCTATTAGTCTGTGACTAAGAGTTATAAGAAACAATTTAGATGGCTAATTCTTCAGAGATTTTCTGAAGTTCAATGTAAAAAATGACAGAATACCTTCGTACTGTGGCAAGAATCTCCAATGAGAAAGCAGGTTAAGCTGATTTATGACAAAACTCAGTCTGAAGCTGGGTTAAACAGGGAGGTGTGAAAAACAGGTTGCAACATACAAATGAACAATATCACTGAAAATACCTTCTTAGAATAAAACGTCTTATATTAAGCTTTTTTAGATTACAAATAATAAAAAACAACCTTTTTTTTCTCAATGTATGAAGTGGTTTCATATACAGTCACTGTATACACAATGGAACCACTATATATGTATATGAGCTTTTTACAAATATATTGGTGTTTGCCGAAACAATTGTATGCTGAATAAAAAATAAGTTTTATGAAAGAATGTGAATCTGTCCTTTATAACATTGAAATGGTATAAAATTACATAAAAATTATTGGATATAGCATAGCTCTGGCCTTCACTATTGAGCTATTATAATTACTTTGTTATAAAATTTATAGTTGAGTAGAAAAAATTCTAAATAAAAATAAGAAATACACACACACACATTATATATATATGAGAGAGAGATAGATAGACAGAGAGACAGGTGTATAATTGAACAACTTAATTCAAAATCGCTTTGGAAATAACTCGTATGCAAATAAATTTATGTTCGATAACTTATCAGTTCCATAAGGTAGAGGTATTATGTAATTAGATGGAATTAAAATATGTTAAATCAAGTTTCAGAAAGAATCGTACAGAACTACACATATTTCGGTTGTCATGTTTTTTAAAAATTGAATGATTTATCTCCTGCAATGATTTTACCATAATCAATTGTTTCTACTTTAACAAATGATTGCCTATAGAAGGCATAGCTGGTGATGACAACATTAGACTGTAAACAGTTTTTAAATTGAATGACCGATTTTTCTCCTGAAATCTTCAACTATTTAATGAACGTATTCTTCATTTGTGTGTTTTTGTTTAAAAAAACATTTTACCTACAAAAAAACAAAAATAAATAAAAAATCCCTGTATCCATCCAGGGTCGTCTTCAAGTCCATTGTAAACAAGTTCTTGTTGAACCCTAACCCCTGTAAATAATCAATTTCTGCTCTGCTACAACCATCGTGTCAGTGATCGCAGTGTTGTCTCACCGCCCATCAGTCAAACTCTTTAACCCTTGTCCTCGAGTGGCCTTTGGGCCTTGATAAGTGGTGACCTCTTATTGTAAAAAAAATTTTCAAACAAAAAATATTTGATGATAAAAAAAAATAAAAAAAAAAAAAAAATAAAAAAAAGAGAAAACTTGTTTTGTCAATCGACTAATTAATTAGATATTTTGTTTTAATGTGAAAATGTGTTATTCGAAGCATTAGCATTTGTAATTATTATTATTTAATATTATTATTATTTGTTTGTTATGCCTCCTTGGGCATCTCCCCTTTAACTATCTTCTCAATTCAACTGTTAGAAAGAAAAAAAATTAAACTCTTAGTACAGTATCAATATCCAGATGAAATTCTGTTAAATACTTCATTTGACAACTCCCAAAAGTGCCCCCTCAATTTCTCCCTCCTACCACTTTCTCTGAATGCATCCAACCTCATCTTAAACTGGTCCACGCTATTGCTGTTCTTAATCCGATCTGGCAACTTATTCCAAAAACATTACTATGTGAGAAAAAAAAAACTTAACTGGTTAACAGATCTAGTTTTTGAAAACTGCCTTGACAATAACCTTCCAGATCTAGGAGAAATACTAAAAAAATGCCCACCATAGTTAGAAATGCCATTTATTATCCTGAAAGTCTCAATCATATCACCTCTCATACTTCTCTCCATCAAAGTAGTCAATCCCAATTTGTCCAATCTCTCCCTGTAATTGCACCCCTTTACTTTACTTATAAGTTTTGTCACTCTTCTTTGTACGCCTTCCAGTTTCAATATTACATTCCAATTACCATGTCTAGTTGCTGGAGCCCAGGCTTGGGTGCAGTATTCTATATAAGGTCTTATTAGAGCTTTATATATCCTTAACACAACATTTGTCCCCCTCAAAATAATATTCCTAATCATCCACCCGATCATTTTATTATAATAGCAATGGACAAATAATCAGAGCAAGAAGTTTCCTTTTCAAGATAGAAATCATTGCATAAGACATTTACAGTCGAATAGTTTTCAGTGTGAAAATAAGAATAGATTTGAAAGATCTTAAATAAAATAGCAAAAACAGAGATAAGTACCTTGTTTTAACAGAGACTGGGCTGTTGGAATAGCCGTCGACTCCAGAGATAACAGGCATCATTTTGAAGAGGCTTTCTTTTATTTACATCTGAAATAGAAGAAAAGCATTTATTATTATACACATTATAGATGCATTACAAAAAAGATAATAACTTAAAAACTAAGTTAACCCTAAGTATGGGTGGCAACAGGTCTCACTCCCCTAAAAATATTGGAAAAAAAAAGTTTTGAGATAAGGGCGATTTTATAAAAATACCTAATAATAAAACAATTCATGTTTGTTTGAAAGCAGTAACAACCATAACTGCTGGCTGCTTTATCAACCAATGTAACAATTAAGAAATTATATAACAAATACTGACCCAACGAGTCCTTATTTACTTGTCTCCCCACAGGAACCGAGTTTTTAATGTGAGGAAAATCCAGTTTTGCAAAAAGGGGCACTCAGTGAATTGGGACAAAAGTGAAATTGCTTCAGTCTAGAAGGATTTCTCTTTCACTGACCGAGGACAGAAAAGATGAAGTGTAATATCAGAACAGATACAGCACTTTGTTCCTAAACAAAAGGCCAAGAGCTAGTGGTCTTTAACTGTAAGACAAATTCCATATGTACAATGTAAAATTTTAGGAGTATGTTTGTTTTTTATTGTTTAAAAACTGTTAAAATTGTTAAATTGAAGACGCTATATTCAGATAATGAAATGGAGTTCCTATTTACTTGCTTCTCCACGAGGGCAAAGTTAGACACACGGTCAGTGTTTAATGTGGGGAAAATTCAGCTCCCCAAAAGAAGGACTTCTTCACTGACGACAGAATAGATTAAGTATAGCATCAGAACAGATATTACACTTTGTTCCTAGCTAAAAGATGGAGCTGAATTGGTCATTTCTGGTGAAAATGTTGAAATAATTTTAGGAGAGAGTTACTTCCCTTGTCTCTTTTGCGATCTGTTTTAAAATATTTTTTTTATATTATTTGTATCATAATGGTTTTATTTAGAACTATTGATAAATTTAAAGTAAAATAATTTTAAAATAAATTATCGAAAGGAGTGAAACTTAATAGTAATTATGAAGCTAAAAAAATCTATAAAATGTCAACATTGTTATAAAATTACGAGAAATTATTTCCATCTTGTAAAGATGCGTCGTTGGTAAAATGAGTTCGTACCGCCACAGGTAAACAGTTGACATTTGTTAAAGGCGAGTTCGTTACAAAAATTATCATCAGAAAATCGTTAAATCGTTTTAAAATGTTGGCGATTCGAAGTAACATTTACTAAGAACACATTCTAGAATTTCTACTTTGACAAAGGAATAGTTTAAATTGTATTGAAACAAAACTATTTTTATATGCTTTCAATTTTTTTTTTTTATTGAAATTAAAAAAAAAAATCATCCAGAATGATAAATATTTTTAAACAGATTAGAAGATTAACAATTTTCTCAATTAGATTTCGATTCTTTGAAAAAAAAAAATTGTAAGAATAAAAAATTATTAGTGCTTCTTTACGACGACATTAGAATATTTAAAGAAATGTATAACCTTTGTTATGTACTTACGTGTTGGCTGAAAATAAGATTGTACACAAAAAATTACGCAAATTCATCCAGTATTTATTAAATTATAAGAAAAAAAATCGATCTTACGTATCTGTAGACATTTCAGCTTACTAAGTAAGCAAGGGAGATAACTTTCGGAAAAAGTCAAAAGTTAACAAAAATGGCGACATATAGATAACATCTTTTATTTTTAATTTAATAAATACTGGATGAATTTGCGTAATTTTTGGTGTACAGTCTTCTTTTCAGCTACCACCTAAGTACATAACAAAGTTTACATTTATTTAGCTATTTATTTTTAAAAAGAGGCCTAACATGTCGTCGTGAAAGTAAAGAAGCACCTTTTTATCACTTGTGAAAGTCAGAAAATATAAAAAGTCATTCTTTTTTTAAATGTGATTGTTTTAATCATTTTCTAACGTCATTATTGGTAATTTGCTTCTTGTATGAAATGCAAATAAAATCTAGACAAAAATGAATTTTATTATGACAGAATTAAAGTTAAAATTTAAAAGACAAGTGAGTTAATAAAAAAAAGTTAAATTTCAAAACATCACAAAAGAAAAACTGACGATATTAAATATTTTGAAGAGAAAAATGGATAATATTTCGATAAGAAAAGAAAATAATCACACACAAAAATGCCAGAAATATAGCAATTAAATTTCCATTCAAAATAAAACTTTTAAAATAATTATAGATATTTTTGGGGAGTGTTTGAAGAATTTCGAATAAAATGATGCAAAAATGTTTTTTTCAAATGATTCTTTCGTTTTAAAATGTTTTTTCTCATTTTTGAGGAAATTTGTTGGGTTTTTTTACAAGAGAAATGATTTTCTTTTACGAGTTGCCATCGTTCGTGGCACATGGTTTTGTGGAAGAGAAATAAAAAATCATATTTTAAATTTTAAATCAGTTCTTCGTCAATGGAAAAGGCATTTTTTTTTATAGAAGTTATGGAAAACCGAATTTTAATTGTTTTTAAAAGAGAAAAAAAAAGGACAAAAAGCTAAAATTACGTTTATTTGCGGAGTTTTTTTTTTAAATTATCGTCTCGACATTTTCTCTATTTTAAAAGTATTTTGTCAACACGACGCAAAACCCAAACACGATTATGGCGATTTATAAACCGAAAATGAAGAAGAAAAAAAACGTCTACAAATTTCGTTTAATTTAATTAAAAAATAAAAAGTAAAATTGGCCTTTTTTTTGTTCACATAAGAATTATTTGAAGAAGATATGGACAATCTCAATAAAATAGCCTTTTTTTAAATTAAAATTCATCATTATTTTATTTTTACAAACGAAAATAAAAAGGATTTACCGGTGACAAGTGAATATTTGCGATGTTCACGTACAACGCTTTTTTTTTTAATCGACCACTTTTAAGTAGATAAGAAAAGGAAGACGTACATTTGTTTAATAAAGAAAAATTCATTTATAAATACGAATTTTGAGAGCCAAAAATTTTGTGCATATTTTTTTTTTGGTTAAATTACTCTTGTGATATATTTTTTTTAATTCAAGTATAATATAAGGTTTCACAAAGAAGATAGTGCGATGAAGAAATGTTCCTAAATTGTTTTTAACTCACCAATAAATCCATAATGAATGGGGGAAAAGTCGCTAAAAAAGAGGGTAGCATATTATTAGAACGAATTAAAAAAAAAACAGACAGCGAGACGTGCACGTTCAACTGATGGGAGAAAGAAGGAAGAAATGTTGAGCAAAACCACGGCCGTCGTATCCTGCGGCAAGGGAGGATAGCTTACGAAAGTCAAAAATATTCATAAACTAATAAGACATTATTTCAATCGGTTTTATTCATTTTCTGTGCAGTTAATCTCACAAGGAATAAAATACAAACTTACATGTAATCTTAGCGAGATATATTAGCTGGAAGTAACAATTGTCGATTGCTCTATTCCCTTCAACAAAAATGGGAGATACCAACTTCACTTCCGTTTCATCTGCTGCGCTGAGCACGTTGGAATCTAATGACGCGACCGACGCTCATTTGAATCGACATTCAGGGATCAATCGGAGAAAAAGAGTCGTATTTAAAAATATATATATTTGTAAAAAGATAAACAAATTTTACAAATTATGTACAAGGCCATCAAAAGTGTGTGAGAGAGGGGGCGGGGCGTTGGTCATCCTCTGGCTATTCTACTTTTAACTAGATGCATTCGTACAAGCATCTGTTTCACTTCGGCAATGACCACAATGCCACATTTACTCTAAGTACTACCCTAATTCAAAAATCCCCAATGGTTTATTGAAGTTTATCTAGAATTTGATGAAAAATTATGGGGAGTTGGACTGTAACAGGAGCGGCGTCACAGATGCATCACGACACGACTCCCGCCAAGAAAAAAAATAAATGAACGGCCGAATGGTGAATGTGACAACAACAAAGGGAAGACGGGCTCGTTTGTACAACAAAATAAGAAAAGGATTTTTATTTCAGAGTAATAAAACACGTCTCTATGAAAGAAATGATGATGATAATGATGATGATGATGATGATGATGTTCATCGCAGACGGCAGGATCGCTGCTGCTAGTTGTGGATAAGAACAGAGAGATGATGATGCTGTGTCTTTTTCTTGTCACTTATCAAAGCCAAAAGCCATTTGAGGATAAGGGTTAATGAAATGGATGGATTGTCAGTTTAAATAGTGAAGAATATTATGAGAGGATTGAAAATGATAGAATCGAATGAACAAAGTTTGACATACTTATGAACACGGTTTATGCTGTATGTATTACAGTATTGAGAAGTTGCCAGCCATGTTGAAGTGGATTATGGGTTAGCTTGTCACAGAGTGTCCGGGGGCCCATGGGGATCGGGTACCCTGGTTACGCGCTAGTATGCATCTTGGTGATGATGCTAGGTTCTGCGTAGAGACGAAGTGGAGATATAAAACTAGTATATATTTGACGTAGAAACAGACTTATTCAAACAACGGGAACAAGGCGCCGGTTTATCTGGTGGGGTCGTGTTTGGTAGTCAACACCGATTGCCACCACACAAAAGAAGAGAGTTGCCAGATGGGAACTTAAAGATTTAAAAAATCCATGATCTCAGCGTTAATTCTAATAAATATCAACAAAGAGATATGGTTTTGAGTAAGGATATGCTTTGGATTTGCGATTCTGGAGGTCTGCTTTGATTTAACAGATAATTATTTAGGCATGTCATCGTTAATTACGGCAGAGAGCCTCCGGCCCACACGGCGAGTATGAGAAGGCAATTGTTTTTGTGATAACGCCGGGCCAGAAAGAAAATTCCATTTATTTTATAGGGAAGGGGAGGCGAGGCCCGTGTTCCCCTCCCCCCCCCCCCCCCCTGAGAGAGGAGGACATGTAGAGAAGAAAGATGGTGGAGAAGGGGGGGTGTATGGCGATAGACACCTTCAATAATAGGAATAGAGACGAGAAGAGTAGATACGAGTAGACAGCACAGTCAGTCAGACGGAGTTGAATTGTCGGACGTGCTCAACGCCGTGCGCCGATGATGGTGTGCGACGAAGAGAAGAAAACCGAACGAACTCCCCATCGTTTTCTTAGCCAGTTGATTTGTGACTAAACAACCACTTGTGAACTAATTTACACACACACACAGAACCAACGAGATAACTTAGAGCAAACAACTTTTACGAATACGGTAGACATTAATCTAATGTAAAATCAATTCTTTTATTTTATTACTAATTACTCTTCAATACAAAAAGACCCCAACCGAGTTGTTGAACATTGTTCTTTTCCTTTTGCTCTGCTTTGAATAATCTTTCGCCATCACAGAGCCAACCGATTGCTGTTCGCCCAGTGATCGCTTGCTGATATAAACATAAAGATATATTTTTGAGATTTTTTTTATGCGACAAATTCGTATGGGATTGGTTCCAGTACGATCGGCTTATTCTTCGTGATGTTGACGAAGTGCTT
Organism: Sepiola atlantica; assembly: GCA_963556195.1. Lineage (NCBI taxonomy): Eukaryota > Metazoa > Mollusca > Cephalopoda > Sepiida > Sepiolidae > Sepiola > Sepiola atlantica. Next base: position 154,010,028 of record OY744526.1, read on the forward strand.
CTTCCTGGGTCCCTTCAACTAACTTTATCAACGGCTGAACAATACGGCAATGCATGAAGACGTTTTAGCTGGTTTGGAGACAGTTGGGATTACCAAATTTAGCTTGGTAAGAGACGGGCTTAATTACGAATGTTTAAATCAGGGAAAAAGTCAAAATGACGAACTTACTTGCAAGAGTTAGTACGTCTGAAAGACACAAAAGAGAGATCGTTCAATTGGCTGGATCATGTTGGTTAGATAATGAGGCATCCTGGAGTTCAGCATCTCGCCTGCTCGTGGTTGAGTCAGGTCACGAACAGGATTAGGTACATGTGCTCGGTGTAGAGAAAAATTTGAAACTGACTTGATGTTGTATATTTTGTTTTTGCTGCCAAATATGTTGACGCGTATGAATTTTGCTACACATTGACGTGTCATACGCCTACGCAGTAAAGAGTTAATGATTACGCATGCGCAAAGCCAAATCACCATCTTAGTTAAAGCTAACGTAAACCGATACGATATATCAACTGCTACATAACCCCCTGCTTAGGCTTTTAGCCGATAAAACAAGAGAAACTTTATTCATAGTAGCAGCACATGTGAATATAATGGAAAGAACATGAAAAATGCAAAAATAGAGTATATGACTGATAAGCTTGAACAAGAATGTCTCTTTTGCTGAAAAAGAAGCTGAAAAAATGTAACTTGCTCATGTGAAAAATGTTCTGTTACTGAAAAATGTTCTTGTTTTGAAAAATGTAGATGTTCATTTGCTTAAAAGTGAAAAATTATAAATGTGTTCAAAAGTGGAAAATGGTTAATTCAAAAAATGTTACACATGCAGGTGCAACATTGTAGAAGGGGTTAGTTAATTTCTTTAGGAAATGTAAATGTTCAGATATACAAAGCCTTGCATAACTTTTTTTGGCCAATGGTCATGTTTACCAGAACGTATAGTGGTAATGTGAGTGGGGAAGACATGATTGGGCTGTATATGAAGGTACTATATCACTTAGCTCAATATTATGGTGGGTTGAACATGGGGTTCCAGGATGTCATTGTCCAAAAATGCTCGTTTAAGTCTGTCAACCGACACAGTCTCTTTCGTCCCTCAAATACCCAGAGTAAAATTTTTAAAATCATGTTTGAGTACACGATATGGACTGGAATAAGGTGGTGTTAGTGGTGGTTTAACCAGGTCATTCCTAATAAACACGTGGGTCCATACGTGGGTCCATGATAAAATGTCCTTAGGAACAAGTGACTTGATGCTTTGATGATGAGTGTTCATGGGTGGTAAACTGTTGAAGTAGCATCTAAGTCTGTTCACATAGAGTTCCAAATCCACTAGAGGTAAATCTGAAGGAGTGAACATATAACCAGGCAAGTGGTGTACCGTATAGCAGTTCGGCTTGAGAATATTTCAAATTTTCTTTCGTAGCAGAGCGACAGCCAAGGAGAATAATAGGAACGTATTCCATCCAACGCTGTACGTAATGAGGCTTTTAATTGTCGATGAAAATGCTCAATTATTCCGTTGCACGCTGGGTGGTAACTAGTAGTCCTAGTACGTTTAATACCCAGTATTTTGAATAGTCCTTGGAATAGGCAGGATTCAAATTGTCTGCCACGATCAGTGGTAATTGTTGCCGGAAAACCATGATGCGAAATCCGGCCCGCTATAAGGACATGCGCTATAGTTTCAGCAGATATATCGCTCAGTGGGATGGTTTCAGGCTACCGTGAAAAACGATCAATACAGGTCAGTAAGTAAGAATAGCCTTGGCTGACCGGCCAGGGTTCAACCAAATCAACGTGTATGTGTTTAAATCTTGAATCAGGGGTGTTGAACGTTCATAGTGGGACTTGTAAATATCTGTGTACCTTCGATTTTTAACAGGGTTGACAGAAACAGGTCCAAGCAGTGATTTCGTGTCTCATGTTGGGCTGGAAGAACTGGACTGAAATGAGTTTCACTGTGGCAGAGACTCCAGTCCGTGTCAGGAAGAAAAGACATTCCTTCTATGATTCTCAGGAACTAGGAGGCAAGGTGAATTTGTAGACGTCTCACACAAAATTTGCTCATCTGCTGTAGGGATGGGCATGTACTGGAATTTGCAATTAACAAACTGCGGGGATCATAGATACAGATCCTCCAAAGATGGCTGAGGTTAATATCTTCTGGCGAAGAGATAGAGCTGATGGGTAGACGATATAGTGCATCTGCAGCAGTGTTCTGTGAACCGGATATATGCCTTATGTTGCTGGAGAACTGGGAAATGAAGTCCAAATGTCCAGATTCCCGAGGGGAATATTTGTCAGGCTTAGCACATAGCGCAAACGTAAGTGGACGATGATCTGTGTGAATGGCAAATTGCAGACTTTCCAACGTGTGGCGAAAATGTTTAATAGCTAAGTATATATAGCAAAGAGTTCACATCCGAAAGTACTGTAACGACTTTCAGTAGGAGTCAATCTCCAAGAAAAGTCGGACAAAGGTTGAATCTGTTGCTGATGATGTTGCTGTAAGACTGTGCCAACAGCTGAACAGGAAACATCAACGACAATAGAAAATTCAGCATCAGGTGTAGGATGTGATAGTAAAGATGTATCTGCAAGCTTTTTCTTTGTCTCGTGAAAGGCTTTAAGCTGGCAGTTATCAAGTAAAATGGGTTCATTTTTTCTTTCTATTTTTCAATAAGATCAGTCAGATGTTCGCATAATGTGGGATGAAACGTCTGTAGTAGTCCCAGAAAATGTCTTAATTTATGTAGTGAAGTTGGAGGATATAAATCGAACAAGCTTTGACTTTTTCAGGAAGGGGTGAAATACCTTCTGAGTTTATTACATAACTCAAGAATTCAAGACTTGTGGCACCAAAATTGTATCTAACAGGATTTATCCTCACATGGTAATAATGCAAATGCTCAAACAAGAATACAGAGATGTTTTAAATGTTCCTCTGCTATCAGGATGTCGTCTGTATAGTTATACACGAAGTCTAAGTCACGGACCACTTCCTTTATAAGACGTTGAAAGTGCTAGCTGTATTATGTAAGCCGAATGGCATGCTCAAAAATTCAAAAGCAGGAGTAGTAACAGCAGTCTTAGGAATATCTGCAGGATTAACCAATATTTAGTGGTAAGCCCTTACAAGATCCAATTTTGAAAATATTTTACAACCATGCAAGGATGAAGCGAAATCTTGTATATGGGGAATAGGGTATGGATCAGGAACAATAGTTGAGTTCAGCTGATGAAAATCTATTGTAGGATGCTAGTCCCCAGAACGCTTCGGAACCATATGCAAAGGTGATGCCTAAGAGCTGGATGAGGGTCAAATATTACCTAGCTGGAGCATGTGATTAAATTCATGCTTGGCTGCCTTTACCTTCTCCAGAGAGAGGCGGTAAGGACGTGCAAAGATAGGGGCAGCGGTTGTTTCAATAAAATGCATAGTAGAATGAGCAAGTTTGTTTAATTCTAAAATTTAAGTTTGTTCGACCAGGAAAAGAATTAAACAACTAATAATAATGGTTATCAGCAGAAGCTACAAAAATACAGAACTAGTAAGCGGTTCGGAAACTTTTCTACCGGATAATGCGATGTCCATCATCAAGTCAAAGTAGTGCAAGAAATCGGCCCTAAGATAGGGGTGGGGACGTCAGCGTAGTTGCAAGTCCAACGATCGTGCAACTTGACTATACGTGGGTATTGAAGAACTGTTTACAGACCGAGGTTGAAATCAGTAGTGCGTGTGATTATACACGGTTGCAAGCGTGAAAGAGTAGAGGTCGGTCTCTACTGTCATGCATGAAGAGAAATGCATGCAGATCGGTGTGATACTATGGATACCACAAGAGCCGAGGCCCGGACAAGGAGAGGAAGTAACTGATCAAGGCACACAAAAGAAAATACGGGAGTGGTCAGGTTGTATTGTTCAAAGGACAGGGGCTTGTCGGTGACTGACAAAACACTGGAGTCGACGAGTTGGCGACTCAGAGGAAAGACATTCAGTCTGGAGTCAGTGTTGGATGAGAGCAGATCGCAGGCAGATCTCAGTAAAGATTTAGCAAGGGATGAGATGAGCTGACGACTTAAGTAACGACAATGTGGGTCTCAACAATCTGCGACGGTGTCACACACACTCATAGTTTCGATTAACTTATACACAATGTATATGAGTTTGTGTTCTTTCTTGTGAGTTGCGTTGCTTTTATTTTCTATACTTGTAAACCAGTGCCTGTTCCCTCGACGATTCGTCAGTGGGATAGACGACACGGCTAAAATGACAATGAAGACAAGAAGAAGGGCACGGACACACAATGATGGGGTGGACGGTCGCCGAGAGGAAGCACGTGGTCTTACAATGCACTGTTACGAATAAATGCATGTGATTTAATGCATTGTAGCATGTATGTGAAGATGCACTGCATAGTAAGCTTAGCTGTTTTGACTCTAACGCAATTCTGTTGGCAGCGAAATGTACCTATATCTGGAAAATATGTATAAATATAGTGCCTTAACTTCCAATTGGTGATAAAAGCTAACGTAAATGGCAAACATCAAGAAGGAATCAGCCAAAGTAGTATTACGAAAAATACTGTGTTACTCGAATGACGGAAAATGGAGCGCATAAAACAACCGGTGTGCAGTCAAAAAATGTAGTCAACGAAAAATTCAAGATGCAATACATATTTGGAAAAAATATGTGGAAAAATGTTAACGCAAAACCATAATCCTAACAACATAAGCCTAAACCATGACGGATGACTTAAAATTATAGCTATTTAAATGCGATTAACTTGGGTAGCAATTAAGAGAAATCCTGGAATCATACAGGAAGGACAAGATGAATGCCACATGCTGACTATTTAAAAATGAGCGGGAAAACAGAAGAAAGGGAAAATATGTTAATATTATTACAATTTCAAAAATTTCAACAAATCTCAATTCAATCGTAAATGGAAACATGATACGAACACATAAATATATAACATCAATTTTAGTTTCCCCAAACTAAAATTAGTGACTGGCCAATGTGATACGAACATGTTATAATAAGCGTAAGGAAAAAGGAGACGAAACAGAATGGAATTTAAACAAATTGTATTGTTTCAAAAGAAATTAGATACAAAACAAAGTTATTGTTGTTGTTCTTCCGTGTGTAGAGTCGTTGTTGTTGTTGTTGTTGTTGTTCTGCCGTGGTAGAGTCGTTGTTGTTGCTGTTCTGTCGTGGTAGAGTCGTTGCTGTTGTTTTTGTTGGTCTCTGTGGTAGAGTCGTTGCTGTTGTTGTTGTTCTGCCGTGGTAAAGTCGTCGTCGTTGTTGTTGTTCTGTCGTGGTAGAGTTGCTGTTGTTGTTGTTGTTGTTCTTGTTCTTGTTCAAGGTATGATATAGTCTGGATGGCGATGTCGTTGGTGGTTCGAGTGGGTGGGTTAGTTGAGTGAACGGTCGACAGCGACATGACCGTTCAGTGTTGGGTTTCCTTGTGTGACTTCTGCCTGCTGTCGGGCCCCGCTATTTAAGAGTAGTACGCGGACCGAGTCGTAGACATCCGGCTTCCAAACGATAGGGACAAAAAATGGCCCTTGACTCTAGAAAACTGTTTCTTTTAAATCTTATTTTCGTCATAGCGAGCACGGCACATGAGTAATCGGCATACAACTTTTTTTTGGTAACGTGCATGAGTTTGTGCTCCGACTCTGATGCAACCATGGCGACTAGTGTTGGGATTAAAATAATCCTGAAAATAAAGTTCAATTCTCCCACGTGAGAATGGGGTAACAATGTGCAGATAAAATCATCAAAGGAGAGATATAGGACGTAAGTCTGAGAGAAGGAACACAAAACACAAGAATGTAATTTCATAGCAATTTTAGTAAGAAAGAGAAAGGTGGAGTCATAGAATATTTACAGAGTTTTAAAAAGTTCAGTTAGGCATTGGTGAATTTGAGAGAGGGTTTGCGAAAACGTAGTTCATGTGAACTTATCTGTATAGAGTTCTGGTAACGGCGGGAGGTCATTCTCTGTGACTGCCGTCTTGGGCTGTATCACTGAGAATGCCAGCCGATGTATTGGTGCCTTGAGCGGGGTCGTCGAAAAAGAGCTGTATAGAGGTGGGAGGTCATTCTCTGTGACTGCCGTCTTGGGCTGTTGTCACAAAGTAAGACCAGCCGATGTATTACTGATTTGAGCAGAGATGTCGAAAAAGAGGGGGGATGCTGTGTGTAAGGGTTTTTAAAGGCTGGCTCACGTGACACCTAAGGAAAAAGGGGTTGCAATGCCTGACAGCCAATCCGTGAGGCCCTTAAGGGACTTGGCAACAGCCAATCAGTGAGGGGGGCTTTAATAAATTCCAACACTAGAGAGCAGATCTCAGTGGACCTTATTCCACTTTTATGAACCACAGAAATAAAACATATTTGGACGACGAAACAAAATGAAATCTAAAAATCGTAACAAACACATAAATATCTAACATCAATCTTATTTTCCCCCAACTAAAATTGATGACTAGCCAACGTGATACGAAAACATAAATATCTAACATCAATTTTAGTTTCCCCCAACTAAAATTGATGACTAGCCAACGTGATACGAACACATAAATATCTAACATCAATTTTAATTTTCGCTAAATAAAATTGATGATTAGCCAACGTGATACGAATTAAAAATGTATTTTGTTACTAAATCAACAAGATTTAATCGCTATTCTCTATTATTTTTCTACCTTTAAATGCTACTAGGCTAGAAGTCTCCGACAAAAAAAAAACGAATGAAATGCAACGATATAACATGTCAGAAATTAGAAACCCCATGGAAAATGTGTAGCAGTCACCAATAGGGACTACTTTCGAATGCGTAATCACTGTCCCTGTGAGCTGGCTTGTCCAATCAAATCACAGGGCGCAGTAATATCGTTAGTTCCCTAAGGGACTACTTATACTCCCTTAGGGTTCGAGGAAAAAGATCAGACGACCGCCTGGCACCAGCAAGGACACATCGCAGAGAGCACCGGCGAGGAATGAGGAAACGCTCTCTCTCCTGCCGCTGTCGCCTCACTCGACGACTACTACCATCTTCACGTGAAGAAATCCACGGGCGGCCCTAAGAACTCTTATATTCTTCCTCTTCCTCAGACGGACACTGTCCCACTCTCTTCTACCTATACCAAACGGTATAGGTAACCTTGAGTTAATAAAACCCCTTTTTGTTATAGTTACAGAAATACTTTTTGTTGTTCCGTTTCTTTACGAGAAGATAAAAGGATAACCCCTTTCATTCCTCTCATCATCTCCTTACAAATGTACTCACCGTAATCGATTTTCCTGTAAATCCTGTATGCAAATGGAATGAATGCTGTTTTTTTCATAGTAGTTTTTAAATCCTTAAACTTCCGAATATGATGAAAACAACTTCCGTGGACAGATCCATAGCTCGGCGTGATGAAAAAAAAATCTGACCTTTTCTTTTTTATTTATAAAGAAGGTTGCGCGAGTCTGAGTTATCAATTTTGGTAAATGTAATTGTTTATCTGATACTCGAAATAGATTGAGAAATGCCCAAACTTTTTTTATTAAAGGCTCATGCTTCTGTTTTGGTCTTTAAGGAAAAATGTATCCATTTTAAGAATCACACGTGCACACATTATTTTGTTTATTTGTCTATATATTTAAATGTGATGAAATAGTTCTATGTAAGGCTTGTGTTAAGAAATAAATAGCTTCATAATTATCGTATAAAAACATGTAATTGTTTACCTGTTCGCCATAATAGGTAGTGAAATGTAAAAAAAAAATATTAAGCTAGTTAAGTCAGTATGGAACGATGTCTCACTTTCCCAATATTCTTAGTCGGAATAAATATTTTCAGAAAGAAAGCGAAACATTATATCCTTTCAAAGAACATAGCGAAAGAAAAAAAGTAAAAGGCTAGTCAGAATCAAATATCGAATTGTCATATACATTGCTCTTATGGTCTAAATTCGAAAATCCTACCGACTTTATTTTATATATTATAAGAAAGAAGATATATACAAGACCACCCATGATCCGTGGGTCAGTATTTGTTATGATTTATCATTCACTGCCCATAGTCCTGCTCGACTCCTAGGGCACTACTGACGAACATAACGCTATCCTCCGCCACTCTTTTTGGTTTTCAGCCGCTGTCATGCAAGCTTCAAATCACAATCCAGTCCATTTCGTGATGTTATTTCCCACCTATTTTTCTGCCAGCAATCTTCCTTGCACCGTTCACTGTGTCTTTGAGAACTACCTTCATCAGTCCACTCGATATCATGGTGTGACTTAACCGGGCTAGCTTCCTTCTACGGATGATTGACAGAAGTTGAAAATGAGGGCCGATGGTGTTAGTTGTGCGGTTTCTGACAACATCGTTTGTCATATGATCATTCTGATATTGATGATTTTTAGGTAGCATTTTTTTGTTTATTTTTCTATATTGAAATGTGATGAAATAGTTTTATGTTAGGCTTGTGTGAAGTGTTTGTTAAGAAATAAATAGCTTCATAATTATAGTGTAAAAACATGTAATTGTTTAACTGTTAGCCTTAATAGGTAATGAAATGTAAAAAATATATAAAGTGAGTAAGCTAGTTAAGTCATTAAGGAAAGATGTCTCCATTTTCCCAATATTCCTAGCACCTCATCTCGTATGCCTGAATTCTTCTTTTCACATTGTTCACATCCATATAGAAATATAGATTGAGCAAGTATAGTGTTCGGGTCAGTTTTACTTTTGATGAAGGTGAGAGGGATTTGCTTGAATCGTTTTAGTTTCGTCATTTTCGCTTTTTACTTGGCTATTCCGGCTAGTATTTCTCGCTTTGATCCTTGCTCAGAGATTATAGATCCCAAGGAATTTACATTTGTCCACTGTTTCTAATTTTTCTCCTTTCCTCTCCTGATTTTGAAGCGTTCTCGGCTATTAACTTTGTCTTCTCAGCACTTATCTTCATCTCAAATACCTTGGAGGCATATTACTAGATAGCTTGGCTAGTTTTTCTTCACTACCAGCCATGACTCGAAGGTTGGAGATATTATGCCCTCCAATACTAATGCTTCCTTCATGATTCTTCAACGCCTCATCCATTATTCTTTCCCAAAATACATTGAACAGAGTGGGTAACAAGTTACATCTTGTCTAACTCTGACTGCCGTGCCATTTCCCAATAGACCCATTGAAAATGATGATGCTAGTCACATCTTTATAGAGGTTTTGAATTAGATTGGTGAGTTTACACTTAATGTTATCCATTTCCGTCGTGCCCCACAGTGCAGAATGCCAAACGTGGTCAAACGCTTTCTTGAAATCAATGACCATGTGGTAAACGCAAGTTGAAGATCTGTTCCACTATACTGTGTCCTTCTCGAAAACTTGTTTGTTCTTCGGCGATTATTTCAGCAACCCTCTTTTTCAATCTATTCAAAATGATCTTGAGCAGGACCTTGCTCGAATGACTAATCAAGCTGATTGTTCGGTAGTTTTGACATGTTTGGTAATTGCCCTTTTCAGGGGTTTGATTATAAAGAATTGTGTCCAAGACTTCAGCCAGACCCCGGCATGCCAGCTCTTGTTAGATACGTTGGTCAGAAAGTCGATCATAGTTTCCATGCTAGCATAGAATAATTAAGCTGAGATGTTTTCAACGCTGGGTGATTTACTCTTTTTGATTGCACAACTTCATCTTTAATGGTGAGTTGTAAATCCTTTATGATGCTGTCGTCCTCTTCTGTAGAATAGTTATACAGTTAAGAGCATTAAAAAGTCCATTGATTTAAAATGTCTTATTCTTCTGTTCGATACTTACCCTAATCTTAACCCTTTCTTACATTTATTGCCTATGTCTAAATGATCATCTGTGATCCAACGTTATTTCTCAGACGGCTCCTTGCTCAGTA
>OY744526.1:154020136-154262636 GCA_963556195.1 Sepiola atlantica
AGTATCTCTTTAGCAGTTTCAGTCACTATATCATGTTTCATCAATTGTTTCTTGCGTTTATTGCACCTGTCTAAATGATCATTTGTGATCCAACGTTGTTTCTTAGGCCGCTCTTTGCTCAGTATCTCTTTAGCAGTTTCAATCACTATATCATGTTTCATCAATAGTTTCTTGCGTTTATTGCACCTGTCTAAATGATCATTTGTGATCCAACGTTGTTTCTTAGGCCGCTCTTTGCTCAGTATCTCTTTAGCAGTTTCAGTCACTATATCATGTTTCATCAATTGTTTCTTGCGTTTATTGCACCTGTCTAAATGATCATTTGTGATCCAACGTTGTTTCTTAGGCCGCTCTTTGCTCAGTATCTCTTTAGCAGTTTCAGTCACTATATCACGTTTCATCAATAGTTTCTTGCGTTTATTGCACCTGTCTAAATGATCATTTGTGATCCAACGTTGTTTCTTAGGCCGCTCTTTGCTCAGTATCTCTTTAGCAGTTTCAGTCACTATATCATGTTTCATCAATTGTTTCTTGCGTTTATTGCACCTGTCTTAATGATCATTTGTGATCCAACGTTGTTTCTTAGGCCGCTCTTTGCTCAGTATCTCTTTAGCAGTTTCAGTCACTATATCATGTTTCATCAATTGTTTCTTGCGTTTATTGCACCTGTCTAAATGATCATTTGTGATCCAACGTTGTTTCTTAGGCCGCTCTTTGCTCAGTATCTCTTTAGCAGTTTCAGTCACTATATCACGTTTCATCAATAGTTTCTTGCGTTTATTGCACCTGTCTAAATGATCATTTGTGATCCAACGTTGTTTCTTAGGCCGCTCTTTGCTCAGTATCTCTTTAGCAGTTTCAGTCACTATATCATGTTTCATCAATAGTTTCTTGCGTTTATTGCACCTGTCTTAATGATCATTTGTGATCCAACGTTGTTTCTTAGGCCGCTCTTTGCTCAGTATCTCTTTAGCAGTTTCAGTCACTATATCATGTTTCATCAATTGTTTCTTGCGTTTATTGCACCTGTCTAAATGATCATTTGTGATCCAACGTTGTTTCTTAGGCCGCTCTTTGCTCAGTATCTCTTTAGCAGTTTCAGTCACTATATCACGTTTCATCAATAGTTTCTTGCGTTTATTGCACCTGTCTAAATGATCATTTGTGATCCAACGTTGTTTCTTAGGCCGCTCTTTGCTCAGTATCTCTTTAGCAGTTTCAGTCACTATATCATGTTTCATCAATTGTTTCTTGCGTTTATTGCACCTGTCTTAATGATCATTTGTGATCCAACGTTGTTTCTTAGGCCGCTCTTTGCTCAGTATCTCTTTAGCAGTTTCAGTCACTATATCATGTTTCATCAATTGTTTCTTGCGTTTATTGCACCTGTCTAAATGATCATTTGTGATCCAACGTTGTTTCTTAGGCCGCTCTTTGCTCAGTATCTCTTTAGCAGTTTCAGTCACTATATCACGTTTCATCAATAGTTTCTTGCGTTTATTGCACCTGTCTAAATGATCATTTGTGATCCAACGTTGTTTCTTAGGCCGCTCTTTGCTCAGTATCTCTTTAGCAGTTTCAGTCACTATATCATGTTTCATCAATAGTTTCTTGCGTTTATTGCACCTGTCTAAATGATCATTTGTGATCCAACGTTGTTTCTTAGGCCGCTCTTTGCTCAGTATCTCTTTAGCAGTTTCAGTCACTATATCATGTTTCATCAATAGTTTCTTGCGTTTATTGCACCTGTCTAAATGATCATTTGTGATCCAACGTTGTTTCTTAGGCCGCTCTTTGCTCAGTATCTCTTTAGCAGTTTCAGTCACTATATCACGTTTCATCAATAGTTTCTTGCGTTTATTGCACCTGTCTAAATGATCATTTGTGATCCAACGTTGTTTCTTAGGCCGCTCTTTGCTCAGTATCTCTTTAGCAGTTTCAGTCACTATATCACGTTTCATCAATAGTTTCTTGCGTTTATTGCACCTGTCTAAATGATCATTTGTGATCCAACGTTGTTTCTTAGGCCGCTCTTTGCTCAGTATCTCTTTAGCAGTTTCAATCACTATATCATGTTTCATCAATAGTTTCTTGCGTTTATTGCACCTGTCTAAATGATCATTTGTGATCCAACGTTGTTTCTTAGGCCGCTCTTTGCTCAGTATCTCTTTAGCAGTTTCAGTCACTATATCACGTTTCATCAATAGTTTCTTGCGTTTATTGCACCTGTCTAAATGATCATTTGTGATCCAACGTTGTTTCTTAGGCCGCTCTTTGCTCAGTATCTCTTTAGCAGTTTCAGTCACTATATCACGTTTCATCAATAGTTTCTTGCGTTTATTGCACCTGTCTAAATGATCATTTGTGATCCAACGTTGTTTCTTAGGCCGCTCTTTGCTCAGTATCTCTTTAGCAGTTTCAGTCACTATATCATGTTTCATCAATAGTTTCTTGCGTTTATTGCACCTGTCTAAATGATCATTTGTGATCCAACGTTGTTTCTTAGGCCGCTCTTTGCTCAGTATCTCTTTAGCAGTTTCAGTCACTATATCACGTTTCATCAATAGTTTCTTGCGTTTATTGCACCTGTCTAAATGATCATTTGTGATCCAACGTTGTTTCTTAGGCCGCTCTTTGCTCAGTATCTCTTTAGCAGTTTCAGTCACTATATCATGTTTCATCAATAGTTTCTTGCGTTTATTGCACCTGTCTAAATGATCATTTGTGATCCAACGTTGTTTCTTAGGCCGCTCTTTGCTCAGTATCTCTTTAGCAGTTTCAGTCACTATATCATGTTTCATCAATAGTTTCTTGCGTTTATTGCACCTGTCTAAATGATCATTTGTGATCCAACGTTGTTTCTTAGGGCGCTCTTTGCTCAGTATCTCTTTAGCAGTTTCAGTCACTATATCATGTTTCATCAATAGTTTCTTGCGTTTATTGCACCTGTCTAAATGATCATTTGTGATCCAACGTTGTTTCTTAGGCCGCTCTTTGCTCAGTATCTCTTTAGCAGTTTCAGTCACTATATCATGTTTCATCAATAGTTTCTTGCGTTTATTGCACCTGTCTAAATGATCATTTGTGATCCAACGTTGTTTCTTAGGCCGCTCTTTGCTCAGTACATCTTTAGCAGTTTCAGTCACTATATCATGTTTCATCAATAGTTTCTTGCGTTTATTGCACCTGTCTAAATGATCATTTGTGATCCAACGTTGTTTCTTAGGCCGCTCTTTGCTCAGTATCTCTTTAGCAGTTATATCATGTTTCATCAATAGTTTCTTGCGTTTATTGCACCTGTCTAAATGATCATTTGTGATCCAACGTTGTTTCTTAGGCCGCTCTTTGCTCAGTATCTCTTTAGGGCTAGTTTTCAGATTCAACTATATCATGTTTCATCAATAGTTTCTTGCGTTTATTGCACCTGTCTAAATGATCATTTGTGATCCAACGTTGTTTCTTAGGCCGCTCTTTGCTCAGTATCTCTTTAGCAGTTTCAGTCACTATATCATGTTTCATCAATAGTTTCTTGCGTTTATTGCACCTGTCTAAATGATCATTTGTGATCCAACGTTGTTTCTTAGGCCGCTCTTTGCTCAGTATCTCTTTAGCAGTTTCAGTCACTATATCATGTTTCATCAATAGTTTCTTGCGTTTATTGCACCTGTCTAAATGATCATTTGTGATCCAACGTTGTTTCTTAGGCCGCTCTTTGCTCAGTATCTCTTTAGCAGTTTCAGTCACTATATCATGTTTCATCAATAGTTTCTTGCGTTTATTGCACCTGTCTAAATGATCATTTGTGATCCAACGTTGTTTCTTAGGCCGCTCTTTGCTCAGTATCATCTTTAGCAGTTTCAGTCACTATATCATGTTTCATCAATAGTTTCTTGCGTTTATTGCACCTGTCTAAATGATCATTTGTGATCCAACGTTGTTTCTTAGGCCGCTCTTTGCTCAGTATCTCTTTAGCAGTTTCAGTCACTATATCATGTTTCATCAATAGTTTCTTGCGTTTATTGCACCTGTCTAAATGATCATTTGTGATCCAACGTTGTTTCTTAGGCCGCTCTTTGCTCAGTATCTCTTTAGCAGTTTCAGTCACTATATCACGTTTCATCAATAGTTTCTTGCGTTTATTGCACCTGTCTAAATGATCATTTGTGATCCAACGTTGTTTCTTAGGCCGCTCTTTGCTCAGTATCTCTTTAGCAGTTTCAGTCACTATATCACGTTTCATCAATAGTTTCTTGCGTTTATTGCACCTGTCTAAATGATCATTTGTGATCCAACGTTGTTTCTTAGGCCGCTCTTTGCTCAGTATCTCTTTAGCAGTTTCAGTCACTATATCACGTTTCATCAATAGTTTCTTGCGTTTATTGCACCTGTCTAAATGATCATTTGTGATCCAACGTTGTTTCTTAGGCCGCTCTTTGCTCAGTATCTCTTTAGCAGTTTCAGTCACTATATCACGTTTCATCAATAGTTTCTTGCGTTTATTGCACCTGTCTAAATGATCATTTGTGATCCAACGTTGTTTCTTAGGCCGCTCCTTTGCTCAGTATCTCTTTAGCAGTTTCAATCACTATATCATGTTTCATCAATAGTTTCTTGCGTTTATTGCACCTGTCTAAATGATCATTTGTGATCCAACGTTGTTTCTTAGGCCGCTCTTTGCTCAGTATCTCTTTAGCAGTTTCAGTCACTATATCACGTTTCATCAATAGTTTCTTGCGTTTATTGAACCTGTCTAAATGATCATTTGTGATCCAACGTTGTTTCTTAGGCCGCTCTTTGCTCAGTATCTCTTTAGCAGTTTCAGTCACTATATCACGTTTCATCAATAGTTTCTTGCGTTTATTGCACCTGTCTAAATGATCATTTGTGATCCAACGTTGTTTCTTAGGCCGCTCTTTGCTCAGTATCTCTTTAGCAGTTTCAGTCACTATATCACGTTTCATCAATAGTTTCTTGCGTTTATTGCACCTGTCTAAATGATCATTTGTGATCCAACGTTGTTTCTTAGGCCGCTCTTTGCTCAGTATCTCTTTAGCAGTTTCAATCACTATATCATGTTTCATCAATAGTTTCTTGCGTTTATTGCACCTGTCTAAATGATCATTTGTGATCCAACGTTGTTTCTTAGGCCGCTCATTGCTCAGTATCTCTTTAGCAGTTTCAGTCACTATATCACGTTTCATCAATAGTTTCTTGCGTTTATTGAACCTGTCTAAATGATCATTTGTGATCCAACGTTGTTTCTTAGGCCGCTCTTTGCTCAGTATCTCTTTAGCAGTTTCAGTCACTATATCACGTTTCATCAATAGTTTCTTGCGTTTATTGCACCTGTCTAAATGATCATTTGTGATCTAACGTTGTTTCTTAGGCCGCTCTTTGCTCAGTATCTCTTTAGCAGTTTCAGTCACTATATCACGTTTCATCAATAGTTTCTTGCGTTTATTGCACCTGTCTAAATGATCATTTGTGATCCAACGTTGTTTCTTAGGCCGCTCTTTGCTCAGTATCTCTTTAGCAGTTTCAATCACTATATCACGTTTCATCAATAGTTTCTTGCGTTTATTGCACCTGTCTAAATGATCATTTGTGATCCAACGTTGTTTCTTAGGCCGCTCTTTGCTCAGTATCTCTTTAGCAGTTTCAGTCACTATATCACGTTTCATCAATAGTTTCTTGCGTTTATTGCACCTGTCTAAATGATCATTTGTGATCCAACGTTGTTTCTTAGGCCGCTCTTTGCTCAGTATCTCTTTAGCAGTTTCAGTCACTATATCACGTTTCATCAATAGTTTCTTGCGTTTATTGCACCTGTCTAAATGATCATTTGTGATCCAACGTTGTTTCTTAGGCCGCTCTTTGCTCAGTATCTCTTTAGCAGTTTCAATCACTATATCACGTTTCATCAATAGTTTCTTGCGTTTATTGCACCTGTCTAAATGATCATTTGTGATCCAACGTTGTTTCTTAGGCCGCTCTTTGCTCAGTATCTCTTTAGCAGTTTCAGTCACTATATCACGTTTCATCAATAGTTTCTTGCGTTTATTGCACCTGTCTAAATGATCATTTGTGATCCAACGTTGTTTCTTAGGCCGCTCTTTGCTCAGTATCTCTTTAGCAGTTTCAATCACTATATCACGTTTCATCAATAGTTTCTTGCGTTTATTGCACCTGTCTAAATGATCATTTGTGATCCAACGTTGTTTCTTAGGCCGCTCTTTGCTCAGTATCTCTTTAGCAGTTTCAATCACTATATCATGTTGCATCAATAGTTTCTTGCGTTTATTGCACCTGTCTAAATGATCATTTGTGATCCAACGTTGTTTCGTAGGCCGCTCTTTGCTCAGTATCTCTTTAGCAGTTTCAGTCACTATATCACGTTTCATCAATAGTTTCTTGCGTTTATTGCACCTGTCTAAATGATCATTTGTGATCCAACGTTGTTTCTAAGGCCGCTCTTTGCTCAGTATCTCTTTAGCAGTTTCAGTCACTATATCATGTTTCATCAATAGTTTCTTGCGTTTATTGCACCTGTCTAAATGATCATTTGTGATCCAACGTTGTTTCTTAGGCCGCTCTTTGCTCAGTATCTCTTTAGCAGTTTCAATCACTATATCATGTTTCATCAATAGTTTCTTGCGTTTATTGCACCTGTCTAAATGATCATTTGTGATCCAACGTTGTTTCTAAGGCCGCTCTTTTCTCAGTATCTCTTTAGCAGTTTCAGTCACTATATCATGTTTCATCAATAGTTTCTTGCGTTTATTGCACCTGTCTAAATGATCATTTGTGATCCAACGTTGTTTCTAAGGCCGCTCTTTGCTCAGTATCTCTTTAGCAGTTTCAATCACTATATCATGTTTCATCAATAGTTTCTTGCGTTTATTGCACCTGTCTAAATGATCATTTGTGATCCAACGTTGTTTCTTAGGCCGCTCTTTTCTCAGTATCTCTTTAGCAGTTTCAGTCACTATATCACGTTTCATCAATAGTTTCTTGCGTTTATTGCACCTGTCTAAATGATCATTTGTGATCCAACGTTGTTTCTTAGGCCGCTCTTTGCTCAGTATCTCTTTAGCAGTTTCAGTCACTATATCACGTTTCATCAATAGTTTCTTGCGTTTATTGCACCTGTCTAAATGATCATTTGTGATCCAACGTTGTTTCTTAGGCCGCTCTTTGCTCAGTATCTCTTTAGCAGTTTCAATCACTATATCATGTTTCATCAATAGTTTCTTGCGTTTATTGCACCTGTCTAAATGATCATTTGTGATCCAACGTTGTTTCTTAGGCCGCTCATTGCTCAGTATCTCTTTAGCAGTTTCAGTCACTATATCACGTTTCATCAATAGTTTCTTGCGTTTATTGAACCTGTCTAAATGATCATTTGTGATCCAACGTTGTTTCTTAGGCCGCTCTTTGCTCAGTATCTCTTTAGCAGTTTCAGTCACTATATCACGTTTCATCAATAGTTTCTTGCGTTTATTGCACCTGTCTAAATGATCATTTGTGATCTAACGTTGTTTCTTAGGCCGCTCTTTGCTCAGTATCTCTTTAGCAGTTTCAGTCACTATATCACGTTTCATCAATAGTTTCTTGCGTTTATTGCACCTGTCTAAATGATCATTTGTGATCCAACGTTGTTTCTTAGGCCGCTCTTTGCTCAGTATCTCTTTAGCAGTTTCAATCACTATATCACGTTTCATCAATAGTTTCTTGCGTTTATTGCACCTGTCTAAATGATCATTTGTGATCCAACGTTGTTTCTTAGGCCGCTCTTTGCTCAGTATCTCTTTAGCAGTTTCAGTCACTATATCACGTTTCATCAATAGTTTCTTGCGTTTATTGCACCTGTCTAAATGATCATTTGTGATCCAACGTTGTTTCTTAGGCCGCTCTTTGCTCAGTATCTCTTTAGCAGTTTCAGTCACTATATCACGTTTCATCAATAGTTTCTTGCGTTTATTGCACCTGTCTAAATGATCATTTGTGATCCAACGTTGTTTCTTAGGCCGCTCTTTGCTCAGTATCTCTTTAGCAGTTTCAATCACTATATCACGTTTCATCAATAGTTTCTTGCGTTTATTGCACCTGTCTAAATGATCATTTGTGATCCAACGTTGTTTCTTAGGCCGCTCTTTGCTCAGTATCTCTTTAGCAGTTTCAGTCACTATATCACGTTTCATCAATAGTTTCTTGCGTTTATTGCACCTGTCTAAATGATCATTTGTGATCCAACGTTGTTTCTTAGGCCGCTCTTTGCTCAGTATCTCTTTAGCAGTTTCAATCACTATATCACGTTTCATCAATAGTTTCTTGCGTTTATTGCACCTGTCTAAATGATCATTTGTGATCCAACGTTGTTTCTTAGGCCGCTCTTTGCTCAGTATCTCTTTAGCAGTTTCAATCACTATATCATGTTGCATCAATAGTTTCTTGCGTTTATTGCACCTGTCTAAATGATCATTTGTGATCCAACGTTGTTTCGTAGGCCGCTCTTTGCTCAGTATCTCTTTAGCAGTTTCAGTCACTATATCACGTTTCATCAATAGTTTCTTGCGTTTATTGCACCTGTCTAAATGATCATTTGTGATCCAACGTTGTTTCTAAGGCCGCTCTTTGCTCAGTATCTCTTTAGCAGTTTCAGTCACTATATCATGTTTCATCAATAGTTTCTTGCGTTTATTGCACCTGTCTAAATGATCATTTGTGATCCAACGTTGTTTCTTAGGCCGCTCTTTGCTCAGTATCTCTTTAGCAGTTTCAATCACTATATCATGTTTCATCAATAGTTTCTTGCGTTTATTGCACCTGTCTAAATGATCATTTGTGATCCAACGTTGTTTCTAAGGCCGCTCTTTTCTCAGTATCTCTTTAGCAGTTTCAGTCACTATATCATGTTTCATCAATAGTTTCTTGCGTTTATTGCACCTGTCTAAATGATCATTTGTGATCCAACGTTGTTTCTAAGGCCGCTCTTTGCTCAGTATCTCTTTAGCAGTTTCAATCACTATATCATGTTTCATCAATAGTTTCTTGCGTTTATTGCACCTGTCTAAATGATCATTTGTGATCCAACGTTGTTTCTTAGGCCGCTCTTTTCTCAGTATCTCTTTAGCAGTTTCAGTCACTATATCACGTTTCATCAATAGTTTCTTGCGTTTATTGCACCTGTCTAAATGATCATTTGTGATCCAACGTTGTTTCTTAGGCCGCTCTTTGCTCAGTATCTCTTAAGCAGTTTCAGTCACTATATCACGTTTCATCAATAGTTTCTTGCGTTTATTGCACCTGTCTAAATGATCATTTGTGATCCAACGTTGTTTCTTAGGCCGCTCTTTGCTCAGTATCTCTTTAGCAGTTACAGTCACTATATCACGTTTCATCAATAGTTTCTTGCGTTTATTGCACCTGTCTAAATGATCATTTGTGATCCAACGTTGTTTCTTAGGCCGCTCTTTTCTCAGTATCTCTTTAGCAGTTTCAGTCACTATATCACGTTTCATCAATAGTTTCTTGCGTTTATTGCACCTGTCTAAATGATCATTTGTGATCCAACGTTGTTTCTTAGGCCGCTCTTTGCTCAGTATCTCTTTAGCAGTTTCAATCACTATATCATGTTTCATCAATAGTTTCTTGCGTTTATTGCACCTGTCTTAATGATCATTTGTGATCCAACGTTTATTCTTAGGCCGCTCTTTGCTCAGTATCTCTTTAGCAGTTTCAATCACTATATCATGTTTCATCAATAGTTTCTTGCGTTTATTGCACCTGTCTAAATGATCATTTGTGATCCAACGTTTATTCTTAGGCCGCTTTTTGCTCAGTATCTCTTTAGCAGTTTCAGTCACTATATCATGTTTCATCAATAGTTTCTTGCGTTTATTGCACCTGTCTAAATGATCATTTGTGATCCAACGTTGTTTCTTAGGCCGCTCTTTGCTCAGTATCTCTTTAGCAGTTTCAGTCACTATATCATGTTTCATCAATAGTTTCTTGCGTTTATTGCACCTGTCTAAATGATCATTTGTGATCCAACGTTGTTTCCTAGGCCGCTCTTTGCTCAGTATCTCTTTAGCAGTTTCAGTCACTATATCATGTTTCATCAATAGTTTCTTGCGTTTATTGCACCTGTCTAAATGATCATTTGTGATCCAACGTTGTTTCTTAGGCCGCTCTTTGCTCAGTATCTCTTTAGCAGTTTCAGTCACTATATCATGTTTCATCAATAGTTTCTTGCGTTTATTGCACCTGTCTAAATGATCATTTGTGATCCAACGTTGTTTCTTAGGCCGCTCTTTGCTCAGTATCTCTTTAGCAGTTTCAGTCACTATATCGTGTTTCATCAATAGTTTCTTGCGTTTATTGCACCTGTCTAAATGATCATTTGTTATCCAACGTTGTTTCTTAGGCCGCTCTTCGCTCAGTATCTCTTTAGCAGTTTCAATCACTATATCATGTTTCATCAATAGTTTCTTGCGTTTATTGCACCTGTCTAAATGATCATTTGTGATCCAACGTTGTTTCTTAGGCCGCTCTTTGCTCAGTATCTCTTTAGCAGTTTCAGTCACTATATCATGTTTCATCAATAGTTTCTTGCGTTTATTGCACCTGTCTAAATGATCATTTGTGATCCAACGTTGTTTCCTAGGCCGCTCTTTGCTCAGTATCTCTTTAGCAGTTTCAGTCACTATATCACGTTTCATCAATAGTTTCTTGCGTTTATTGCACCTGTCTAAATGATCATTTGTGATCCAACGTTGTTTCTTAGGCCGCTCTTTGCTCAGTATCTCTTTAGCAGTTTCAGTCACTATATCATGTTTCATCAATAGTTTCTTGCGTTTATTGCACCTGTCTAAATGATCATTTGTGATCCAACGTTGTTTCTTAGGCCGCTCTTTGCTCAGTATCTCTTTAGCAGTTTCAGTCACTATATCACGTTTCATCAATAGTTTCTTGCGTTTATTGCACCTGTCTAAATGATCATTTGTGATCCAACGTTGTTTCTTAGGCCGCTCTTTGCTCAGTATCTCTTTAGCAGTTTCAGTCACTATATCATGTTTCATCAATAGTTTCTTGCGTTTATTGCACCTGTCTAAATGATCATTTGTGATCCAACGTTGTTTCTTAGGCCGCTCTTTGCTCAGTATCTCTTTAGCAGTTTCAGTCACTATATCACGTTTCATCAATAGTTTCTTGCGTTTATTGCACCTGTCTAAATGATCATTTGTGATCCAACGTTGTTTCTTAGGCCGCTCTTTGCTCAGTATCTCTTTAGCAGTTTCAGTCACTATATCACGTTTCATCAATAGTTTCTTGCGTTTATTGCACCTGTCTAAATGATCATTTGTGATCCAACGTTGTTTCTTAGGCCGCTCTTTGCTCAGTATCTCTTTAGCAGTTTCAGTCACTATATCACGTTTCATCAATAGTTTCTTGCGTTTATTGCACCTGTCTAAATGATCATTTGTGATCCAACGTTGTTTCTTAGGCCGCTCTTTGCTCAGTATCTCTTTAGCAGTTTCAGTCACTATATCACGTTTCATCAATAGTTTCTTGCGTTTATTGCACCTGTCTAAATGATCATTTGTGATCCAACGTTGTTTCTTAGGCCGCTCTTTGCTCAGTATCTCTTTAGCAGTTTCAGTCACTATATCACGTTTCATCAATAGTTTCTTGCGTTTATTGCACCTGTCTAAATGATCATTTGTGATCCAACGTTGTTTCTTAGGCCGCTCTTTGCTCAGTATCTCTTTAGCAGTTTCAGTCACTATATCACGTTTCATCAATAGTTTCTTGCGTTTATTGCACCTGTCTAAATGATCATTTGTGATCCAACGTTGTTTCTTAGGCCGCTCTTTGCTCAGTATCTCTTTAGCAGTTTCAGTCACTATATCACGTTTCATCAATAGTTTCTTGCGTTTATTGCACCTGTCTAAATGATCATTTGTGATCCAACGTTGTTTCTTAGGCCGCTCTTTGCTCAGTATCTCTTTAGCAGTTTCAGTCACTATATCACGTTTCATCAATAGTTTCTTGCGTTTATTGCACCTGTCTAAATGATCATTTGTGATCCAACGTTGTTTCTTAGGCCGCTCTTTGCTCAGTATCTCTTTAGCAGTTTCAGTCACTATATCATGTTTCATCAATAGTTTCTTGCGTTTATTGCACCTGTCTAAATGATCATTTGTGATCCAACGTTGTTTCTTAGGCCGCTCTTTGCTCAGTATCTCTTTAGCAGTTTCAGTCACTATATCATGTTTCATCAATAGTTTCTTGCGTTTATTGCACCTGTCTAAATGATCATTTGTGATCCAACGTTGTTTCCTAGGCCGCTCTTTGCTCAGTATCTCTTTAGCAGTTTCAATCACTATATCATGTTTCATCAATAGTTTCTTGCGTTTATTGCACCTGTCTAAATGATCATTTGTGATCCAACGTTGTTTCTTAGGCCGCTCTTTGCTCAGTATCTCTTTAGCAGTTTCAGTCACTATATCATGTTTCATCAATAGTTTCTTGCGTTTATTGCACCTGTCTAAATGATCATTTGTGATCCAACGTTGTTTCTTAGGCCGCTCTTTGCTCAGTATCTCTTTAGCAGTTTCAGTCACTATATCATGTTTCATCAATAGTTTCTTGCGTTTATTGCACCTGTCTAAATGATCATTTGTGATCCAACGTTGTTTCCTAGGCCGCTCTTTGCTCAGTATCTCTTTAGCAGTTTCAATCACTATATCATGTTTCATCAATAGTTTCTTGCGTTTATTGCACCTGTCTAAATGATCATTTGTCATCCAACGTTGTTTCTTAGGCCGCTCTTTGCTCAGTATCTCTTTAGCAGTTTCAGTCACTATATCATGTTTCATCAATAGTTTCTTGCGTTTATTGCACCTGTCTAAATGATCATTTGTGATCCAACGTTGTTTCCTAGGCCGCTCTTTGCTCAGTATCTCTTTAGCAGTTTCAGTCACTATATCACGTTTCATCAATAGTTTCTTGCGTTTATTGCACCTGTCTAAATGATCATTTGTGATCCAACGTTGTTTCTTAGGCCGCTCTTTGCTCAGTATCTCTTTAGCAGTTTCAGTCACTATATCATGTTTCATCAATAGTTTCTTGCGTTTATTGCACCTGTCTAAATGATCATTTGTGATCCAACGTTGTTTCTTAGGCCGCTCTTTGCTCAGTATCTCTTTAGCAGTTTCAGTCACTATATCACGTTTCATCAATAGTTTCTTGCGTTTATTGCACCTGTCTAAATGATCATTTGTGATCCAACGTTGTTTCTTAGGCCGCTCTTTGCTCAGTATCTCTTTAGCAGTTTCAGTCACTATATCATGTTTCATCAATAGTTTCTTGCGTTTATTGCACCTGTCTAAATGATCATTTGTGATCCAACGTTGTTTCTTAGGCCGCTCTTTGCTCAGTATCTCTTTAGCAGTTTCAGTCACTATATCACGTTTCATCAATAGTTTCTTGCGTTTATTGCACCTGTCTAAATGATCATTTGTGATCCAACGTTGTTTCTTAGGCCGCTCTTTGCTCAGTATCTCTTTAGCAGTTTCAGTCACTATATCACGTTTCATCAATAGTTTCTTGCGTTTATTGCACCTGTCTAAATGATCATTTGTGATCCAACGTTGTTTCTTAGGCCGCTCTTTGCTCAGTATCTCTTTAGCAGTTTCAGTCACTATATCACGTTTCATCAATAGTTTCTTGCGTTTATTGCACCTGTCTAAATGATCATTTGTGATCCAACGTTGTTTCTTAGGCCGCTCTTTGCTCAGTATCTCTTTAGCAGTTTCAGTCACTATATCACGTTTCATCAATAGTTTCTTGCGTTTATTGCACCTGTCTAAATGATCATTTGTGATCCAACGTTGTTTCTTAGGCCGCTCTTTGCTCAGTATCTCTTTAGCAGTTTCAGTCACTATATCACGTTTCATCAATAGTTTCTTGCGTTTATTGCACCTGTCTAAATGATCATTTGTGATCCAACGTTGTTTCTTAGGCCGCTCTTTGCTCAGTATCTCTTTAGCAGTTTCAGTCACTATATCACGTTTCATCAATAGTTTCTTGCGTTTATTGCACCTGTCTAAATGATCATTTGTGATCCAACGTTGTTTCTTAGGCCGCTCTTTGCTCAGTATCTCTTTAGCAGTTTCAGTCACTATATCACGTTTCATCAATAGTTTCTTGCGTTTATTGCACCTGTCTAAATGATCATTTGTGATCCAACGTTGTTTCTTAGGCCGCTCTTTGCTCAGTATCTCTTTAGCAGTTTCAGTCACTATATCACGTTTCATCAATAGTTTCTTGCGTTTATTGCACCTGTCTAAATGATCATTTGTGATCCAACGTTGTTTCTTAGGCCGCTCTTTGCTCAGTATCTCTTTAGCAGTTTCAGTCACTATATCATGTTTCATCAATAGTTTCTTGCGTTTATTGCACCTGTCTAAATGATCATTTGTGATCCAACGTTGTTTCTTAGGCCGCTCTTTGCTCAGTATCTCTTTAGCAGTTTCAGTCACTATATCATGTTTCATCAATAGTTTCTTGCGTTTATTGCACCTGTCTAAATGATCATTTGTGATCCAACGTTGTTTCCTAGGCCGCTCTTTGCTCAGTATCTCTTTAGCAGTTTCAATCACTATATCATGTTTCATCAATAGTTTCTTGCGTTTATTGCACCTGTCTAAATGATCATTTGTGATCCAACGTTGTTTCTTAGGCCGCTCTTTGCTCAGTATCTCTTTAGCAGTTTCAGTCACTATATCATGTTTCATCAATAGTTTCTTGCGTTTATTGCACCTGTCTAAATGATCATTTGTGATCCAACGTTGTTTCTTAGGCCGCTCTTTGCTCAGTATCTCTTTAGCAGTTTCAGTCACTATATCATGTTTCATCAATAGTTTCTTGCGTTTATTGCACCTGTCTAAATGATCATTTGTGATCCAACGTTGTTTCCTAGGCCGCTCTTTGCTCAGTATCTCTTTAGCAGTTTCAATCACTATATCATGTTTCATCAATAGTTTCTTGCGTTTATTGCACCTGTCTAAATGATCATTTGTCATCCAACGTTGTTTCTTAGGGCGCTCTTTGCTCAGTATCTCTTTAGCAGTTTCAGTCACTATATCACGTTTCATCAATAGTTTCTTGCGTTTATTGCACCTGTCTAAATGATCATTTGTGATCCAACGTTGTTTCCTAGGCCGCTCTTTGCTCAGTATCTCTTTAGCAGTTTCAGTCACTATATCATGTTTCATCAATAGTTACTTGCGTTTATTGCACCTGTCTAAATGATCATTTGTGATCCAACGTTGTTTCCTAGGCCGCTCTTTGCTCAGTATCTCTTTAGCAGTTTCAGTCACTATATCATGTTTCATCAATAGTTTCTTGCGTTTATTGCACCTGTCTTAATGATCATTTGTGCTCCAACGTTTTTTCTTAGGCCGCTCTTTGCTCGGTATCTCTTTAGCAGTTTCAATCACTATATCATGTTTCATCAATAGTTTCTTGCGTTTATTGCACCTGTCTAAATGATCATTTGTGATCCAACGTTTTTTCTTAGGCCGCTCTTTGCTCAGTATCTCTTTAGCAGTTTCAGTCACTATATCATGTTTCATCAATAGTTTCTTGCGTTTATTGCACCTGTCTAAATGATCATTTGTGATCCAACGTTGTTTCTTAGGCCGCTCTTTGCTCAGTATCTCTTTAGCAGTTTCAGTCACTATATCATGTTTCATCAATAGTTTCTTGCGTTTATTGCACCTGTCTAAATGATCATTTGTGATCCAACGTTGTTTCTTAGGCCGCTCTTTGCTCAGTATCTCTTTAGCAGTTTCAATCACTATATCATGTTTCATCAATAGTTTCTTGCGTTTATTGCACCTGTCTAAATGATCATTTGTGATCCAACGTTGTTTGTTAGGCCGCTCTTTGCTCAGTATCTCTTTAGCAGTTTCAGTCACTATATCATGTTTCATCAATTGTTTCTTGCGTTTATTGCCCCTGTCTGAATGAACATTTGTTATCCAACGTTATTTCTTATGCCACTCTTTGCTCAGTATCTCTTTAGCAGTTTCAGTCACTATATCATGTTTCATCAATAGTTTCTTGCGTTTATTGCACCTGTCTGAATGAACATTTGTTATCCAACGTTATTTCTTATGCCACTCTTTGCTCAGTATCTCTTTAGCAGTTTCAGTCACTATATCATGTTTCATCAATTGTTTCTTGCGTTTATTGCCCCTGTCTGAATGAACATTTGTTATCCAACGTTATTTCTTATGCCACTCTTTGCTCAGTATCTCTTTAGCAGTTTCAGTCACTATATCATGTTTCATCAATTGTTTCTTGCGTTTATTGCCCCTGTCTGAATGAACATTTGTTATCCAACGTTATTTCTTATGCCACTCTTTGCTCAGTATCTCTTTAGCAGTTTCAGTCACTATATCATGTTTCATCAATAGTTTCTTGCGTTTATTGCACCTGTCTGAATGAACATTGGTTATCCAACGTTATTTCTTATGCCACTCTTTGCTCAGTATCTCTTTAGCAGTTTCAGTCACTATATCATGTTTCATCAATTGTTTCTTGCGTTTATTGCCCCTGTCTGAATGAACATTTGTTATCCAACGTTATTTCTTATGCCACTCTTTGCTCAGTATCTCTTTAGCAGTTTCAGTCATTATATCATGTTTTATCAATAGTTTCTTATGTTTATTTCCCATGTCTAAATCATCATTTGTGATCCGACGTTATTTCTTAGACCGTTCTTTGTTCAATATCTCTTTAGCAGTTTCAGTCATTATATCAGGTTTAATCAATAATTTTTTCTACAAGAAAACTTTGTATGTTAGAATAGTCACCACTTGTCAAGGTAAATAGTCACTCGTGGATAAGGGTTAATGGGATGTGGAGATTTTCAGTTGAATGAAAAGGAATATTATGAGAAGATTGAAATCAATGAATTAAATCTATTACATTTGATGTTATAAGGACGGTTTATGACAAGTCTTTATTTATATCGAATTTTAAGATGACTTGGCTGTAGTCGTCAGGAAAGCAATCTTGTGGCAACCTTTTCCACATATGAGAAATTCTTCAAAAGAAACTTTGTTCGTAGAAATACAGTTTGCTTTTAGGAACTCCAGGGGGGGGGGGGGATTTCTTTGCAGTGGTGGTAGAAGATAATTTCTTGCTGTGAAGGTTTTACAAGAAGTAACGAGAGATTGAAGCTCAGTCGAACACCTTCCATGGAAATAACGCTAATCGAGAAAGATTAGTGTTGTGAAGTTGTCCAACAGTAAATAGTAAATAAAGGAAGTCAAGTCGAGGGTTGGTTTAACAAGTGTATTAACAAAGTAAGAAAGTGACTAGCACTTGGCTAGACAGTTACAAGACTGTGCTTTGTCTTCGCTGTGTCTCTGGTGACTCGCACTATTTATAGTGACAACCGGTGTAGTTTCTCCTGTGTAAGAACGGCCGGTGTAACACCCCCCCTTTGAAAATATCCCCTCTGGGGATTAATAACGTTTTTTTTTTCTTTACTTCAGCTTCCGCTTGAATGGCTGCTATCACCATATCCTATGGTTCTGTCTGCTTAGGTATCAACCTTGATAACTGTCTGCATGACCAAATTTCTTAGATGGTACATACTCCATTTGAAAATTGTAGTTAAGAAGAATGGTACCCCATCTTTGGAGTCTATTCGCAGTGTGTTGTGGTAGTCCCTTTTTCGATCCGAAAATCGTTAATAAGGGTTTGTGGTCTGTTTGTAACAGAAATTGTCTACCGTGCAGGAAACGATGAAATTTTTTTACCTCGAATATAATGCTTAGAGCCTCTTTCTCAATTTGAGTAGTTTTTTTCGGCTGGTAGAAGTGTTCGGGATGCATGGGCTATGGGTTTTAATTTTCCATCATCCATTTTGTGCAATATGCATGTTCCTATACCATAGTTGCTGGCATCACTTGCAACTACAATATCACGCTTGGGATTATAATGTGCCAGAAACAAGTCAGACGTTAAGATATCTTTAATTTTCTGAAACGCTTCTTCGCACTCTTGCGTCCAGACCCATTTTTGGTCCTTCTTTAACAGTTCATTTAAGGATGATCTTAGTTTATGCATGTTTGGTACGAACACATTGTAGTATTCGCCAACCCTAAGAAGCTTTGTAGGGATGCAGTATTTTCTGGAGCAGGCATGTTCCTTATCGCCATTGCCCTATCTGGGTCTGACCTTCTTCCTTGCTCATCGATGATTTGCCCTAAGTATTTTATTTTTTCCATGAAAAAAGTACATTTCTCATCTTTGATTTTAAACCCATAATCCTGGATTTTTTTGAATACTTGGTTTACATGAGTCTTGTGTTGTTCTTTGCTAACGCTGTTTATTCACACATCGTCCAGGTACCCTACTGCGAAATCCATCCCATTTAACATCATGTCCATAATTTGTTGAAAAATCACAGGGGCGACCTTTACTCCAAAAGGAAGTCGGTTAAATTTGTATAATCCCTTATGGGTATTGATGCATAGCAGTTTTGAACACTCTTCATCAACAGGTATTTGAAGATAAGCGTCGCTGAGGTCGATTTTAGAAAAATATTTTCCTCCACTCAGTTTCGCAAATATTTCTTCAGGGCTTGGAAGAGGGTAATGGTGATCTTTTAATGCCTTGTTCAAGCCTGTGGAAAAGTCGGCACAAAACCGAATCTCCTTGTTCTTTTTCTTAACATAAACTGTAGGTGAAGCCCACTCACTGTGATCAATTTTTGAAATGACAGCCATGTTCTCGAGTCTTTCTAATTCACCGTCTATTTGCTCTATAGCGGCGTATGGAACATTTCTTTTCTTTCTGAACACAGGTAGTTCATTTGTTTTAACTTCAAACTTTGCTACCGCTTTTGTACACCTTCCAAGACCGCCTGAAAATACGTCTGGAAAATTTTCTTTTAATTCCCTCTTGAGTTTTTCTGCCTCCACATTCGAATCCTCAACCTTTTGGCAAAAGGAGCTTAAAGGCAGATCCCATAGGCTAAACTTTTCAATCAGATCAGTTCCAAAAAGGTTATTCGATTTTCGCATAACAAAAATTTTGGCTTTTACGGTCTTATTCTGGAAAGAAATATTCGTCAATAATTCCCCTTCGAAGGTTATTTTTTCACCACTGACGCTTCTCGCCGTTTTTTGTGATTTGATCATAGTGGGTCTCCCAAGCTTCTTCCATGTCTGTACATTAATGATGGAAATGTCAGACCCACTATCAAGCTGTAGTCTTACTTTTTTTTAAAGCATTTTGACCTGTACATATTTCCGGATATTTTGTTCTTCAGGTTCAATTTTTGTCAGTTTAATGGCTGTCTTTCTACCAGATTTTTTCCTACAACGTGATGCCTTATGTCATTTCTGGTGGCAGTTGTCACATTGTTTGAATATGTAGGGACACTCATTATACCAATGGTTATCTCCACACCTCCAACACGGTCCAGGTGGATCTTTTCCATGTTTTTTTCTCTGGTTATTCATTGAAGTCAATTTTTTCTTCGGATGGATTTTTTTAATGTGCGACACTCCGTTTTCCTCTATGTCACGACTGTCCTGTTTCAACGCAACAAAATGTTCACAGTCTTCCGCTAAGTTTTGTATTGTTAGACATGGCTCATTTTCGAGTTTATTTAAAACACGACGTCTGATTTCAGAGTCTTTATTTAAGACCAGACTTTGCAAGAATATTAGACATTTAAAATTATCCGATGATAATTCCTCTAATTTAAAATCATCGCAAAGTTTATTTACTATACTTGCATACGTAATGTAGTCGTCTTCCTCTCTTCTAGTGACATTCATACACTTATATCTCCTGTGGAAAAGAGAAGTTTTTGTAGAAAACAGTTCTGTTAGTAAAGTAACTGCCTCCTGGAAGTTCAACTCACTGGTCTTTTTTGGAAGGATAAAATTCACGAACTTTGTATGCTCGGCAGCTCCTAATTTTCTTAGCAAAAATCTAACTTTTTTAGAGTCTGTCCATGTACTGCAGTCCGATACAAAAATATCCTCATATCTTCTATAGAAGTGAGCAAAAGTGACATCGTCTTCTGGATTATAATTGAAAATTTCGATAGCGCTCCACACAGCCGTCTGGGAGAATGCATTATGGTTCTCGTTTGCTTTCATTAACTGTGTTGCCTCCAGAAATTTTCTCTGTTCCTCCTGTGTTTTTATCAAGAGTTCTTATAAGTGTTTCTGCTGTTGTAGCAGTCTTTCTTGGAATCTTTCTTCTCGTGTTGTCGCCAGCTCTTTTTGTTCAGCATGCATTTTTCTTTGGGCTTTTTGCTGTTCCAACAACTCTCTTTTAAATTTCTCCTCAATTTCAACTTGTTTTCTTTGAAGTTCCATTTGTTGTTCAACTTGCTGTCTTTGTAACGCAACATTTTGTTCCGTTTGGAATTTAACTAATTGAAAAAGAGAATCTTTGAATTCAGTGTCCATCATTCACGAATTCAAATTATGCACCACACAATTTACACTTGTCAAAATAAATCAGTTTTCCCCACAACGTGCTTAATATAATTAGTTTGCTCAACTAATACACAAAGCAAGAAATATATTATTCCTTAATAAAAAAAAATTCAGTCCCAGTTCTTTTGTTTGAAAAACAAAACTAAAAAAAAAATTTTTTTTTTTTATATATATGTGTACGTAGTTTTACAAAACCAAGTCCGTCGCTATAAGCCTAATAAGACTAGTTTTATGGGAAATTTTTTTAACCTCTTTTCATTTTGCAAAAATGCGACTTGCTTATTTAACAGTTCTTTGTTAGAAGCACAAATGACTGACGCGAATATATTTTTTTTTACCGTCCGTCCTTTGCTCTCGAAAATTCTGTGGTAGACCGTTTTAATAAATAGTCAATCCAGATCTTGCTCAAATATCAGATGTTGTCCTAATAATAACGACAAACTTACACAATATCTGTAATAATTGACGCGGATAACATTTATCTTAACGAGTCAGTGAAACTTGAAGAGAAAAAAATAAAGGTATCAGTGTATTCAATTATTTCAATAATTGAAAATGTCTTTCGCGTTTTCTAGTTTTCGATTTTTGGTAGCAAGTTTTGAGTTTGTGTTTTTTTTTTTTCGCTTAACTACTCAGTAGTTAATTTTCTGTTAATCCTTGCGAATCCAAATATCTGACGAAGATGGGGTTTTTTTTTCGTGAAGATCTTGCGAATCACTTTGGGTGATTTTTTTGCAGTGAAATCGTTTCGATTCCTCGTCGCCAATCTGTTGTGAAGTTGTCCAACAGTAAATAGTAAATAAAGGAAGTCAAGTCGAGGGTTGGTTTAACAAGTGTATTAACAAAGTAAGAAAGTGACTAGCACTTGGCTAGACAGTTACAAGACTGTGCTTTGTCTTCTCTGTGTCTCTGGTGACTCGCACTATTTATAGTGACAACCGGTGCAGTTTCTCCTGTGTAAGAACGGCCGGTGTAACAATTAGTAATGTCTCTTCTGTGACAAAGGGGCTCTACAGTACAGAACAGATCACCTCCCCCCCCACTAGATTGCAAAGTCGATTTTGAACTTTGTCAAGTCAAGAAAGAGTGTGCAGATGTGGCAGCAGTACTCCATCTTAGGACGTATCTGACTTCTAGGTATTTGGGGGACTTTCAAATCATGTGGAATACATTATTATGGAACTGCTTCCCTATAGATTTTTATTTTTAACAAATCAAATATTTATTTTAAAATAAAATAAAAAAGGTTACAGCACTGCAAATTACTTACTTTTTTCCTCTTTTTTTGCCTAAAATCAAATGAAACTCGAATGAACAGAGTTTCTTTCCTGTGGAACACGTTACTGCAGGAATGTTTCTCTACAGACTACATACACAAACGCATCTCAAAATCTGAAAATAAATAACTGACATTCAGAGCAAGAGAAATGGAACGTTTGCGTGAAATAACGAATTATCATTCTTATAAACGTATTTGTTGAAACTAGCATCCATAAAAATAACAATTTTTTTTTCCTAAAACATCATCATCTAAGGCAGGAATATATACTGTCGCATGCAATAATTGCAATCAGATATACGTTGGTAAAAGTTAATGCGAATTAAAAAAAGGCTCAATGAACTTAAAAGAAATATAAAACGAATAACAATTCCATAAATGCACTATTCTCTCATACATTACAATATGATCATTCCTTTAACTTTAAACAAGCTAGACTCGTTAAATTCATTTTAGATAAATCTTGCTGAAGACTTCTTGAATCAGCATTCATTATAAATTTTGACACAATTAAACAACGTAATGTCTTCTCCTTTAATCAGTAAACTAATACTAACCGAACAGAACTGGAATTTAGATCCAGGTTAGCTATTTTACACCACATTCCTAACAAAACGTTGTATATAACATCGATATTAAAAAAAATGATTCCAATTCATAAACGCACCACATATTCTAAATTTTAAACGTCTATGTTTCATTTCGGAAAAAGAATAAAAGCATTCTTTCCACATCGTAGATGCCCCACGTAATTTCAAATCTTGACTTTCTATGTTTTTCTTCAAATCAAGCATCTTGAAGAAGTCTTGGAATAAAGACGAAACATCGATGCACGTATAAACAATCTTCGGTTTTCATCCATATTGTACAGTTGTTTTCTTTTGATCTTTCTCTTATGGTTGATGTTCTCAATTTTTTAACTGGACTAAATTGAAGAAAACGCTTGAATTTGCCAGTTTTCTAATTATGATAAACTCCTGAAAAAAAAAAACAGAAAGTAGAACAATGGAATTTGATGATTACAATAATCACAACAAAGACACGATCACAATAAAGAAGACGCAAGTCTGTATAAATCGTTGATTAACTTTTAATGTATTTCAAGAACAATAATAGAAACAACAGCAAGTGAGTAGTTTTTATTATCAAAATTATGTTATTCTTCAATGATTTGGATTTACAACTCTGCCAATAAAAATCACAATTTTAAATTTCTGGTCAACAACGAGAAATAAAAATGGACGATCAACAAGAAAACGTGTTGTTAGTGGCCCCATCAGCCCATTGACGGCACCTGAAGTGGCAACCGCTTCAGTTCCTTCCTCACTTACATCAATCGTCGTTTGATGCCACATTTTTGTCAGCTTCTTCCTCTCAACAATCCAGTCTTGAGGAATAAACTTAATCATATCCATGTCAAAACTACTCTCATGTTTAAATTTCGGTAAATAAAGTTCTGTAAGTTTTTCTTGACAATTTGTCTGAGAAAGGACGAATTGAATAAATTCTGGGCTCAGTTTCTTTTCCAAATGAAACAAACCATTCCCTTTTGTTGGTAAGAGAATGTACATATCTTGATGTTTACCAACGTAAGGTATTTTAATGGAGTTATACTCTAGGTTGTTATCATCTTTCACACAAAACTTCTGCCTGACGAACATCATCTTTACTGGTACAGTTTTACCACTACCGATTTCAAACTCTTGGATCGTTGTATGTTTTTGAAAGAATGTGTGTTGCCATTCTCCTTGGAAATATATTCCATTGAATAGTGCTACTTTCATATCTGCTGACAAAGTGCCATCTTTAACAAAATGGGTAACTTTTCTATCAGAAAAATCTCCAATGTGTTTATTTATGACAGCTGAGGCATTGATAGCTGCAAAGTCTATCGGAATAAAATCGATATCAAATGTTTGCTGCATCATTTGATTGTAATAATTGCTTACAGTCATGTTGCTATGATAGAAAACAAAAATCTTCTGCCTGAAAATCTGACTTTTGTTTTCTGATATGATGGAATCTAAATATTCTTTAAAGAAAGCAAAATCAAGGATTTTTTGCAAGTCTTTGTTTAGACATTCTTTCATATGCAAAGATGAACTATTCCAAGAACTCAGTTGAATCATGGTTAATAAAGAAGTGATCCCAAGAGGTGAAAGACATATGTTGTTTTGCGGTTCAAGATTATCAGAATTCATGTAAAAATTGGAAACCAATTGGTTGCTGCTCCAACTCAGGTTGCCGACAGCAAAATCCATGTTCCACGATTGAAAATTCTTCTTTTTTCAAAACTATAAAAGTAGAAAATATTGTTTAATTTACAAAAGTGATGACATCATAAAATGAGAAATGAGTTTGATAGAAAATATTTTTATTTGTGTTTAGCATTGTACGGTTTAATTCATTTAACATCACCTTCTATGGAAATATATAAGCGTTTCTTTACTTCCTTCTATGGGAATATGTAAATGTTTCTTTACTTCCTTCTATGGGAATATGTAAGTGTTTCTTTACTTCCTTCTATGGGAATATGTAAGTGTTTCTTTACTTCCTTCTATGGGAATATGTAGGTGTTTCTTTACTTTCATTCTATGGGAATATATAGGTGTTTCTTTACTTCCTTCTATGGGAATACTTAGGTGTTTCTTTACTTCCTTCTATGGGAATACTTAGGTGTTTCTTTACTTTCATTCTATGGGAATATATAGGTGTTTCTTTACTTCCTTCTATGGGAATACTTAGGTGTTTCTTTACTTCATTCTATGGGAATATGTAGGTGTTTCTTTACTTCCTTCTATGGGAATACTTAGGTGTTTCTTTACTTCCTTCTATGGGAATATGTAGGTGTTTCTTTACTTCCTTCTATGGGAATACTTAGGTGTTTCTTTACTTCCTTCTATGAGAATATGTAGGCGTTTCTTTACTTCCTTCTATGGGAATACTTAGGTGTTTCTTTACTTTCATTCTATGGGAATATATATAGGTGTTTCTTTACTTCCTTCTATGGGAATACTTAGGTGTTTCTTTACTTCCTTCTATGGGAATACTTAGGTATTTCTTTACTTCCTTCTATGGGAATATGTAAGTGTTTCTTTACTTTCATTCTATGGGAATATGTAGGTGTTTCTTTACTTCCTTCTATAGGAATACTTAGGTATTTCTTTACTTCCTTCTATGGGAATACTTAGGTGTTTCTTTACTTCCTTCTATGGGAATACTTAGGTGTTTCTTTACTTCCTTCTATGGGAATATGTAAGTGTTTCTTTACTTCCTTCTATGGGAATATGTAAGTGTTTCTTTACTTCCTTCTATGGGAATATGTAAGTGTTTCTTTACTTCCTTCTATGGGAATATGTAGGTGTTTCTTTACTTTCATTCTATGGGAATATATAGGTTTTTCTTTACTTCCTTCTATG
Source organism: Sepiola atlantica (assembly GCA_963556195.1). Classification (NCBI taxonomy): domain Eukaryota; kingdom Metazoa; phylum Mollusca; class Cephalopoda; order Sepiida; family Sepiolidae; genus Sepiola; species Sepiola atlantica. Next base: position 154,045,378 of record OY744526.1, read on the forward strand.
GGAATACTTAGGTGTTTCTTTACTTTCATTCTATGGGAATACTTAGGTGTTTCTTTACTTTCATTCTATGGGAATATATAGGTGTTTCTTTACTTCCTTCTATGGGAATACTTAGGTGTTTCTTTACTTCCTTCTATGGGAATATGTAGGTGTTTCTTTACTTCCTTCTATGGGAATACTTAGGTGTTTCTTTACTTCCTTCTATGAGAATATGTAGGCGTTTCTTTACTTCCTTCTATGGGAATACTTAGGTGTTTCTTTACTTCCTTCTATGGGAATACTTAGGTGTTTCTTTACTTCCTTCTATGGGAATACGTAGGTGTTTCTTTACTTCCTTCTATGGGAATATGTAGGTGTTTCTTTACTTCCTTGATTTATATAGTTATGTCTAGTAGACCCATCTACTGATATCTAAGGAATGGGTTCATACCTATAACCACATTAACAGCATTAGGGGAACTTGAATACCTACATACTGGACCAGTAACCATTATAAAACCTTCACAAGTAAGATAAACATAAAAATAAATCCAATTTCGCTTAATTAAAGAACTCTCATTCATTCTTTCAATATGACCATACCAACAATGTCTCTTGTTCTGCACACATCTCGCTATACTGTCTGGATTTGATCTTCCTTTGAGGTCATCAGATCTAAGAAAGTCATAAAGACTCTCATTACACATCCATCGTATCATTCTCATATCATTTCTCTCCATGCAACGCATGTCCTCAACCCTCGCTGGCCAGGTTTCAGTTCACATACACCATCACACTTAGCACACACGTTTGATAGACTCTTACATTGGTCAGCAATGGTAACGCTCTGCTATTACTTTATAAATAAGCTTTCTGCTTCTCGCAAAGTCGGTTCTCTCTATCGCTCCAAACACTTTCTCACACCTAAGGCTATTCTCTATCTCTACAAATCCACCATCAGACCATGTATGGAGTACTGTTGTCATATTTGGGCTGGTGAATCTCTGTCCCATTTGAGGGTTCTTGATAAGGTGCATAAACGTATCTGTAATTGGATTGGCCCTACCCTTTCTTCTTCTCTACACCCTTTCTCTCACAGATGTAATGTTGTTAGTCTCAGTCTTTTCTATAAATACTATTATGACATGTGTTATCCAAAATTATGCAATCTATTCCCGGCTTCTTTTGTTCTAGCTCGTTTGACTCGTTGGTCTAGTGGTCTCCATCAATTCACTGTTTTGATACCTCATTGTAATACAGCTTCCTATTCCAGTAGCTTCTTTCCAGGAACTGCAGGCTTGTGAAACTCTTTTCCTGCTGATTGTTTTCCTTCTACCTATAGCCCTGGTCTTTTTAAGACTAAGGCCAATAGGCATCTCCTGTCTTTGCGATAATCATATTTGTTCTCATTAGCTCCTTACATCAAGTGGCTTCATGTCTTGTCTAGAGCTATTTCCATAAAAAAATTTTTAAATGACCAATAAGAAACTTGTCTTTTTTCAGTAGTTTTTCATCTGCTCCCACAATTGTTTTCTTATCGGTCGAATAAAAGATGTCCAATATTATCAGTTAGAAAAAATTAATTACTCAGTTTTTAGTTAATTGCGATGAAGCAGAAACATATTCCATCCTGAAATTTATAAGTGTGTACATTCACAACATCCAGATTGTCTTCTTTGAATGTCTGTGATCATAAAAAAATCATTATTGGATAGTCATATATATGTCACAAAGATGTGTGTGTGTGTGTGTGTGTGTGTGTGTGTGTGTGTGTGTCGACATATTAGATTTACACAGTTGATCTCTTCAGAAAACTAATCACATATTTGTACTTGGGATGTTTTAGTCACAGTTTGCATATATTTTGATGGCTTCTTTTTGGGCGGGGTGAGGGTGGGGGCGTCACCCCCACACCCCCTCAAAACGAAAATATTTCTGATGGGCACAAAATTTAAACCATAGATATTAGCGCCGAATTAAGAAACGTTCTCAAATTTTCAAGTAAGTGTAAGAGGGCATAAAAGGACACAAAATCCTCCGTGGCCTTTTGGCTAAGATCAGAGTCTAGTATCTGTTCCGATGGGTGCTCACTCTGTAGATCGCTACCGTCTTGGCCTTCGGGCCTTGATTCCGCCGATGTGAAGTACTGTCCTGTGCAGTTCTAGGAGGTCCGCCTTCCCAGGCTTTGTCTTCTCACCCTTTGAGAAGGAGTTAGTTTATTGCTAATTGCCTGAGGCGCTCCTACCGGGGAATGCCGACGGGGCTGCCCAGGCATTTTTTGACGCCCAAGGCGCTCTTCTTCCTCTAGGGCTCTGGCTTTTCAGATCCCACTTTCCCGACCTTGTGAGAGGTAGATAAATATCAAGAGGGCATAAAAGGCCCAAATTATGTTTTTTTTTCCCTTCATTCTTTGATATTCATGTATTTCAAGTTTATATATATATATGTTTGTGTAGGGGTAAACGTTATTATGAATTTTTGTAGATAGATTCTAGGTTAGGGTTAATGCCCCATTCAAAAGAAATGTACCCATGGATTCACAAACAACTGGACAAATTTTGAAGAAAGTTTGAACCGTTGTGAAGTGAAAGGTTAGACCTGTTAGTGTCATGTCTAGCTTCCTCTAACACTCTTCTTAGAAAGAGAATTATATATATATATATATATATATATATATATATATATATATATATATATATATATATATATATTTACTTAGTTCACCCCAAACAAGGCAAGTTGCCACTGTAGACGTAAGGGGCTACTGAGAATTAGGGTAAAAGTTTAGGGGGTCATCCTAAATTGAGAGCTGTGCAGCGAGATGCTTGTTTACATTTATCACCAATCTTCTTTGTGTTTCTGGAGGAATTATCAGATCCCTATTACAAATCACTCCATTTTCTATCGTCAATTTATGTCTTATTTCTTTGTAGAGCCTTTCTGCCCTGGAACAATTTCTTCATATGTTTTTTCTTATTCTAGATGTTATCCTACTTAGCACTGGATCATTACTAGTTTCCGCCGCCATTCTATCTAAAGACAAAACATCAGTCTCTACCCAATTTTTCTTCTGTTTTATCTTTTGACTCCTTGTAAAATCCCAAACATGATAAGGCATCTGCATGTGGAATTGCATTTCCTTTCACATATTCTACATCAAAATCAAATACCATTAATCTTATTGCTCATCTTAGTATTCTCAACATCGTGACTTTTGGTGATTCTTTTTCTGGATTGAATATAAACTTTAATGGAATATGATCACTTTTCAAAATAAAAATTTTCCCAATTAAAAATTGTCGATCCCTAGTCATCATCCACTCAATGCTTTCTTCTTTATATTTAAATAATTAAATTCAGTGTTCGTTCGTCTTCTTGATATATACATTATCGGACGTCCTTCTTGTGATAATATTCCAGATATTGAATGTTCACTTGCATCTGTGGTTAACGTAATGTCCTTTTTAGGATCAAAAGTTTTCACTATTGGTTACTTTGCCATAATTAATTTTAACCTATCAAAAGTTTTTTGTTGTTCCTCTGACCAGATGAATTCAACATTCTTTTTTATTAAATTTACAAACAGTTTAGTCAGGTCCGTATATTTTTGTAAATGTCGCCTATAGAAATCCCAAAAACAATTCAAGTTCTTTTTCATTTGTACGCAAAGATATTTTTAGTATTTTTTTCTATTAAGGCTTGGTCTGGTGATATACCTTCTTTTGAAATGAAATAACCTAAAAATGATATTTTACTGCTATTGTTTATGCATTTCTTTTAATTTTTTGTCATTCTAGCGTCTCTTAAATTATTCAAGATGATGTCGATTTTATTTTTTAATTAATTTTCCTTAGTAGCTCCTATGCATATATTGTCTTGGTAACAGACCATATTTTTCATTTTCTCCTAAAACCTGATGAAATAATGTAGTGATACTGACTATTCGTTATGCCTAATTAGCATAAGAGTAGGAAAGTGTATATATTTTCTCTCTAAGAACAAGATTAGAATAAGCTTTGCTAACCACTAACGAGGTTAATCTTACACTTCACAACAAATTGTCTCGAGTGTCTAAGGTCTCTCTGTACAAGGGTTTGTCAGGACAACCTGCCATGAGGATACTTCACCCTACAAGTAAACCCTGACCAAATATTAAAAAAAAACATAGTATTCGAAGCCCCCAAAAGATCTCCTCGGTATGGCTACCCCACACTGGCTTATATAAGGAATGGTGCACCTTTTCCAAATGATGTTGCCTCTAGTAACAGCACTAAGCTGGATACTCCACCAGACTAGATGAATTCTTGTCCTGGAATCCGGTAAGACAAAGAGACAACAAGAAAGATATACTATAACATAGTTACCTGGTCAATTAGGAAGAGCAAAATTAATGTTCTTAACTTCTTTACTAAGAGGAAAAGGAGAACTTTAATGTAATATTAGAATATCTATGTATCTCATATACAGATCGAGTGTTAGCCTCAGAAAGGGGCCTCTCGAGTTCTGAGAAATTCGACTGAACTAAAATGAAACAAAAAATAGTAAAAGCCATTTTTGATGTAAGTCATAATAAAAGCTTTCTTTGGATATTTGTCATAATGAAAGCCATCTTTGAATGTTTGCTTTAGTAATAACCTATTTTGGACGTCATTCATTGAATCTATGTAAAAGGCTTCTTTTTATTTATGTTTATAAAACCTTAATGTCATTATAAAATGATTCTTCACAGAATGTTGGATCGTCGTCTTTTTGTTGTTGTCAGATCTTGTGGTTCTTTCTTTCTCGCGACTCATGTTATCATTATGCCGCCACTTCAGATATTCTTGTAGTTAACTTCTTCTCGCCATCATGTCATTTTTTGTGTGTACAACTTCTTCACTGAGTTCTTCATTAAGAATAATAGAGAGAGGACATTGTTTCAGAAATAGAAGTTTATTAAGAGAAATATGTTAAATAAGTCACAAGTACAATTAACAATTAACTAGATATGAGAGAGATAGAAATCCTAACCTAAGATAACTACTGGGGAGTCAGATAGTAAAATAGATAGACAGCTAGACAGAGAAGTGTATAGGTAAAGAAGTTATATACTCCTGTGTTGAGATAGTAAACGAGAGTTATCTGCCGATGGTACAGTAAGTACCATGAGTTATCTGCCCCTTATTACTATATAAGAAACTGTGGGGGCAGCCATTTGCAATTCAGTAGTGAACAGTGACAGACATTGGAAGGGACATTTTTCATACTTTACAAGAGGCAGACAGATGCGCCCATGGCCGCATGTGAAACTCAGTTATCTCGTCCTTAAGACATTGAATCCAAAGCCGGTACTCATTCAAAATATAACCATTCTTCATCACTTTGACCCCACGTGATGTCACATATGTGGGATCTTATTTGCATATCGCTTTAAGTCTTTACCTTCTGACCTCACCCGTCAATCTCCCCCTGGTGTCAGGTTATTCTCACTACACTCTTTTAACTTTCTTCGTTGCACACCAGGCAAGGTCGCCTGCATTCGTACTCATTCACCTATGCTAAAATATAAAATAGTAAACCTACACACCCATTATCCGAAAAGAAGACAAATGGGAAATATTTGAAAAGTCATTAAGACTAGAGGAGGGGGGTACTTTAAAGAGGAAAACATGTTTGAAATTGAAATAAATTGTTTGTGATATCACTCCTGTTACTTTTACGATACACCTCATACAAGTAAATAAATCTTTGTATGAGGAAAGTACAACTGTGGTTCTGTGCATTTTTCTGATATATAAATTAAAGTGAGATTTTCCCCTATTTGATTCATTGGTATAACTACATAAACAAAATCTGCATAAAAAATATTTTTATGTTCTGATAAAAAAATGTTTTTATTTCCAATCAATTTATTTTTAATCTAACTATTTTGAATGTCATAGAGATAGTCAAATAAGATACCCCTCTGTCAGTCACAAGTCTTTTTACTGCTACTTTAATAACCGGGTTTAAATATTTTGTAAGATAAATAATTTTCGCTTCACCACTTGTAAACTGTACGAATGCTCAAATATGTAATAATCATTCACATTTTCTTCCACCTCGGCTTATTATTTGACAAGCAAACGCCGATTATTTGTTAGTCGTAATTTATTAATTCATTAATTTGGTAAATACTGAATTCACACTATATAAAACATATTCATACAAATGTTAGGGTCACGCGGTCGTGTTCCCGGGCTATAAACGTGCAAAGTTGAATCAAGCAATTGTTGCATGCAAAGACAGAGTAATAATTAATAAACAAAATGAGGTAGTTCAAATAACGTTTATTGAACGTGTGTGTACGTGGAATGATGAAGTGTGTGATGTATGCATGTGTGTCGATGGAAAAACAGTTCTTGAAAAAGGTATAAGAAGAAATGAATCCGGCGTGAGGAAAGTCTTTGAAAGCCGTACACAAAGAAAATGAGTTGAGAACTCTTACCATTGTTTGACCACGGTTGACGGAAGAAACGTGTGTTGGTAGTTGTTATGCCAAGACCAGTTGGAGAGAAAAGCGTGAGACGAAGCGCTAGTGTATGCATCGTTCTGTCGAGGCCGATTGACCAGAAGAGAAGAGTGAAACGGAACGCTAGTGTCAGCGTCGTCCTGTCGAGGCCAATTGAGTAGGAAAAAGCGAGTGAAATGGAGCGCTGGTGCCAGCGTTGTTCTGCCGAGGCTGGTCGGTGAAGGAGAGATGGATTTTCCGTTTGCAACGGTTTTTATAGTCCGAAGGGCAAATAACTCTGGTGTCGTTTTCAGCGCCACCTGTCGGTGAAAAGGCGACACCTAACGGCCAACCGGTGTAGTTATGTTTTGAAAGGAGGAGATAGCTGCTACACAAACAATAAGGATTTTCTTTCGCTTATAGGCCTCCCATATATTTCATATTTGAACAGTTGACATTTTCTGAGCATAAACATATTATTTTATTTAAAAATTGAAAGTTAAAACTTTTACAAAAACAAATATTGTTTTACATTTACCTTATTATATAACTAGATTTTCTTCAAATAAACAAATCATATTCTTACTGATCTCTCGCAGAAAAAAACACTTGTTTTTAAAATCTACAAAGTTAACTTTCACTTTTATTTAAACATTGAAAGTTTGTACTTTAACAAAACACAAGTAATTTCGCTTACACTATCACATAACTACAATTTCTTCAAATAAAAATTGTCTTCTTTGATCGCTCTCAATCAGTCTCCATCGCTTAGAAACATATTTACGGAATATTATAACTGAAATTAAAAAAAAACATTCTACGAACTTAACTTTTATTAAACCTTACAGTCAACCTTGATCCTTTATACTTTTACAATAAACAAATACTTGATTGCAGTAATTATAGTCACTTAACTTCATAAATACTAAATTCACACATCAAATACACACTACATACAATCGTCACTAACAATTTTATATGACTACACTAATAAGTAACGATTCCAAAATGACCTTGTTTTGTTTTTTTCTTTCAGCTTCTGTTTAGGAATAATATTTGGGGTGGGGATATCATATGCAATTTCTTCTTTATTTTTCTTTACTTTTTTTTTTGTAAAAACTAAGGACGGCGTTACATTAGTGCTCACTGTTCATCAATCAGAAATGTAGCATTAACACTGACATTGAAAGTTTAAAAATGAGAAATTCTAATTCACATTATTATTACATTATTTAAAATGTAAAGTACAATGGTATACCAGTAAATGCAAAATACAATGGTATACCAGTAAATGCAAAATACAATGGTATGCCAATAATTATAAAGTACTATTGTAGCAGCGGTATTATGAGCAGCAGTAGCGACAGCCACCATTACGATTTTGAATCTTTGCTTAATTTCTAAGCTCGGCACTGATTGTTGCAAACATTTAACTTCCTTTCTGGCTGAGCATGTGATGAGAGATTATAAAACGGATAACTCACTGTTTACTTCTTCTTTTCTTTCCCATGAGACAGAACTGACAACTTCCTCTACGTTGCTCGGACCAATTCCGAAACTTCTCTCTTGGGTCATAACAGACCCCCCCCCCCCGGGCCTCTGGTGCTGGGTTCGACTTCGACAAGAAGACCTAAAAATTCAATATTGCTACTTCTAATATAATGCAACCCACACATACCTACATACACATATGGACATGGCCTGACATCAACAGCTGTGTACTGTACTGTAAACATTCTCATATATTAACTCTTTTTCCTTCCATTACCGACAGGACATTCATTCTACCCTTCATATATGAACTATTTTCTCTTCTCTACTAACGGGACATTTATTTAATACCACGTGGACTTTCTAGTCTTTTGCCTTCGTTCATACTAATGGACGTATTCATTTGCTAACACCCTTTTCTTTCACATTCTCCTTTTATTCACTGCTAACGAAGACGACCAATACAGTTGTTTTAAATGGTAGAATGAGACTTTGTCTTCCTATTCTATGCTGTAATGCCAGTAAATATAGGATACTGTGGTATGTCATTAAATATAGAGTACAACGGTACATCAGTAAATACAGAGTATAATGGCATGCCAGTTAATATAGAGTACAATTGTATGTCATTAACAGGGTTTTACAGAAAGAAATAGAGGGCTAATTTTTTTATCCAGCAGTAGGGAGGCAAGTAAATAGAGACTTTTAAAATTTTTTTTATCATAGTTCACCCCAAACATGGCAGGACGCCAATGTAGACGTAAGGGGCTACTGAGAATTAGGGAGTAAGTTTTGGGGGTCATCCTAAGTTGTGAGCTGTGCAGTGAGATGTCTGTTTACATTAGTTTTAAATTTCTGCATGAAAATAATGTTGGAAATGCGTTAAATTTTTCAACAGGTTATTTTAAGATGCAGATGGAGCAAGGGGGAAGGGAGAGGGGAGCGTTTTTTATGGGCTGGAGCCGCTCCCAAACTAGTGGAGTGGCTAAATCTCTGGTCATTATTAACCAAAAGGTTAACATTAGTCCAACGGCAAATAAAACAAATATTTTGAAGAGATATGAAAATTCTGTTACCTTGCAATCCTCGACGTTCCTCGATGTTCGTTCGTCTGTCGGACACAGTGAAATATTGAAGAAAACATCACCAAATAAATTATTATAGTTGCGCATGAAAAAACAAAACATTTCGAATAAAGAAAATAATGTTTATTCTAAATATAACAGTTTACCAAATACTCCACAATAAACAATAGAGAAATCTTTTTATAATAGATTTACAGAATATATAAATAAATTCTTTCTTATGTGACACGTACCTTTATTGATTACTAAAAAAAATGCAAGAAACACCTGTTGTTGTAATATTTTTGTATGCAAAAAAAAAGCAATTTTGTCTGATGTGAAAAAAAGGATAATTCTTCAGCCTTTTTGTGTAGTTCATATGTGCGGAAGGAATGAAAACAATTATCAGTTGGACATGAAAAAAAGCCAAAAATTTATATCGATATGTGGGAAGTGGAAAATGAAAGAACTTTTAACAAGAAATCAATGACAGCTTTTATGGTTACCTATGTCAAGTTGTAAACTGGAAATCGAAGGAAAAGTAATTCGATAAAATGTTTTCTTATGACTGTTAATTCACTCAAAGTCATGGAAAAATTTAAATAAATACAAATCCGTCTCATCACACAAAAGTTAGCAAGTAAAAAACGTGCTTTTTTCTAGCTTCCGGACGAAGCCATTACAAGTCGTAAAGGGGGGGGGGGGAGAAAGCAAGAATAGCAAATCAGATTAACCACACCATCTGAAATAAATTTGGAAAGAAACCCTTCACTTTAAATAAAAAGTCAACTGTGTTTTTTTCTTTTCTTTAGGTCATCAGAAATGATAATAATAATTTTTATATGAAAAATTAAATTCCTGACGTAAATTCTATGATTTTATATGAATATTAGTGTGAAGACTGGCAGCATTTTTTATTTGATTTTTAATCATTTCTAACGGAAGGTATACATTTGTTCGAAATAATATTCAAGTACTTTGGAGTTCAGAGGAATGGTGATTCAATTCAATTCAATTAATTTGGCAAAAAATAAAACAAGCATGTTTCAGATGCCATTTAGGAAAAGAGTGGTAGAAATTTACAAAGAAGCGGATACAGTAGACCAGCACCTTCCTAAATTCACCTTGGATTGCTGCATTGTTGGCACATTTATTACCTCTCGTGGGAGTCTATTCCACGGTCCAGGGATCCTCCGATTCAATCAAAATCAGTGGTAAGATAGTTTCTTGTAGTGTCCGTGTAGACCTCTTTCTGGTACAGGAGTGAATTATAGGTCCTGAGGTATATCGTAATGACCATTGAGGAGATTGTAGGCCAAAATGAGATCAGCGCGTAATCGTCGACGCTCAAGGAAGAAAAGGTTAAGTTTCTTGAGCCGATTTTCATAGGGCAGATATATTAGGATAAATGACCAACGCTTTACATTTTTTCGAACTGCTCCCACCCTTATTTCTACCTCCCTAAGTTAAAACTGTCCCCTTTCCATGTTAGTTTTTACAAAAAAGGCGCCACATCCTTTCTCACTCTATCTGTATCTTCTGATGGGGCTAGGTTTTTTTCCGTAATACATAGAGTTCTAGATCACATGACGATGTGGTGGTCAACCACTGAGTGATTTAACAACATGGGCACTCAGAAGTTCACTTCCTCTTTTCTCCCTTCTGATTGTCGAAGGTGCGACATATTTGTTATTCCTCTCTTTTTTCACCTTTTATTTTTTGACCGCTAATGTGACAATATGTGATCAGTTGTTGCTACATACAGACCAGTTTTGTTTCACATATATTTGAGCCAACAACGTATGGTCAGTTCTCTCGGTGTGTTTTTCTGGAGACCAGACATTTGGAGACCAGATTTCCACAAGTGTTTTGTAAATCCGTCTTTCAATATATTCACGAATTAGGAAGTTTAACATGTGTGCATATTTTGGCGTATTACTTGCAAGCACAAATGAATCCTGTTATATCTTTAGAAGTAAGTTTTTTTTAGTTTGCTCTTGTTTATGTGTAATAAAAATGAAAGAAATAATAGAAATGCTTATGCCTCAATGACCTGGTTAAAAATTGGACAATATTTTCAAATAAGTAACATACGTTCATGATTCGAAAATAATTATTAGCCAGAATCTTATAAGCAAAAAAGAAAACACTCTGCCAGATATAACGTCTGCCAGATATAGTAACAAGGGGATTAGCATAGAAAGAAAAAAGTTGATGGCAAACAGCGCTAGATCAATCAAAAAGAAGATCATAGATAGTGGACAGGAACTAAGGACTATACAGCAGTTCAAATACTTCAGAACTATTTTTTATATTCCTCACAGACTGATCCCTGGCTTTCCAGCAGTTGATGATCAAATATTAGTAGTATCTGTTCATACGTCCAGAATATTTTATTATCTCGTTTCCTACGGATGCAACTGACATTTCTAAGAATCAAGACAAGTTCAATTCGAGTTGCACCAATTTTTGTAAGTATGTCGATGTTTCAGGTAAAAATAAATTGTAGGAAATTGGATATTACTATTTGATGCCATCCAAAATGTTGAAAGCAGAAAAAAAACATGACGTTCAATAATAGAAGTGAGAGAGAATATGTGAAAGAAGATAAGAGTGAGATGGGATATGAGTAAGACAGGATATGAGTGAGAGAGGATACAAGTGAGATAGGATATAAGTGAGAGGAGATATGAGTGAGAGAAGATACAAGTGATATGGGATATGAGTGAGAGGGGATATGAGTGAGAGAGGATACCAGTGAGATGGGATATGAGTGAGAGGAGATATGAGTGAGAGAGGATACAACAAATGATATGCGATATGAGTGAGAGAGGATATGTGAGAGAGGATACAAGTAAGATGGGATATGAGTGAGAGGGGATATAAATGAGAGGGGATATAAATGAGAGGGGATATAAGTGAGAGAGAATACAAGTGAGATGAGATGTGAGTGAGAGGGGATATGAGTGAGAGAGGATACAAGTAAGATGGGATATGAGTGAGAGGGGATATGAGTGATGGAGGATACAAGTGAGATGGGATATGAGTGAGAGGGGATATGAGTTAGAAAGGATACAAGTGAGATGGGATATGAGTGAGAGGGGATATTAGTGAGAGGGGATATAAGTGAGAGGGGATATGAGTGAGAGGGGATATGAGTGGGAGAAGATACAAGTGAGATGGGATATGAGTGAGAGGGGATATAAGTAAGAGGGGATATAAATGAGAGGGAATATGAGTGAGAGAGGATACAAGTGAGATGGGATACAAGTGAGAGGGGATATGACTGAGAGAAGATACAAGTGAGATGGGATATGAGTGAGAGGGGATATAAGTGAGAGGCGATATAAGTGAGAGAGGATAGAAGTGAGATGGGATATAAGTGAGAGGGGGTATGGGTGAGAGAGGATATGAGAGAGGATACAAGTGAGATGGGATATGAGTGAGAGAGGATATGGGTTAGAGAGGATACAAGTGAGATGGGATATGAGTTAGAGGGGATATGAGTGAGAGAAGATACAAGTGAGATGGGATATGAGTGAGAGGGGATATGAGTGAGAGAAGACACAAGTGAGATAGGATATGAGTTAGAGAAGATATGAGTGAGAGAGGATACAAGTGATATGGGATATGAGTGAGAGGGGATATGAGTGAGAGAGGATACAAGTGAGATGGGATATGAGTGAGAGGGGATATAAATGAGAGGGGATATAAGTGAGAGAGGATACAAGTGAGATGGGATATGAGTGAGACAGGATAAAAGTGAGATGGGATATGAGTGAGAGGAGATATGAGTGAGAGAGGATACAAGTGAGATGGGATATGAGTGAGGGGAGATATAAGTGAGAGAGGATATAAGTGAAAGAGGATACAAGTTAGATGGGATATGAGTGAGAGTGGATATGAATGAGAGAGGAGACAAGTGAGATGGGATATGAGTGAGAGGGGATATGAGTGAGAGAGGATACATGTGAGATGGGATAAGAGTAAGATGGGATATAAGTGAGAGGGATATGAGTGAGAGAGGATATAAGTGAGAGAGGATATGTGAAAGAGAATTTTAGTGAGAGAAGATACAAGTGAGATAAGATATGAGTGAGAGAGGATACAAGTGAGATGGGATATGAGTGAGAGAGGATACAAGTGAGATGGGATATAGGTGAGAGGGGATACAAGTGAGATGGGATATGAGTGCCAGGGGATATGAGTGAGAGAGGATACCAGTGAGATGGGATATGAGTGAGAGAGGATATGAGAGAGGATACAAGTGAGATGGGATATAAGTGAGAGTGGATATGAGTGAGAGAGGATACAAGTGAGATGGGATATGAGTGAGAGAGGATATGGGTTAGAGAGGATACAAGTGAGATGTGATATGAGTGAGAGAGGATATGGGTTAGAGAGGATACAAGTGAGATGTGATATGAGTGAAAGGGGATATGAGTGAGAGAGGATACAAGTGAGATGGGATATAGGTGAGAGGGGATATAAGTGAGAGGGGATACAAGTGAGATGGGATATGAGTGACAGGAGATATGAGTGGGAGAAGATACAAGTGAGATGGAATATGAGTGAGAGGGGATATAAGTCAGAGGGGATATAAGTGAGAGAGGATACAAGTGAGATGGGATACAAGTGAGAAGGGATATGACTGAGAAAAGATACAAGTGAGATGGGATATGAGTGAGATGGGATATAAGTGAGAGGGGATATAAGTGAGAGAGGATACAAGTGAGATGGGATATAAGTGAGAGCGGATATGAGTGAGAGAGGATATGAGAGAGGATACAAGTGAGATGGGATATGAGTGAAAGGGGATAGAAGTGAAAGAGGATGTAAGTAAGAGGGGATATGAGTGAGAGGGGATATAAGTGAGAGGGGATCTAAGTGAGAGAGGATACAAATGAGATGGGATATGAGTGAGAGGAGATATGAGTGAGAGAAAATACAAGTGAGATGGGATATGACTCAGAGGGGATATAAGTGAGAGAGGATATAAGTGAGAGGGGATATGAGGGAGAGAGGATACAAGTGGGATGGGATATAAGTGAGAGGGGATATGACTGAGAGAATATACAAGTGAGATGGGATAAGAATGAGAGGGGATATAAGTGAGAGGGAATATAAGTCAGAGAGGATACAAGTGAGATGGGATATGAGTGAGAGGGGATATGAGTTAGAGAGGATATGAGAGAGGATACAAGTGAGATGGGATATACGTGCGAGGGGATATGAGTGAGAGAGGATATGAGAGAGGATACAAGTGAGATCGGATATGAGTGAGAGTGGATATGAGTGAGAAAGTATACAAGTGAGATGGGATATGAGTGAGAGGGGATATGAGTGAGATAGGATACAAGTGAGATGGGATATGAGTGAGAGGGGATATGAGTGAGAGAGGATACAAGTGAGAGAGGATCAAATGAGATGGGATATGAGTGAGAAGGGATATGAGTGAGAGAGGATACAAGTGATATGGGATATGAGTGATATGGGATATGAGTGATAGGGGATACAAGTGAGATGGGATATGAGTGAGAGGGGATATAAATGAGACCCGATATAAGTGAGAGAGGATACAAGTGAGATGGGATAGGAGTTAGAGAGGATACAAGTGAGATGGGATATGAGTGAGAGGGAATATGAGTGAGAGAGGATACAAGTGAGATGGGATATGAGTGAGATGGGATATGAGTGAGAGAGGATACAAGTGAGATGGGATATGAGTGACAGGGGATATGAGTGGGAGAAGATACAAGTGAGATGGGATATGAGTGAGAGGGGATATAAGTAAGAGGGGATATAAGTGAGAGGGGATATGAGTGAGAGAGGATACAAGTGAGATGGGATACAAGTGAGAGGGGATATGACTGAGAAAACATACAAGTGAGATGGGATATGAGTGAGAGGGGATATAAGTGAGAGGGGATATGAGTGAGAGAGTATACAAGTGAGATGGGATATAAGTGAGAGGTGATATGAGAGAGAGAGGATATGAGAGAGGATACAAGTGAGATGGGATATGAGTAAGAGTGGATATGAGTGAGAGAGGATACAAGTGAGATGGGATATGAGTGAGAGAGTATATGGGTTAGAGAGGATACAAGTGAGATGTGATATGAGTGAGAGGTGATATAAGTGAGAAGGAATATAAGTAAAAGAGGATACAAGTGAGATGGGATATGAGTGAGAGGGGATATGAGTGAGAGAAGATACAAGTGAGATGGGATATGAGTGAGAGGAGATATGAGTAAGAGAGGATATAAGTGATATGGGATATGAGTGAGAGGGGATATGAGTGAGAGAGGATACAAGTGAGATGGGATATGAGTGAAACAGGATAAAAGTGAGATGGGATATGAGTGAGAGGGGATATGAGTGAGAGCAGATACAAGTGAGATGGGATATGAGTGAGAGGGGATATAAGTAAGAGGGGATATAAGTGAGAGGGGATATGAGTGAGAGAGGATACAAGTGAGATGGGATACAAGTGAGAGGGGATATGAGTGAGAGAAGATACAAGTGAGATGGGATACAAGTGAGAGGGGATATGACTGAGAAAAGATACAAGTGAGATGGGATATGAGTGAGATGGGATATAAGTGAGAGTGAATATAAGTGAGAGATGATACAAGTGAGATGGGATATGAGTGAGAGGGGATATGAGTGAGAGAGGATATGAGAGAGGATACAAGTGAGATGGGATATGAGTGAAAGGGGATAGAAGTGAAAGAGGATGTAAGTAAGATAGGATATGAGTGAGATGGGATATAAGTGAGAGGGGATCTAAGTGAGAGAGGATATAAATGAGATGGGATATGAGTGAGACGGGAAATGAGTGAGAGAAAATACAAGTGAGATGGGATATGACTCAGAGGGGATATAAGTGAGAGGGGATATAAGTGAGAGAGGATACAAATGAGATGGGATATGAGTGAGAGGGGATATGAGTGAGAGAAAATACAAGTGAGATGGGATATGACTAAGAGGGGATATAAGTGAGAGGGGATATAAGTGAGAGGGGATATGAGGGAGGGAGGATACAAGTGAGATGGGATATAAGTGAGAGGGGATATGACTGAGAGAAGATACAAGTGAGATGGGATAAGAATGAGAGGGGATATAAGTGAGAGTGAATATAAGTGAGAGATGATACAAGTGAGATGGGATATGAGTGAGAGGGGATATGAGTTAGAGAGGATATGAGAGAGGATACAAGTGAGATGGGATATAAGTGCGAGGGGATATGAGTGAGAGAGGATATGAGAGAGGATACAAGTGAGAGTGGATATGAGTGAGAAAGGATACAAGTGAGATGGGATATGAGTGAGAGAGGATATGGGTGTGAGAGGATACAAGTGAGATGGGATATGAGTGAGAGGGGATATAAGTGAGAGGGAATATAAGTAAAAGAGGATACAAGTGAGATGGGATATGAGTGAGAGGGGATATGAGTGAGATAGGATACAAGTGAGATGGGATATGAGTGAGAGGGGATATGAGTGAGAGAGGATACAAGTGAGAGAGAATCAAATGAGATGGGATATGAGTGAGAAGGGATATGAGTGAGAGAGGATACAAGTGAGATGGGATATGAGTGAGAGGGGATATGAGTGAGAGAGGATACAAGTGAGATGGGATATGAGTGAGAGGAGATATGAGTGAGAGAGGATACAAGTGATATGGGATATGAGTGATAGAGGATATGAGTGAGAGGGGATACAAGTGAGATGGGATATGAGTGAGAGGGGATATAAATGAGAGGCGATATAAGTGAGAGAGGATACAAGTGAGATGGGATATGAGTGAGATGGGATATGAGTGAGACAGGATACAAGTGAGATGAGATATGAGTGAGAAGGGATATGAGTGAGAGAGGATACAAGTGAGAGAGGATACAAATGAGATGGTATATGAGTGAGAAGGGATATGAGTGAAAGAGGATACAAGTGAGATGGGATATGAGTGAGAGGAGATATAAGTGAGATGGGATATGAGTGAGAGGGGATATGAGTGAGAGAGGATACAAATCAGAGATGGTATAAGTGAGAGAAGATATAAGTGAGAGAGGATATGAGTGAGAGAAGATATGTTAAAGAGGATATAAGTGAGAGAGGATATGTGAAAGAGAATATATGTTAGAGAGGATACAAGTGAGATGGGATATGAGTGAGAGGGGATATGAGTGAGAGAGGATACAAGTGAGATGGGATATAGGTGAGAGGGGATATAAGTGAGAGGGAATATAAGTGAGAGAGTATACAAGTGAGATAGGATATGAGTGAAAGGGGATAGAAGTGAAAGAGGATGTAAGTAAGAGGGGATATGAGTGAAATGGGATATGAGTGAGAGGGGATATGAGTAAGAGAAGATACAAGTGAGATGGGATATGAGTGAGAGGGGATATAAGTGAGAGGGGATTTAAGTGAGAGAGGATACAAGTGAGATGGGATATGAGTTAGAGGGGATATGAGTGAGAGAAGATACAAGTGAGATGGGATATGAGTGAGAGGGGATATGAGTGAGAAAGGATACAAGTGAGATGGGATATGAGTGAGAGGGGATATGAGTTAGAGAGGATATGAGAGAGGATACAAGTGAGATGGGATATGAGTGAGAGTGGATATGACTGAGAAAGGATACAAGTGAGATGGGATATGAGTGAGAGAGGATATGGGTGAGAGAGGATACAAGTGAGAGGGGATATAAGTGAGAGGGGATATAAGTGAGAGGGAATATAAGTAAAAGAGGATACAAGTGTGAGGGGATATAAGTGAGAGAGGATACAAGTGAGATGGGATATGAGTTAGAGCGGATATGAGTGAGAGAGGATACAAGTGAGATGGGATAGGAGTTAGAGAGGATACAAGTGAGATGGGATATGAGTGAGAGGGGATATGAGTGAGAGAGGATACAAGTGAGATGGGATATGAGTGAGAGGGGATATGAGTGAGAGAGGATACATGTGAGATGGGATATGAGTGAGAGGGGATCTAAGTGAGAGAGGATACAAGTGAGATAGGATATAAGTGAAAGGGGATATAAGTGAGAGGGGATACAAGTCAGAGGATATAATTGAGAGGAGATATAGGTGAGAGAGGATATGACTGAGGGAGGATATGTGTGAGAGAGGATATGAGAGAGGATACAAGTGAGATGAGATATGAGTGAGAGAGGATATGAGTGAGATAGTATATGAGAGAGGATACGAGTGAGAGAGGATACAAGAATTTACATTGATAATCATGACTTTTTCTTGATTGCCCAAGAAACAAGTTCAACAACTTTACACTGAACTTTCTTAGTATGTATGTCATGCATTACAAGATAATAATACATATTAATGCTTTGGGTTTGTTTGAGGTGTTGGGCCAGAGTTATCTCTCCTTAGATATACATTTTCGGTACAAACACAGTTTGAGATTTTATAATCTTGTTCCGTGCATGCGTGGAAAATTTTGAATGAGACTCTTTCCCTTTTGTTGGCATGACTTTCAAGGAACATGGACGTCTAACTGAACATGCTTTGTAGACCCTCACAGGTTTTGCCAGATTATTTTCTGATCGAGTCATTCAACGCAAATATTAGTCAAAGACCCAAATGACTTTGTTATGCATTTTCTCTGTTCTGTGTCAGCACCAGAGACAAATACAATGTGAGTTACATATTCTGTGATATCGCACATGTTCTCCTTTTTCTTGTCTTTTAACACGTGTGTTTTATTATTGTAATGGAAACGATTGTATTCTTTGTTTAATAATCATTTCACATGTTTTGATCTATTGTTTACTTATTACATGTATCTTAACCTCCTTACATTTTGTTCTTGGCCTTTTGGCAAGGAGCAAAGTGTAGGATCTGTTCTGATACTACACTTCATCTTTTTTGTCCCCGGTCAGTGAACGAAAAAATCTTTCGAGACGAAGATAATTTTAATTTTTGTTCCAATCCAGTGTCCCCCTTTTTGGAGAGCTGAATTTTACCCACATTAAAACCCAACTCTGCCCTCATGGGGAGACAAGTAGATCGAGACAAACTGTAATAAATATTGAAGCAAACTCTTTCTTTTCTGTTATACTTTTTCTTTACAAAATCGATAAAACTCATCAATAATGGCGAGTACGTGCTCGGAAAATGAATTATTCCCGAACAGGTGGTCCGCTAAAAAAGTGATAAAATCATAAAATAGGAATATCAAATATTTTACATTGGTGACTTTTACTCAGATGTGAATGGGGATATTGTTATAAATATTACAATATAACATTCATTTAGATTTACAAATCAGAATATGACATAATAACGCATTACTCAATAAGCCCCACGCCTAATTAATACAACAACAACTTTTAGGTAAAATTCGACTTTATTCTTCAACATAGTCCCTATTCTAGGGTGATATACTGATTCAATGGCTTTTTGTACAACGATTTGTCTTTGGCCTCAAAATATGCCTCAGTTTCCGATATCACTTCTTCACTGGAGCCAGATCTCTTTTGAGGTCTGCAAACATCTAGTAGTCGTTGGGACCAGATCTGGAGAATAGGGTCGATGCAAAAAGCAATTTGAAGTGCAATTCATGCAATCGACTTGTGACACGGTGCATTGTCTTGGTGGAAGAGCACATTTTTCTTCTTCATTTGTGGCCGTTATTTGGTGATTTCTTCCTTCAAATAATGCTCGATAATATTCGCTATTGATGGTTCTTCCTTTCTCAAGGTAATCGATAAACAAAATACTTTGCGTATCCCAAAATACAGAGGCAAAAACCTTGCCTGCTGATGTTTTTGTCTTTGGTCGCTTTGGACGGCTTTCACCTGCAGTTGTCCACTCAGCTGACTGCCAATTTGACTCTGGAGTGAAATGGTGGATCCATGTTTCATCCCTTGTTGCATTGAAATAGTTGCAAAAACGCTCTGAATCGTTGCCACATTGTTTTTGATTGACTGTAAGCAAACGTTGCCACATTGTTTTTGATTGACTGTAAGCAAACGTTGCACCCACTTTGAACGCAGCTTTCTCTTTGACAAACGTTCATGCAAAATGGTGATTACACTGCCTTCTGATATCTTTAACTACTCTGCTATCTCACGCAACTACAATTTACGATTGACCGAAACGAATTTGTGGACTTTTTTATATGCTTTACTGGGACAACTGCTGAATTTGTGTCTGTACGACTGCG
Source organism: Sepiola atlantica (assembly GCA_963556195.1). Taxonomy (NCBI): domain Eukaryota; kingdom Metazoa; phylum Mollusca; class Cephalopoda; order Sepiida; family Sepiolidae; genus Sepiola; species Sepiola atlantica. The sequence continues at coordinate 154,065,567 of OY744526.1, forward strand.
TTTCAAGTCCGCATACCAAATAGTCCAAATAATATCAAGCCATCGTTTTGCTTGAACAATATTTTCTTGCTTTATCCACACACGAAATTCAGATTTTTCCATTGTTTTGAAAATTTTCAACAATAGGTTTACTGAAATAAATGTAATTTGTAAACTAATAATCTGATTGGGTTCAAATTTTGACACGTGCTATTTGATGCATCTGGATTTTTTATTATTAGTGACATAGACTTTATACCGTGCCCTACATTTCATCGGTTAGGCCAATCGGACCATAAATTGATCTTGGTCTAGTTGAACTTAAGAAATAAGCCTAAACTAGCCAGGTAATGGAAGTTGAATACCTCTTTGCTGGAGATACACGACCTCTGGTAAAATTTAGAAACCCTTATCCAGTGGGAGTGAGTTGGGGCGGTTACCGAGAGTAAGTGGTGGGTTAGCTAGATAAGGCCTAGGCAAAGAAGCACTTAGAATATAAACTAACCCAGGTGGTGGCTGAGGGGGGAGGGGCATACCTAGGCATAGAACTAGCTAAGCAGGGCCTGCAATGTGAGTCTAATGAACTTTACGAGGGCAATATAGCTAGGGTTATGGAAAATTTCCAATGAAGCCGTGAACTCTGACATAGATGAGTGTAAGGATGTTTTCCAGCGGGGCTCAGATAGATACATTCAGAAAGTCAAGCACCCGGATGAATGTACCTTAGTCGACTCGGGAGATTTGTGAGGAATTCTGAGATCACTTTGAGGAGCGCTTCACCCAACTGCCCAATCTCCTCATCCATGAGTTTAGCAAATATTAATTTGACTCTTCCCACCTTGAAGCAGCTAGAGTGGCTGGCTGCAAAGGCAGGATTACATAGCGTGAGATCTTGGCTTCATTGAAGCAGGTTGGTTACAACAAATCGCCCTATGAATTGTTTTTCAGGCTGTTGCACATGTTTGTACCAATTCTGACAGATGTGTTCAATCATTGGTTTTATCAGGACTCCATCCCTGATCAAGTCACAAAGGGAGTGATCATATTGCTGAATAAACAGGACAGGCATGGTGGAGAGGAACTAAATGATTACAGGCCCATAACTTTTCTAAACACAGTTAAATATTTTAGCCAAGATCCTATCGAACCGGTTGCAAGGTGTTATCGGAGAGTTAATCAAGCTTGAGCAGAGCTCTGCTGTGATGAGGAGATCTATCCAAAACAACTTGCATCTGATTTTGTAGAGGAATAAAATACGACACAGAGGCTGCGCTGATCAACTGTGATGAGTTCAAAGCTTTCGACAGAGTCGATTATCGCTTCTTGTTATCTCTTTTAGAGACCGCTGGTTTTAAACCGGATCTCTACAAATGGATCTCCTCTGTTCTTTATTGCTCGCAGTGGTGCAGGTAAACGGGAAGCGTTCGGAATCTTTCTTTGTCTCCCAGTTGATCCGTCAGGGTTGTCCGCTGTCGCTCCTACTCTACATTCTTGTGTTGGAGCCGCTACTTTGCAAGCTAAAGTATGAGGTGGCTAGTTTGGTCCTACGTACAATTGCTTTGCCTGGCTTGCGTCTCGCCAGGTTTTCTTTGTTCGTTGATTACACTGTTTTGTGCCATGCTTTGGAGACATCAAGATGGTGACTAAAGCACTTGCACGTTACAAAACGATTACGAGGGCCAAAATCAATCACAGCAAGTCGATCGGCCTGCGGTTGGATGCCTGGTGTTGTAATGCTTTGCTTCCATGGTTCGAATCCTCAGTGTGTGGTTTGGACCTAATCTCCAGTTTGAGATGAATTGTTCAGAGGATACAGTCCAAGGGCAAAACGTTGGTTATGACTTGGCTTCAAAGGAAACTTTCCTTAAAAGGTAGAGCCAAGGCGTGTGCCACTTACATCTTTTCTCTCATCTTTTACTGACTGGCTGTACTTCCTCTGCTGTGACTCACCTAAAGGTCCTCCAGTGTCTTCAGCCCTTGCTTCTCTGTGACAAGAGGAGGCACTGAGTTTGTGTAAGGGAGGCTTGGGGATGCCCAACTTGACATGTAATCGACATGCCAAGAGACTGGCTTTCCTGAGTCAAACTTTGAGAAAGGAGTCTGTGTGGAATCCTGTGGTCGAAAGCGCCTTTCCCAACCTCGTTCTTGACCCCTTAATCAAGGGCCGTTGTAGGCCGAGGGGCAAATAGCAGTTCTTCAGAGGGTGCCGAGCCGCTCTACAAAGACTTCCTCGGTCCAATGACCTTTCACGGTTTTCTAGAAGGGAACTCCACAGGGGATTAGTGAGAGGGGGGGGCAGCCTCAGATCTGCTCATTGTGCGATTTGGAGGGTCGGAGAAGGAGATCCACTCTGAATAGAGTTGGGCACCAGGTGCGAGATATCACAACAACTCTGAGTTCTCACCGACCTGGTGATTACCCCAGAACGTGTTATTCCTCAATGTCATACTAGCCAGTGCAGGAATCAAGGATTTGTCTGTGTGTCTTCACTGCAAAACAAAGGCAGAAGAAATGCCCAATCACGCTTTCTTCAAATGTTGCGAGTCAAGCAGTCCTGAGAGTATGTCAACAATGTGTACAATAGGAGTCAAGTATGAGTATGATGCAAATTGTATTCATCTTAGTAGGACACCATCAACTCCCAAACTCCACCCCCAATTGCTGTTTCTTCCCATTTAAATCCTACTCTCATATAGCGATTTACCTGCTTGTTTTCGGTTCTGAACAAACCGGAAAACAGTGGGTGGTCTATTCTTTAGAAAGGGTTGAGAGGATCTTACTCACCGTTTTTTGTTTTTGTTTTTTGTTGCCGATCTCCCTACTGCCAATGAATTTGTATAAACATATATTTATTAAGAATAAAATTAAAAATTTTCTCCCCCAAACACCTTGGGGATATTTTCAAGTAGGATGTTTTTTTTTAGAGTAAATGTGGTATTGTGGTGACTGCAATGATTCTAGCCAATAATAGAATAGTCAAACACTTATAGCAGCCCAAGGATTACCAACGAACCCCATTTTCCCCACACTTTTGATGGCCTTGTGCGCCTAATTTATCACACTATATATTTTACTTTATAGCAAATAAATAATTCAAAGTGTTGTATCTGTTCTGTCCTCAGGCGACGAGAAGAAATCCTCCTAGACTAAAGCAATTTTATTTTTTATCTTAACTCAGAATGCACCTTTTTGAGAAGCTATAATTCCCCCTAAAAACGACCTTGTGTCTAACTTTGTGGGGGTGGGGATACAAGTAAATAGTGACAAATTACATTTATACAAAAGTGAATTTGAAATTGATTTATAAGTAAACAATTATTTTGCCAAAATTAAATAAGTTTGTCGAAATATCAAAACATGATTTCATTTTGTGATGCAAGAGAATGATATTTATCAATCTCTGATAACGGAATACTGTTTATTTTTGTCATTAAAACATTCTTACTTTTTGTTTTTCTATTCTTGGTTTTTGTTGCTCATTGCTAAAAATATCTCTCTCACTTCTTTGTATGAGAAAGCAGAACGAATTGATTCATAAGTAAACAGCAAAGCTGAACTAATTTCGCCGAAAAACTACAAAAAATTGCTTTCTTTTATTCGGACATTTTTGCTCTAAAGAAAACCACACAGACCGAATTTTAAATTCCAAGAACATACCATCTGTAAAACACAGATTACAGTGTGGTCGTCTTGACGTCACATGTCAACAAATATTTGTCAAGCCATCCTCTTACGTAATCAAATTTTGTCGATTTCGTGTATCGGCTTCAATCCTGTCATAGTACTGTTATGTCATAGTACTGTTATGTCATAGTACTGTTATGTCATAGTACTGGTATGTCATAGTACTGTTATGTCATAGTACTGGTATGTCATAGTACTGTTATGTCATAGTACTGTTATGTCATAGTACTGGTATGTCATAGTACTGTTATGTCATAGTACTGTCATGTCATAGTACTGTTATGTCATAGTACTGCTATGGTACAATGAGGAACTGTGAAATTTTAATTGATTATGTGAAATTTATTATGGAATAATTAATTAAAAGAAATTGAAGTTAACACATAAAGTATCGCCAAATATTATTTTTAGCCAAATATTATTTCACAACCGATTTAATTTAAAAGTTTCATATTTGGTTGACAGCTAACCCCAAAGCTAGTGTTTCTTTTTTTGTTGTTTTTCTTTTGTTTTTCTTTTTTTTTTTTTTTTAATGGAAATCGCTCCAGACAAGGCATGAAGCCACTTGATGTAACAGCTATTGTAAATGACTAATGTAAAAAGTCATAATTAAATCATGAGTTGAGAAATTGTGTTTTCAAGTCTGGCATGAATTTTGAAGTTGAAATTAGCAATGAGTGAAAATCATGTTTGATTTTAACAGAATTGTCAAGATATTTAATAATAAATTGCAGTTATGATTTGAAAACGTTAAGCCAGGACACCAAAGAATAATTTTCTCACAAACAATTTTATGTTGGAAAATTAAAAAAGGTCACGAAAATACTATCTGATGGATGTAATTAACTGTCAAAAAATACTACTGTGTACTAATTTTGAAATAAGACCCACCCCTATATTGGGAGCTCATAATTAAGGCCCACCTTTATTTGGTAAAATAAAGTGTTTTCATTGCTCGACCAATCATAAGAAAGCAGAAAATATTATACGGAATTGTGATTGGCTAGCGAGTCACAAAACTCGTCTCAAGTTCTGAATAAAATAACTGACACTTGGAGAATTTGCCAGAAAAAAGATCATCGGTCAGTTTAGTGAGACAAACAGACAGACTGAGAGGAGGACTGACACAGAAATTCAAAAGACAAGGAAAAATTCTTTTACAAAGTCTACCTCCTCTAAGGAACAAAACACAAAGCAAATTTCAAGACTTAGCTTAGAGTGTAGTGATCTCAAGAAGGCAACGCGAAAAAGCAAATGGCGTCCATTTAAACTCCTTTTCTCTCTCTCTCGGCGTTGACCGATACCCTTTCTTCGTCTCTAACATAAAAGAAGAGGAAATCTCGTGGAAACACACTGGCCGAAAATTTCGGCCAATCAAAACACAGCACGCCAGTGACCAACGCAGCAGCAGCCTCTCTCTTGCTCTCTTTTTTCCTCTCCCGCTTCTGACGACAGCACGCACACGGAGGTCGTGTCCCGCTTTCCCCCTCTTTCAGCTAAGATCGAGGAAGGGGGAAGGCATAAAGTATGTAACATCTTTTATTTCTCATCACCGAACAAAGAACTTATCCAAACACACACACATATCACATTGCCACAAATAAACAAACGAAAACTTTCCACACTCGCATTCATATAAAGACAATTTCTGTATCACGTCAGGGTCACCAAATGTGGGTGTCTTGGTTCCCTGTTTTGGATCGGGTATTTTAGACGACGGTCCCGTCTTTAGGGATTGCCAAGCACCACACTAAACAATTAATATTTGTGTAGGTAAATTGATACTAGACCGATTCAATAAAAACATATATGTTTGGCATGGATCACCAGTTAGCAAGTGCTAATGTTGTTAATAAAAAAAGAGAAACTCTAAAGTAAAAATAAAACATTTATATATAAAACAATTTTACAAAGATGTAAAATATAAACGATAAAGTTTGTTGAAGGTTGAAAAAGTTTTTGTATATGAAAACGACACGAGCGTTAAATCTGTTTTAAAGTTCAGTATGCGTGTGTGTGTGTGTGTGTGTGTGTGTGTGTGTGTGTGTGTGTGTGTGTGTGTGTGTGTGTATGTGTGTTTACATACTTGGGTTAAGCTGTTATTGGGAAGACAGCAGCCATGCTTAAAAAGTTGGATGTTGGACTTCGCACTCAAGTCGAGTGTTTCTTATTTTTGTTGCTGTCTTCATCAAGAGTATGCGGGCGACACAGAACGGCCTCGGCTCTCTAGAAGAGACTGTTATAGCAGCATTAACAGAGGAAAAAGAAATCTCAGGTCTGTTGTTAAACATTATCAGAGAATTACCTGTAACATTGGAACAAATAAAAAAGGAAGCCGAAAAAGATCATTTTATATTAAAAATTAAGAACCAGACGAGATTGAACAAAAGAAAGAAAAAGGGAAACCAGATTTCACCTTTCTCAATATGCGACAACACTTTAATGTATGCAAATAGAATTGTAATACTTCAATCTCTACGTAAAGTTATGCTGAAAGAATTTCATACCGGTCATCCTGGCATGTCCCGGATGAAATCACTCATGTGATGCTACGTATACTGGCCAGGAATGAACAAGAAAATAGAAAGTTTTGTAAAACTATGCTGAGGTTGTCAATTGACTACAAGGGCACCTCAAGTCAAAACGAATCCTTGCCCAAAAATGGATTTGCCGTGGGCACGTCTATATATAGACTATGATGGACCGATTAATAGATATTATTTCTCAAAATGGTCTTAGGTATTCAAGTGAAAGCATCCTACATCTAGGAACACCATCAGTGCATTAGATGAAATTTTCAGTCATTTCGGGGTCCCCCGAACACTGATCAGCGACAATGGTACGGCGTTCACAGGAAAGGAATTTAAGCACTTTTGTACTTCCTTGGACATTGAACACATTACTACACCAGTATATCATCCTAGATTGAATGGTCAAGCCGAAAAATTTGTTGACACATTTAAGCTTGCCTTACAAAAGAATAAATATATGGACACGGAAGAAAAAATTATCCATAAATTTTTAGCAATTTATAGGGTGACTCCTAATGGAAACAACGACTCGAAGTTATCCCCTGCTGAACTTATGTTCACAAGAAAAATACGATCGATTTTCAATAGATTGATACCCTATCCGAAGAAAAAAGTTGCTAAAAAGGAAGATGTAAACATAATACGATACTCCCCAGGAGATAAAGTATATTTCAAAAATTTCCGAAGTGGAAAAAGTTATTGGATGGATGGTATAATTCAGAAAATGATTGGCAAAGTGGTCTACACCATAACGAGTCAAAAATTTCTGTGTAAAAGACACATTAACCAAATTAGACCACAATATGCTGAAAATAAGTGAGGAAGAAATCCCAATCGAGATTCTATGTGATGCTTTTGACATGCCACTACCCAATATTGTACACGAACCTATGTATACATCTACTGGACCAGCCTTATGAGCTGAACAAAATTTGTCTTCGCCCCAAACTGGAAAGGATCCAATTCCATTAGTTCGGAATAAAAGAAAGAGCACACATGAAAGAAAATCAGTAGAGCGCTTCAGTTCAGATCCTAAAAGGAAGAAATATTAAAAGCAGAAATTTCAAGGGAGATTTTCCGCTTCGGGGGGGGGGGGGGTACCGGACTCCCCTCAGTCACTAAGTGAACTAGTCTGGAGAATATATATATGACTACCAACAGTAGTATGTGTATTCGACTGTATTCAAGTGTATTAGGTTCATCCTATTGGATTACCGGTAGTGCTATTGTTTTGTACATGATATATACTTTGTAATAAACCATCCACTTTTAAAGACCTTACGCTCTGGTTATTTGTTGTTATAACTTCTACCAAGTTATATCAGTGAGATAGCAGTGGAGTTGAAGATATCAGAAGGCAGTGTAGTCACCATGACAATGCACCATGTCACAAGTCGATCACTATGGTGGCAAAACTACATGAATTAAACTTTTTTTTTTATTAGTTATTGAGTGATGTATTATATTTGTCCACGACAAACTGCAAATAAATTAAATGTTATAATATACAACTGTTTCTTCTCTATTATCCTTTTCTCTTTCGATACACATGTTGAATATTTGTTGATAAAACAATTAAACCATCCATCCACGGATTTCAGTCTGGCACGAGAACAATTGATGCCATTTTCATAGTACGACAGTTAATGCAAAAAGCCAAAGAAAGAAAAATTACACTCCACTTCAATTTCATAAACTTCAAAGTGGCCTTTGACACAGTGTGGCGAAAGGTTCTATACGAAATGTTAACGAACATATCACAAATCGGTTTGAAGTAACTGTAAAGATTCGCCACGATTGTCTCTTATCTCCTCTTCAATGGTTGCTTGGAATTTGTGATGAAAGAACTGGAAAGTCTGCAATCAACAATGGTGCTTAGCAATGAACTCTCTACTAATATTCGTTGCCGCTGTCTTCGATAAGTTGAAGCTCTCTACTTCTGAGCTTTGAGTCTCTTGTGAGAAATGAAGGATGAAAGTGAACACAAGCAAATGCAAAATCTTTTTTCCTTTTTTTTTAAACAACAAAACGGTTGAAAAACTCGGAGATTTTGTGTTTCTTGGCTCAGTGGTTCCAGGATCTTGATCTGACATTAGCAGAAGAATAGGAATAGTCACTTCTGCATTAGCATGTTTAAAAGAAAAGATATGGAGCAGGAGAGACATAGCAACGACTCTTAAGTTAATACTTTACAATACATTGATAGTTCCTATTGCTGTATATTCTGGTGTTGCTTCTTGCCCATCTCCCTTGGATCAGTTCAAATATGCAGCTGATTTAGAAGTTAACCAGGGTTCAGTTGTAGATTGGGGTACGAAATGGCTTGTTTTGTTTAATTTTTCTTGGGGTCCATATATTAGATCCATTGTTTTTTCTGCTACTCGTAAAGTCGGTTCTTTCTATCGCTTTAAACACTTTCTCACACTTGAGGCTATTCTCTATCTCTACAAATCTACTATCAAACTATGTATGGAGTACTGTTGTCATATTTGGGCTGGTGAATCTCTGTCCTATTTGAGGGTTCTTGGTAAGGTGCAGAAACGTGTCTGTAATTTGATTAGCAACACCCTTTCTTCTTCTCTGCACTCTCTCTCTCTCTCACAGACGTGATGTTGCCAGTCTCAGTCTTTTCTATAAATACTATTATGGCATGTGTTCTTCAGAATTATGTGATCTATTCTCTGCTTTCTTTGTCCATCTTTTTTGACTAGTGGTCTCCATCAATTCGTTGTTTTGATACCTCATTGTAATACAGCTTCCTATTCCAGTAGCTTGTTTCCCAAAACTGTAGGATTGTGGAACTCTCTTCCTGCTTACTGTTTTCCTACTACCTATAGTCCTGGTCTTTTCAAGACTAAGGCCAATAGGCATCTCCTGTCTTTGCAATAATCATCTTTCGTTCTTCTTAGCTCCTTACATCAAGTGGCTTCATGCTGGAGCGATTTCCACAAAAGAAAATATGGACTATACTGGCAGAGCATGAGAAAAAGCTCAATGTCTTTGAAATGAAATGTTTAAGAACTATCATTGGAGTAACTTTGCAAGATAGACTAAGAAATGCAGATATCAGAGAATGTCTTAATATTAACGGATCCATCAACAACGTTATTAAAAATAAAAGAGATCCACATGGTTTGAACGTATTTCCCGGCTACCAGACTCCAGCTATGTAAATAAATCATATCAAGAAGATTTTATTCAAGACAGATCAAGAGAACGACCACCGAGTAGATGGGCTGACCAGATAAGGGTTGAGACTGACATGCCGCTCCTGACAGCTGAAAGACTGGCCCAAGACCATGATAAGTGGTGGAATTTTGTTTTCAAGCATGTGGCGAAGCTCTCTGTAGTATGCAAATAAATCAATGCAATTAATAAATAAATCAATACAATTAATACAAATAAATCAATACAATTAATACACACAAACATGGCTACCATGTGTGGAAAGAAATATATATTTCTCCACACGTGGTCAGTGAAAGTGATAGAATTGAAATATCAGTTAATGCTAAACTTCTTTCTGATCATCAATACGGATTTAGACAAGTACGATCTACCGCAGATATCCTAATGGTCATCTCTGAACGCATACATCATACATATAGAGCTTGGGATATCCAAAGCCTTTGACAAGGTCTGGCATGAAGGGCTTATCCTAAAACTGCATTCATATGGTATTACTGGACAAATATTTAATATAATTAAATCCTTCCTAACAAAAAGAAAGATCCAGGTTGTCCTCGATGGCCGTTCATCTAAGCAACATGACATAAATGCTGGTGTATCCCAGGGATCCATCCTTGACCCTCTACTGTTCCTGACTTTCATAAATGACCTCCCTGATGTTATTGAGACTGAGATAGTAATGTTTGCTGATGACTCTATTCTTGTCATTTGAGCAAAACCGACGCGCACATATCTGAGACAATGGCTGAATCCTTAGAAAATGACCATCAGTCTGTAGTGGATTAGGATAAAAAATATATGGTAACTTTTAATGCCGCAAAGACAAAGCTACTTTCCTTCAATAACTACAAGAAACCTCTTCAACTACCAATTGTCATGGCAAATAACACTCTACCTGAGAGTCCAACGTTCAAACTCCTTGGCCTAACTTTCACAGATAACATGAATTGGAATAAATACATTGAAGACATTGCTAAGGCTGCTGCAAAGAAGGTGAGCTCCCTCTACCGTGCTAGTAAACTTCTCACACCTAACATTATCCTATATCTCTACAAAGCCACCATCCGCCCATGCATGGAGTATTGTTGACACATCTGGGCTGGGGCATCATCCACTAGACTCTCCCTCTTGGACAAGGTCCAAAAAAGAGTCGCCAACTTAATAGGTCCCTCACTGTCCACCAAGCTTCAGCCCCTGTCCCATCGCTACAATGTTGCTTCCTTGTGCCTGTTTTACAAGTATTTCAATGGATTGTGCTCAGATGAACTTGCTGCTCTGGTGCCCCCTCGACGTAAATTCACTAGACCAACCCGACAATCTGCCAGATCCCATCCATTCACTGTGGAGGTCCCCAGATGCCGAAGAGCTTTCTACTCCAAAAGCTTATTTCCTCGTGCTGCTGGACTCTGGAACTCCGTCCCTGCCCCCTGTTTTCCTGACGGTACTGGCATGCAAAAATTTAAAACTAATGTAAACAGACATCTCACTGCACAGCTCCCAATTTAGGTTGACCCCCCCCCCCCCCAAAAAAAACAAAAAACTTTCACTCTTTTTCTCAGTATCCCCTTACGTCTACAGTGGCGGCCTGCCTTGTTTGGGGTGAACTATGTTAAAAAAAAAAAAATATCAAATATCCTCTTTATATCTGGTGACAGCATTGTGCTGAATACTTTGTTTAAGTATTGGAAAGATTCTTTTATAAGATGCACAATAAAGTTGGGCTACCACAAATATCCTTCTCTATAGATCCGTAGCAGACATAAACATTACTTTCTTCTGGTGGAAAGCAGCCTCTGTGAGGTGGTTTGGTCACACGATAACCAATCAGCCTCCAGTTTGACGACCCTTTTATTACACAAATTATCATAGTCTTACAGTCCATGCGAAGATAGGCTCTTATACACTCAATCATGTTGGCTAGGATCAAAGTGTAGTGACTGTTCTGATACTGTACTTCATCTTTTCTGTTCTCGATCAGTGAATGAGAGGTCATTCTAGACTGAGGCAATTTTTATTTTTGTTCCAATCCAGAATGACCCTTTTTGGGGAGATGGATTTCCCCCCACATTCAAAACCGACCTTTTGTCTAACTCTGCCCTCGTGGGGAGGCAAGGATGTAGCGGTCATAAACATAGACCTATTTTCTCTCGCCGAAAAATGTCCCCATTGAGTGAGCTGGTCACACACTGACCAATCAGCCTGCAAGGCGCATGGATTCCTTCTGTCGGCTGAAGAACTACTTGAGCTCCTTTGGGAATCCCAGTCGGCTCACGAGAGAGACCCCCTGCAAGCAACAAGGAAACACTTCTTTCTCTCTCTCTCTCCTGTTCCTGTCCACTGGTCGCTCACAGCAACTACTATCTTCGCCTGAAGATAGTTGCTGACAGACCTCTGGCAGCCCTAAGAACTTCTTATTTTCCTCCACCTCTCTCGGACACTGTCCAACTTTCTTCCACCTATACCAAACAGTATAGGTAACCTTTTTGAATAAACCCTTTTCGTTGTTGTTATAAAAAGGTTTTATTTCATTTCGTGTCTTAAACCTAAGATAGGGACAATGCTCCCTTCTTTACAAGTAAATAGGAACAAGTAGGTACACAAAACAAGGAAGTCCACCCTCCCAGGCTTTTCCCCCCCTCTTTGGGGAGGAGTAAGTTTATTGCTTACTGCCTGAGGCGCCCCTACCGGGGAATGCCGACGGAGCTGCCCAGGCAAGTTTTAATGGCCAGAGTGCTCACCTTCTCGGGCGCTGGCTTTTCAAGCCCCACTTTCCCGACCCGACCTTGGGTCACATCTTACCTTGTAGGAGTAAGATAAAACTGGCCTTGTGCCTAACCTCCTGACGAGGATGTAAATAAAAAAAACAAGGAAATTATGAACTTCAGTCATCGACCTTAGACTTGTTTATAAAGATGACGATTATATTTTTCAGGGCTAGTTTTTATTTTTGATTAAACTTGCTATAACTTACTGTTTTTTTTTGTTTTTTTTATCTATTAAAACATGGTTTAAGTGAAAAAAAAGTTGTTTGGGAATAATGACGAACTTAACTATAATACATTAATCATTTATGACTACGTGATTAAAATCCAATATTTCATCACATCTTAAAAATCCAATATTTCATCACGCCTTAAACAGAAAAAAAATATTTTGTTTATTTTGAGGTGAGCCTTTAACCTTATGCACTTAAACGATAAGATCTCGGTTTCATTTTTTGTTTCGAAATAATTGGAAATACCCAAACTTTTGGGGGTGTTAAAAAAAAGGATTTCTTCCACGAAAATGTTAAATTATTTTCTTCGAAAAAAAAATCCACCTTCTGTATAATATATAAATATTTGTTCTTCTTTAGATGCTAACACTTTTCAAGACTGGCAGGAAAAAAATTCACCAAAGAGTCGTCGTCGTCTCGCTTCCTTTTTCAAAAGAACAACAAAAAAGTGTTGCAGATTGTTAGTCTCGGCCAATTTGGGTAAGTTTCTCTTTTGCATTAAATTGTTTTTACTTTCAGTTTCGCCTTAACGTTGTGTTTCCATTTGGATGAAGTCATACGTGAACGTTTAGACATTTTCATCACGATAATCAAAGCTTCACACACATACACATACAAGCAAGAAAAAAAATTCAGATTTTACTTTTTGTGGGCGATTACATGTAAACAGCCTGAAAAAAATATTCGCAAAGAAGGAATTGAATTTTTGTTATAATATTTTAGAATTGGGGATCAGTTTCTCGTATAAATTTTACGTAAATCGACGCGTGTAACTAAATTTTTTTTTTTGGGGGGGGGGATTTTTTAACATCTAATTTAGTTGTTTTTTTAATATAAATGGGGAGGGGTGAAAACTTAATATTCTTTAGATTTTTTTGTGGGGGGGTATATTCTGAAATTAGCGACTACGTGCTAAAAAATCGACGGCTATAATGGAAAATACTCGTATTTGGCTAAGTAATAGTGACAATAACAAATGCATAGATAAATCTTACAATCAGTATCCACACTTCGTTTTATTATTATTGGCCAAGAATTTATTTAACGAAAAGTGTTGCTTTTTTTGTTCTTGTATTTAAGTGTCTTCTTTTCTTTTCTTTTTTGTTATTTATATATAAAAGGGATTTTTTTTTGTCTTTTGCTTTTCTTTTTAAGTTATTTAACGCAAAGTGTGTGTTTTTTTTCTTTGCACAGAAGAGGGTTTTCTTTTACGTTTATGAAAGGAACTTTGGGGTGGGGGATTTTTTTTTTTTTTTAAGGAATTGTGGTGGCGCAAGGCATTGCACGTAGAGGTGTGTGGACGTGGCCCCCTTTATGTAGCAGCGTGGACCATAGCTTGTTGTGTCGGCAAATGCGCATAACAGGTAGGAACGCTGGCTTCCGGTGGAAAAGGGTTGAAGAAAGTGTCTACAGATGCCTGAAAGTGATACAACAATTTTTTTTATTCATATTAATTTCAGACTTTTCTTTTTTTATATTAATTTCAGACTTTTCTTTCATCATATTCTAATAATTAACATAATACAGACTATTTGAAAAATAATTTATTTGATTGTTTTCAAAACTTTAAAAAAAAATTTCATTGAAAAAAATAAACAAAATAGAATAATCTTTTCTTTTTTTTTCAAGAAATAATGTTTTTGAGCAACGGAATGTGATTTTTTTTTTATTCAATGTTTTTTTTTAAATATTTAGTGAAAATTATGTGTTTTGGGAGGGTTAGGGTTTACGGTTAGGGTTTAGGATTAGGGGTTAGGGTTACGGTTAGGGCATTTCCATTTCTAAGAAAAAAGTTTGATTCTGGAAGTTACTCCATTTCCCCAAAAAAAAGGTTTTTACTATTATTACAAAAAAAATGTTTTGAAAACAATCAAATAAAAAATAAAAAATATTTTTCAAATAGTCTGTATTATGTTAATTATTAGATTATGATGAAAGAAAAGTCTGAAATTAATATGACAAAAAGGAAAGTCTGAAATTAATATGAAAAAAAAGAAAAGTCTGAAATTAATATGAATAAAAAAAATGGTTGTATCACTTTCAGGCATCCGTAGACACTTTCTTCAACCCTTTTCCACCCGAAGCCAGCGTTCCTACCTGCTATGCCCATTCGCCAACGTAGTTTAAAAGTAACACAAAACATTTATATATGTACAAATTACAGAGCATTAAGTGTTCATTTCAAGTGACCGGTTAGAGAAACGATAAATGTTTATGCCTGTGATTTATGAGTGCCGTGCTCACTTTTCCCGATTCTCATTTCCCTGATTTTTTGGGACGAACGCACAGGATTTACGTCAATGGCGGGCCTAATCGCCGAAGCACCTATTGTACACATAAGATTTGTGAGAATCAGTATTATGATGATCGACGAGAGTGCCGACGCATAGGTGACTTGGCTATAGATGACCTCAATGCCTCTATCTCCCTGGTCAGTTGATCGATAGCCTTTTGCATGGCTGTATATGCAGGGTCAGGGGCTGATTTAGCGAATTTAGGAAAACTCGTCACAGGAAAATTCGGCAACGGAAAATTCGTCAACGGAAAATTCGTCAATTTTGGCCAAGTAGGAAAATTCGGCAATTATCGAATAAATATCGATTGAAAATAGATTTTAGAACCGTTTTTACAGGAGATATACTTGTAAACACGGAGCTACCCCCCCCCCCCCCTCCCCAGTGGAGAACATTTTTTTTTATATTATTTTTTGGTATTTGTGCAGTTTACGTACTGGGCTATTTTTTTTTTTTGATAAGATTTTCACGTTAAATTAAATTTTTACGATATCTTTTGTTTATTAAATTGTTAGGTGAAAGTACAGAAATGTTAAGAATAGCTTTCCAAATAATGTTATTTCAACCCGGTTCGTAATTATGTTATGATGTCCTGTCGGCGGGGCCGCGAATTCGCCGACTGCAACCCCATGCAGAGGGGTAAACCCCCCCCCGAAAATGGGGCCACCTGTTTGCCGTGGGTGGCGACCCGTGACGTCTTAGGACGGGATCCTGGTGGCTGAGCGGTCCGTGGCCTGGTTGCCTAAATGGTCATGTGGACTGCAACCCTCTTCTCTGGCCCTTAGTTCGGCTAGACGGGAGGTCGGAGAGGCCCGATCCGATCAATCGGCTGGTCACGTCATGCCTTAGTAACTAAGTTCATCCCTGACCGTAATATTCAATTTGATTCTTCTCAAAATCAAAACCTTATTTCTTTTATTGTTCCTTCCAAATAGATACTAGAAGGCGGTGGCTGAGGGTCAATCGTGTTGAGAACTAAGAAGATTACCAATGCAGAGTTCTATGCTTTCAGTTAATGGGTACTGAAAAAGAAATAGCAGGGGCTAATTTATTCTCACTCAGTACGAGTATAATGGTTAAAGTATCCCCGTCTCGATCAGGACGTTCGGATTATCCCCCCTGGTAAATTCCCAACTTTAGTTGGACTCCGTGGTAGGTGGTGGAGCTCAGGGCCATTGAAGATCAAACAAAACCAAATGGCAAACAAATTTAAAAAAAAAAACCAAACGACATCTATCCGAGTCAGATTCGTCTGACAACGAAATTAACGACTTCCCAAAATTCATCACAATAGAGTCTTTGGAGGATACACCACTAGTTAAACTGTCACCTTTTCTGATTGAAAAAGTGATAAGCAGTAAGATAATCCCAAAGACCGTTAAAAAAATACAAAACGGTAACCTTCTGGTGGAGGTTACCAACTGTAAACAAGCCAAAATTATCCTAAAAATGACAAATTTTCATAATATTAAATGTAAGGCATATGCCCATGAAAGACTTAATACATCAAGAGGAGTCATCCGAAGCCAGGAACTTGGTTTGGCGACGGAGGAAGAGATTAGGATGGCACTGCGTCATCAGGGAGTCACCAATCACAGAAGAGTAACAATAAAAAGAGGTGGAGAGTCGATCATGACCAACACATATATATTAACATTTAATTCAACAACAATACCAAAAGAGGTGAAGATTGGCTACACTGCCGAAAGAGTGAAGCCCTACATTCCAAACCCCTTGCGGTGTTTCAAATGCCAGAAGTTTGCCCACCATAAGGACGTATGTAGGAGTCAGCAAGTATGTGGTAAATGTGGTGAGAGGGACCCGTCCCACGTCGAGGATGAGTGCCAAAGGGAAAAAGATGCGTAAACTGTCATGGGGATCACCCCGCATTTTCAAGATCATGTGATCACTTTAAAAGGGAGAAGGAGATCATGACAGTAAAACATACAAGAAATATAGCATTCCCTGAGGCTAGGAGGATTGTGGAGACTTATATGAAGCCCCAGTCCTATGCCACTATAGTCGAAACCAATGCGGAAAAAACAAAACAAATCAGAACCTCCCCAGTTGAGAAAGAGCCTAAATATTTACAATTAGTTCAGCAGTTGCTGAAACTTAGACTGGACGAGTGGCCTGCATTTCAGAAATGCTTACAGGA
Source organism: Sepiola atlantica (assembly GCA_963556195.1). Taxonomy (NCBI): domain Eukaryota; kingdom Metazoa; phylum Mollusca; class Cephalopoda; order Sepiida; family Sepiolidae; genus Sepiola; species Sepiola atlantica. The sequence continues at coordinate 154,082,397 of OY744526.1, forward strand.
TGCTTGGGTGTAGCTCGGGAGGAGGTGAAGGAGACACCAAAGCAGCCAGAGACAAAGGTGACAAGTGAGCCGAGGAGTCAAACCCCTATCCAACCGGTTAGCCAGGTAGATTTGAGTGAAGAAAACATCTGGTTTCTACCCTCTCAACTGGGTACCCCCATTCCAGATGACTCACTACAGACCAAACCAAACACCTGAAACTACTATGAAAGAGAAAGGGATCCGAAAAGATCCTCAAAAAAAGTCTTCAGATAAAAATTCTGAAACTGAAAAAAAAAAAAGGAAAAATCACCTCGGAAGTCAAAGCCAAAAATCCGAGTCAATTTGACTCAAAACCGATTCGAGGCTCTGGACAACATGATGGAGACAGAGAAGGAAAACACAGAAAAAACAAAAACAAAAACAAAAACCACTCCCAATCAAAATATAAACCATGGGACAAAAAATAATCCAAAATAAATCGCGGTTTAAAAGCAAATCTTAATGAATTGCTCTTATTATTGACACAGAAATCTCCAACAATTATTTGTCTCCAAGAAACCTTCCTCAAACTATGAGATATTCAGCCACATCCATGATACTGGACACAGGGCCTCTGGAGGAACATCAATTCTCATCAGAAATGATATACCCCATAGCAAACTGGATATCCAAACCAATATCCAAGCGGTTGCCATCAAGGTGACACTACATAAAACAATAAATATATGTTCAATATATATTCCACCGAACGAGAACATTAATGAAAGTGAGCTTCAGAAGCTAATTGACCAATTGCCCACACCATTCATCCTATTGGGGGACTTTAATAGTCACAATACCCTATGGGGGTGCAAAAATACAACAAAAAAGGGTAAAACAATACAAAAATATATAAATAAAAATGATCTGTGCATGCTAAACGATGGAACACAGACATATATGAACCCATTCAACGGAAATAATTCTGCCATTGACTTAACCATATGCGACCCCACAGTCTACATGGACTTTACTTGGAAAGTCTATGATGACACTTGTGGCAGTGATCACTTTCCAATCCTCCTCGAAAACATAGAACCTGGTGGTGAATGTAAACCAAGCCGCTGGAAACTAAACAAGGCCAATTGGCAAATGTTTAAAGAGAAATGTCGGGAGAAACTGACATGTGTGGAAACGGACAGTGACCAAGTGGAACACTTCACAGAGAGGCTGATTAAAATAGCAGAAGACTGCATCCCAAGAAATACGACACCAGACAATCGGAACCCTGGTTCAACAGTCAATGCTAAAAAGCTATTAGATTGCAAAGAGCAGCCCTAAGGAAGTTCGAAAAAGAACCCACCCAAACAAATCTGGTGGAATACAAACAAAGCAGAGCAAGAGCCCGCAGGGAAATAAAAGCAGCGAAAAAAGAATGCTGGCAAGAATATGTTGGCAAACTAAATTCCTCTTCTAAACCGAAAGCAGTTTGAGATATGATCGGTAAAATAGCGGGTAAACACCAAACGAAACCAATCCAACACCTCTCCAAAAATAATTGCCCAATAACAGAGAAGAAAGACATAGCAAATCAACTAGCAGAAACGTTTTCCAAAAATTCATCAAGTCAGGGCGGAAAACAAGAATTTCTCACCACTAAAAGAAATGCAGAAAAGCATAAACTTAACTTCAGATCGAAAAATCTAGAAAAATATAATAGCCCATTTACATTGAGGGAATTAAGAGACTCTATTGAAATATCTCATAATACTACCGTAGGACCAGATGAAGTCCATTATGAGTTCCTAAGGCAACTACTGGGAGTATCACTGAAATTACTCCTCCAAATATACAACACAATATGGACAGAGGGAAAATTCCCGGACATATGGAGACAAACTACAGTGATACCGATCCCAAAGCCGGGTAAAGACAACTCGGATCCACAAAATTATAGACCAATCTCCTTGACTAGTTGTTTATGCAAAACAATGGAGAGGATGATAAACAATAGGTTGATCTGGTACTTGGAATCCAATGGCCTTATTAGCAATCTACAATGTGGATTCCGCAATAAAAGAGGCACGATAGACCACTTGGTTCGATTGGAAACTACCATAAGAGAAACTTTCATTCGAAAAGAACATCTCGTAGCTATTTTCTTTGACTTAGAGAAAGCGTACAATACAACATGGAAGTATGGCATAATGAGAGATTTGAACAATCTCGGTCTAAAAGGTAGACTACCACACTTTATTGACGGGTTTTTGTCAAACCGAAGATTTCAAGTTCGCATTGGATCTACTCTCTCTGAGATAAAAACTCCGGAAGAGGGTGTTCCACACGGCAGCGTGCTATCTGTGACTCTGTTTAGCATAAAAATAAATAACATAATAAAAAGCTTATTACCCGGAGTGGATGACTTTCTAATCTACTACAGGTCTAAGCATATGCATACCATTGAGCGCAAATTGCAACAATATCTGAATAAAATAAATAAATGGGCAACAGAAAATGGATTCCGATTTTCTCAGGCAAAAACAAAATGTGTTAATTTTTGTCAAAAGAGAAAATTACACAATGACCCAAGCCTAAAACTCGAAAAGATGGAAATTCCGGTTGTAGACGAATACAAGTTTTTGGGTGTAATTTTCGATAAAAACTGACCTTTATTCCACACTTGAAATATATAAAGGCAAAATGTAACAAAACATTACAACTACTACGTGTGGTAGCTCACACTGAGTGGGGTGCAGACCGAAACACTCTCCTGAAACTATATAGGTCATTGATTAGATCTAAATTGGACTATGGTATTTTTATATACCGATCAGCTAGAAAGACCTATCTTAAAATACCAGACCCGATCTACCATGGAGGACTGTTGAGAGTCTCGATGTAGAAGCAGACGAGGTACCTGCAGATATCAGAGGTGAGAAGTTGGCTCTGCAGTACTATGTTAAATTGAAATCGTGTTCATCAAATCCTGCATATGAAAGCACATTCCATCCAAAATACAGAGAATTATTCCAAAGAAATGAAAGGGCTATAAGACCCTTTGGCCTTCGAATGGAAATAATCAACAAAGAAGCAGGATTGGACCTGACAAAAATACACGATACTATAATACCAAAAATACCACCTTGGACCATAAGGACCCCAAAGATCTTGCTAACCTTAAACAAACTTCACAAACAAAAAACCCATCCTCTGGTTTTCCATGAGGAATTGGAGAAAATCCAAGACACCTATCCAAGACATAGGTGCATCTTCACAGATGGATCGAAGCATGAAGAAGCAACAGGATGTGCTGCAGTATACAACAATAATATAAATAAGAAGCGTCTCCCAAATGACACTTCCATATCTAATGCAGAAGCATATGCTGTTGATGTGGCGCTTGATTTCATTCTGAAATCCAAGAAAAATAGATTCATTATCTTTTCAGACTCTTTGTCTGTACTGATATCCCTTAAAAATAGGAAATTTGACAATCCATTGGTAACCAAGTTGCTATGCAGGATGGAATATTTGTCAAAAGACAATGAAATTTTGCTGTGTTGGATCCCAAGTCATATCGGAATCAGAGGAAACGACCAGGCTGATAGGGAAGTCAGGTCTGCATTAGGCATGGCCGCGGAGACCAATTTTAAGATTCCATTTACAGATTTTAAAATGAAAATAAACAAATATATCCAACAACAAAGACAACAACGTTGGAGTAACAATACACACAACAAACTCCTAGCGATCAAAGCTACAATAGGAGAATGGAAAAAAAGCTCACGAAAAAGCCGAAAGGAAGAAGTAGTGTTATCCAGACTTCGCATGGGTCACACAAGGATTACACATTCCTACTTACTTGAAGACAAAGAGCAACCAATATGCTTTGCATGCCAGACTACCAACACCATCAAGCATATTCTTATTGAATGCATTGATCTGGCCCCTAAAAGAGAAACTTTCTACAGAGCAGGTACAATGAAGGAACTGGTTAAGAAAAATAAAGTAGAGACAATACTGAACTTCTTAAAAGCTGTTGATCTATATAAAAAGATATAATTACCTAGAGACATATAAATCAAGCTTGATTTGGCATTAAATGAACTGAGAAAGGATGATATGCCGTTAGAAAAGGAAAAACGTTTAATGAATGTTTTCAAAATACTATATATTTTTTTTTGTCTAAAGAATTTTGTTTACTTTGCAAAGTATCTAAAAAAAATACTACTTGATTCGGCATTACATAACCTGGAAAAGGTTGATATGCCGTAAAACAAAATAAACAAACAAAGTAATTACGTTACGAAATTAAAGGTTTGGACCGGGTTATTTTTTATATAAAATTTTCAAGTTAAATTCAATTTTTACGATATCTTCTGTTTATTAAATTGTTACGTGAAAGTACAGAATAGTTAACAAAGCACCCCCCCCCCATTCTCTCCATGTAAAAAATCGTTGTCTAAATAATGTTATTATTTCAAGCCTGGTTCGTAATTAAGTTATGAGATGAAATTCATCATAATTCATTTAGATTTCTTCGTAAACAAGTCAGCCATTTTAATTGACAAAACATCAATTACTTCGTGTGTGTGCAAAACTTGGAAGGAATTTATAAACTATCGAGTAAAAAGTAATTTAAACTGGCTTTAAATTCTTAGAAAATGTCCATGTATTTAAAAAAGCAAAATTGTTTTCTAACTGTAATTCAGTGGGTTTTTTTTATCTTGCCTAAAACTTGTTTTAACTAACAACTTTATTTAATACTTAAAAAAAGAAATTCTTCTTTCAAATAAATCGTTGTATGGTCGGAACAAAAAATCAGAAAAATACAGCCAATTCATTGTCTGCCATTTTAGTTGTGAAACGATGAATTAACCACTTTTTCTCACGGTGATTTACACATTTTGAAGTAAAAAAAAAAAATGACTCAACGAGCGGACGATTTTCTTGTTTTAATTCGATTAAAAGTTTCTTTTTTTCACTTATATCACATGCACCCACTCATAATTACGAACCGGGTTGAAATAACCAGATTCGGCATTAAATAACCCAAAAAGGGTTGATATGCCGTAAAACAAAACTACCAAACCAAAAACCCTGATTAAATATTTGAAGATATAAAGAACTTGAAGCATAAAAACTTTCACTATAATGACCAGATTCGGCATTAAATAACCCAAAAAGGGTTGATATGCCGTAAAACAAAACTACCAAACTACCATACCTAACTAATTCAGTGTTTTTATTTCATCTTGCCTAAAACTTGTTTTAATTAACAACTTTATTTAATACTTAAAAAAAGAAATTCTTCTTTCAAATAAATCGTTGTATGGTCGGAACAAAAAAATCAGAAAAATACAGCCAATTCATTGTCTGCCATTTTAGTTGTGAAACGATGGATTAACCACTTTTTCTCACAGTGATTTTGAAGTAAAAATTTAATTTAACTTGAAAATCTTATCTAAAAAATAGCCCGGTTCGTAAAAAAAGTACCAAAAAAATAATATGAAAAAATGTTCTCCACTGGTGAGGTGGGTAGCCTCGTATGTACAAGTATATCTCCTGTAAAAACGGTTCTAAAATCTATTTTCAATCGATATTTATTCGATAATTGCCGAATTTTCCTACTTGGCCAAAAGTGACGAATTTTCCATTTACGAATTTTCCGTTTACGAATTTACCGTTTACGAATTTTCCTGTGACGAGTTTTCCTAAATTCGTATGACCTGTACATTGGATGATGAACTTAAGTATCTGTTCCGATGGATACTGCACGCCTGTCCTGTGCAGTTCTAGGAGGTCCACCCTCCCAGGCTTTGCCTCCCCTCTTTGGGGAGGAGTAAGTTTATTGCTTACTGTCTGAGGCGCCCCTACCGGGGAATGCCGACGGGGCTGCCCAGGCAATTTTTAAATGGCCAGAGTGCTCACCTCTCGGGCGCTGGCTTTTCAAACCCCACTTTCTCGACCCGATCTTGGGTCACATCTTACTTGTGGGAGTAAGATAAAACTGGCCTTGTGCCTAACTCCTGGGGAGGAGTAAATAAAACTTAAACTGGGTGGCACTTTTACCCCCCGGCACACCCCCGCCGCCAGCATTTTGGCTCACGTGACACAATCGCCGTCATTTATAAACAGAATAGTCCTCGTTATGAACACTTAGCATATATCCCCCCCCCCCCACAATACACATTTTTTGTTGTTTATTATTTTGTTACCTTACGAAATAGAACGAAGGTTGATGAATTTTCCCTTCTGAGTATATCCCCACTGAAAAAATAAATGTTTCAAATTCTTTAAACTCAGTGCTCTGAAAGTAATTGAACCAATTTTCAATTAAAAAATTTTTTAATACTGCACTTTGTTCCAAGCGAAGAAGCTAAGAAATATTGTTTAGACCTTTCATATTTGTGCCGGGGGGTAAAAGTGTAAATCGATTCTCAGCAAACCGCCGCCACAAACAAGCGCCCTCGCTGCCGCCAGCATTTTGTGCTCACGTGTGACACAATCGCCGTCAATTATAAACAGAATAGTCTTCGTTATGAACACTTAGCATATATCCCCCCCCCAATACACATTTTTTGTTGTTTATTATTTTGTTACCTTACGAGGATAGAACGAAGGTTGATGGATTTTCCCTTCTGAGTATATCCCCACTGAAAAAATAAATGTTTCAAATTCTTTAAACTCAGTGCTCTGAAAGTAATTGAACCAATTTTCAATTAAAAAAATTTTAATACTGCACTTTGTTCCAAGCGAAGAAGCTAAGAAATGTTGTTTAGACCTTTCATATTTGTTTTACGAACGTTTTAGATAAAACACACGCAAATTCAATTTGCACGAACGCGGTAAACATCGTCGTTCGAAATAACCTGCATAATTATATATATATATATATATATATATATATATATATATATATATATAGTAATATATATATATATATATATATGTCTCAACTTCGTTCTTAGACTTTCTACATTCTATTCTTAACCAAATTGAAAGCGACAATTCCAGGTGCAAAGTCTTATTTCAATATATATAGTAATATATATATATATATATATATATATATATATATATATATATATATATATATATATATATATATATATAGTAATATATATATATATATAGTAATATATATATATATATAGTAATATATATATATATATATAGTAATATATATATATATATATAGTAATATATATATATATATAGTAATATATATATATATAGTAATATATATATATATAGTAATATATATATATAGTAATATATATATATATATATATATAGTAATATATATATATAGTAATATATATATATATAGTAATATATATATATATAGTAATATATATATATATATAGTAATATATATATATAGTAATATATATATATATATATATACATACATAGTTATATATATATATATATAGTAATATATATATAGTAAAAATGTGTATTGGGGGGGGATATATGCTAATTGTTAATAACGAAGACTATTCTGTTTATAATTGACGGCGATTGTGTCACTCGTGAGCACAAAATGCTGGCGGCAGCGAGGGCGCTTGTTTGGCGGCGGTTTGCTTAGAATCGATTTACACTTTTACCCCCCGGCACAAATATGAAAGGTCTAAACAATATTTCTTAGCTTCTTCGCTTGGAACAAAGTGCAGTATTAAAAAAAATTTTAATTGAAAATTGGTTCAATTACTTTCAGAGCACTGAGTTTAAAGAATTTGAAACATTTATTTTTTCAGTGGGGATATACTCAGAAGGGAAAATCCATCAACCTTCGTTCTATCCTCGTAAGGTAACAAAATAATAAACAACAAAGAATGTGCATTGGGGGGGGGGGATATATGCTAACTGTTCATAATGAAGACTATTCTGTTTATAAATGACGGCGATTGTGTCACGTGAGCCAAAATGCTGGCGGCGGGGGTGTGCCGGGGGGTAAAAGTGCTGCCGCTTAAACTAAATACAAATAATTGTCTTAATAAGCCGCTCATGGCGACCGTGTCCTCGGTGAACTCCCGCATATGCCACAGGAGTTTTTGGTGGAGTTTTAGTGTTTTTTTTCTCTTTCTTTTACTTTATAGTAAATAATTAATTAAGATATAAGTTAAGAGACTGTACGCACAAAATTATGTGTAATTTTTTTTAACAAACAAGAGTTTTTTTTTTATTGCTAAAATAATCAACTTCAAGGGATTATAAAAAATCAATTTGGGAAATAGGTATTTTGTTTTTATTTTGTGTTCTGGAGAATTTTATAAAATCACCCGCATCTAAAAAAAAAAACTTCCTTAACTTTAGAGTTAGTAATTCTAAGTCCCAAAAAGGTTGTAATTTAAACTGTAAATATCTTGCAAACTAATAATTTGCGATAGATTTAGATAACAAATTAAATAACATATTAGTTTAAAACCCAGTTTCGAGACGGGAGTGATTGTATAAAAAATACCCTTTTTTTAAGATGGAATAAAATTAGAGGGTATGATAAACATTTTGGGTATCTTTTACAATACTCAGCAGAGTCGCGAACGGGGTCCAAAAAACGAACGAGAACGGGGTAAAAAAAAAAAATATGCAACAAGTTATGGTGAGCTACGGCGAGAATAGATATTTTACTACTTACCTATGACATTTGTTTGTATTTTTACGTAGTATAAATGGGTTTTTATTAGATGTAAAAAAAAAATTCTTGTTTTTTGTTTACATGGATTTTCAGTAAAACTAAATGGCAGTATCGGCCTTATGTCCTTACGACCCCCCCCCCCATCGCCATTTTTTCTCAAGTGTTCGTGTGACAAAACTATTGATTTCTAATAAATAGCGGTTGGAACGGTTTAAAAATACAAACAAATGTCACAGGTAAGTTAGAAAATAACTTTTATCGCCTAATGTTACTTTTATTTGTTGTATATTTGGTTTTTGAGCGTTTTTACTCTGCTGAGTATTGTAAAAGATACCCAACATTTTAATCTAAGAAAGAAAAAGATGAAAAGAAAAAAACCGACTTGATTTTTGTTTGTCGTTGTTAAACAAATTCTAACATTATTATTCGGTTTATAAATGTGAAAAGAGTTGTGCGAACCTTTAATATGAAAAGTTTTTTTTTCATTTAATTAATAGTAAATGCTTTCTCCTATACACTATTATAAAACACAGTTTGATTTGATTATTTGTTAATAACTAAACAAATTGTTGAAAACAAATTATTATTTGCCAAAAAAAATCATGAGCAAAATATAGAATGGGGTATTTTTTATTTTTTTAACACTAGTCGAAATGACGGTGCCCGGAAAACGCGTCACCGGAAAATTGGTCAACGGAAAATTCGTCACTTTTGGCCAAGTAGGAAAATCGTCACTTTTGGCCAAGTAGGAAAATTCGTCACTTTTGGCCAAGTAGGAAAATTCGGCAATTATCGAATAAATATCGATTGAAAATAGATTTTAGAACCGATTTTACAGGAGATATACTTGTAAATAGGGGGCTACCCCCCTCCCCAGTGGAGAACATTTTTTTATATTATTTTTTGGTACTTGTGCAGTTTTGTGTGTTAAGAATGACTTTCTAAATAATCCGGTTCGTAATTACGTTACGAAATGAAAGGTTTGGACCGGGTTATTCTTTACAACGTGAAAGTACAGAATAGTTAACAAAGCACCCCCCATTCTAGCCATGTAAAAAATCGTTGTCTGAAAGAAGAATTTCTTTTTTAAGTATTAAATAAAGTTGTTAGTTAAAACAAGTTTTAGGCAAGATGAAAAAAAAACACTGAATTACAATTTTGCTTTTTTAAATACATGGAAATTTTCTAAGAATTTAAAGCCAGTTTAAATGACTTTTTACTCATAGTTTATAAATTCCTTCCAAGTTTTGCACACACACGAAGTAATTGATGTTTTGTCAATTAAAATGGCTGACTTGTTTACGAAGAAATCTAAATGAATTATGATGGATTTCATCTCGTAACTTAATTACGAAACAGGCTTGCAATAATAACATTATTTAGACAACGATTTTTTACATGGAGAGAATGAGGGGGGGGTGCTTTGTTAACTATTCTGTACTTTCACCTAACAATTTAATAAACAAAAGATATCGTAAAAATTTAATTTAACTTGAAAATCTTATCTAAAAATAGCCCGGTTCGTAAACTGCACAAGTACCAAAAAAATAATATAAAAAAATGTTCTTCACTGGGGGGTGGGTAGCCTCGTATTTACAAGTATATCTCCTGTAAAAACGGTTCTAAAATCTATTTTCAATCGATATTTATTCGATAATTGCGGAATTTTCCTACTTGGCCAAAAGTGACGAATTTTCCGTTGACCAATTTTCCGTTGCCGAATTTTCCTGTGACGAGTTTTCCTAAATTCGAAATTTCCGATTTGGTCGCGATGACACAGTGGGAAACTTCTATTTAAACTTTTTTTCGGGGGAGGGATTTATATTTAACCAATATAACATTAATTGATACATATTTTTCATGCCATATTTAAGGCCCGGTCACACGAGGCGACTTCGCTCGCTGCTACTGTAGTAGCAACGAGTAGTATCAGCCTAGTCGCATCGTGTGACCTGTTAGTTGCAAGTAGCCCATCCAACGAGACTAGTTTACTCGCCGCGATTAGCGCGTGATTTCATGATCACGTGACCTGGTATCGCACGATGTTATGATCACGTGACCTGGTATCGCACGATGTTATGATCACGTAACCTGGTATCGCGCGATTTTATGATTTTTGAAGACCTAATAGCGGCTGCTACGAATCAATGTTTGCTTCTAAACCTCACAGTCGTGCAGTTTGTATCCATGACACAAAAACAAAGTTTGAAGTGGCCAGCTAATGAAATCAGTAGATTTCTAGATATTAATAGAAACTACGAAAGTTTGTGGGAGACAAATAATATACAGTATATGAAGAAAAATGCGAGGGAGTACAATTTTAAATATTGAATGGATGAACTAATGGAGGCTGGTTTTGAGATTCAATGTGAAGATAATTTGAAAAAGAAAATAAAAAACTTGAAGGATGCATATGGGAATTAAAGGAATAAAGTGAAGAAATCTATGAAAAGTGGAACAGGAACTGACGATGTTTATAAACCAAAGCTTGTTTGGTTTGAAAAAAAAAAATCTGGCGCCTGACCCGCGACATGTCTGTGCTGTAAACAAAGGCACGGAACTGCTAAACGGGTAGTCGACTTACAAGTAGCGGCGAGTGAAATCGTCTCATGTGACCAGTTCAGTTGCTGCAAGTGGTACTCGCTGCTACAAGTAGCGGCGAGCGAAGTCGCGTCGTGTGACTGGGGCTTTACCTTATTGTAATAGCTATTCTTTTTTTCTTTTCTTTTTTTCAACTTTTTGTGTTTTTTATTTGGAATTTGGAAAAATTATTGGTTACTTCCTAATGAAATGAGTTTCGGCATTCTAAAATATAAGCTATTTCTCTTGATATGACAATTTGCCATCTTAAAGTAGTTTGGAAAATTTATTTTCTTGGCCATTTATCAGTGTCGTAGTGAATGGGGAGGGTCAACCTGTTGACACGATGTATCAGCTTTGTCTGTCCCTTTCCTGTCATCATCATCATCATCATCATCATCATTATCATCATCATCATCACCTGTTCTGGCATGTCAGAATTTTCAACAGGGCGACGATGGGCCATAGTGGTTCTAAAAGAGGAAGGAAGCACTGAAATTGTTAAAAGAAAAAAACTGTCTCAGAGTGACCTTTTTAAAAGAAAACAGAGGTTTTTATATTAACTTAATGGGTGAGAAAAACACCATGCACTATTAACTTTGAGAAGGTTTTGTTTAAAAAAAGAATACGGTCCGAAGAGACTCGTTAAAGGAAAAATATATTGGAAGAGAAAGCTGAAGCTTGAAGAATTAGTCTTATGAATGACATTTTTATTGAAGTTTATTGCATGTCTCTTTGTTTTTCAGCGTTCTTCATGTAAGACTTCTATTGTTTCTTAGTAGAAAAGCGAGGCTTGTTCTCGTTCCTTCAGCCCATTTTACTTTATTGTTTTAGGCGTTATTAACCTTTTATCACTTAAAATAATAATTTTAAAAAAGTTGTCTCTTATGTAGAGACCCTTTTTTATGTTTGTATGGCTCAAATTGAATTTGCTATTTTTGAGCCTGTTGTGTTTGAAGCAGAAACACATTTTTAAATATTATTGAATTACATTTCTGGGTCTTTTTCATTATTTGATCCTTTTTGTGTCTTTATTGTTTTCTCCCATTTTTTCATATTCTTTATTACCTTAAAGACACATTTTGTTAACAACCCCAAAATTACATCAGTAAAAAAAAAGGCCAAGATATCTCCCCATCCCCCAAAAAACTATTTCTCTTTACTCTTTCATTTTGGTAGATTCTTCTAAGACAAAGTTTAAATGGAAGATGTTTTATTGAATGTTTATTTTTATTATGCAGAAATCACATCAAAATAATTTCTTTTTAAAATGAATGAAAAGTTTAAATTTACATTAATGTTTGTTTAATTTTCATCATTTACAAAAAAAGTTGACAATAGGGGAGGGACGTAATGGGTGAAAATTTCAGATTCATGAGAGTAGTATTTTTTTGTGTTCATTTATACGCTTCACATGTGTGGGACATTGTAAATCTTTTTTTGCCATCACTTAATCGTTTGTCTCTGACAGTAAGGTTGAATAAAGCTTTGATTTGGGAAAAACTGACAGCTGTCATGACAGACTCCGTTCAGAAGAATCTCTAAACTGAACAGCTGATCGCTGCATCTCTCTCTTCCAATCATGTACCTCTACATCTCCTATGTGTGTCCCACACATGTGAAGCTTTTGATGTTGGAAATTTTGGCTATTTTTCACTAGTTTTTGGCTATTCTACATTCATAAAAACCCTTTTACAGCCTGAAAATGGTCCTAAATTACAGTACTATATCAGATTTAACCATCTATATCCATTCATAGCTTTTGAGGATGTTTTAGGACCTGCAATGTCGCATGAAACCACTTTTTCACCGAAAAATGATGGATTTTGAGTCCAGTGGAGCCCTAACGGCTATTTTTGGCCTGCACCTTCTGAATTTTGCAAAATTTTAAAAATGTTTGATTGTTTAGTGTTATTTATGTATAAATGAACACAAAAAAATACTACTCACATGAATCTGAAATTTTCACCCATTACGTCCCACCCCTATTTATAAGTTGAAGATTTCAGCTTTAAGGTGGTCGACATTGAAACAACATTATCCTAACCAAATTAGTTCTAGCTTTATGACAATTTTGTTCAATTTATTAATTAAACAATACCGTAATAATTATTTATATTATTACGGTATTGTTTGTTATGGCATAATCACATTGACACACCGGTTCCTATTAGATCACCGAAGTTAAGCGACATTGAGGCTGGCCAGTACCAGATGGGTGACCATTTGGGAATAGCAGGTGCTGTATGTGGACACCTAGCTATGGGCAAATAACGTCGCCTACTCGCGGTGCCAAGTGTGGTGACTATGGCAAAATCTCCTGAATGACAATCACCAATAAGGTGGTCGGAAACCAGGGAGGGGTTCTTCCTCCAGGAGTGATCAAAACCATGATGGTGATTGTTTGGTCATTAAATTATTAATTGAACCAAATTGTTATAAAACTCAAATAATTTGGTTAAGATAATGTTGTTTCAATGGCAGTCACCTTAAAGCTGAAATCTTCAATTTAACCGATAATTTTCGTCTTTTAATTCCAGAATTGATTAACATAATCCAATATGTTAATCTTGCGTCTTATTTTGCTGCTCCTAATCACATGTTATCGAAATGCATTTCTATTCAACTCACCGATTTGTAAGTTGACATTTTTAATTTTATTCCTTGTTCAATTGACAATTTAGTTGATTTTACTTACTTCATGTGCACTTAAAACATGGATGCTTCTTAACACTCCCCGGTAAAAACTGCCCTAAAACGTTAGAATGTTCCGGAAATGGGGGATCATTTTACGTTAAATTTATATGCTTCGATGAACTGGCTGCTCTGGTGCCCCCTCGACGTAAATACACTAGACCAACTCGACAATTAGCAAAATCCCATCCATTCACTGTGGAGGTCCCCAGATGCCGGAGAGCCTTCTACTCCAATAGCTTCTTTCATCGCGCTGCCGGCCTCTGGAACTCCCTCCCTGCTCTCTGTTTCCCCGACTGTACCGACATGCAGAGGTTTAAAACTAATGTAAACAGACATCTCGCTACACAGCTCTCAACTTAGGATGACACCCAAAACCTACACCCTTATTCTCAGTAGCCCCTTACATCTACAGTGGCAGCCTGCCTTGTTTGGGGTGAAATATGTTAAAAATAAAAAAATTTAAATAGTTTTTTTGTTTTTCAGGATGTTCACATGTAATCGCCTAAAGAAGTAGAATTTCATTTGTGTTTTTTTTAAGGGGGAGGGATGATTTATCTAAAGCTGTTAATCTAAAATAATACCTGATTTTTTTCTCCTCCTAGACTTGTGCTTTTACAACATATCGTTTTTTATTTATAATTAAATAATTATAATTTACCGCGCAGAAAGCCACAAAAACAAAAAAAACATTAATTTATAAATCACTAAAAGATAAGTGATACAATACAAAAAATGATTTTAAATAAACAAATGAATAACAACAAAAAAGCAACTTCAATGTTAAATATTGGGGGGGGGGGGCTTAACAACCACGGCCGTCGTAATATAAGGCCTGTTAGCTGAGTCAAGTTTTTCTGGTGACGTCATTGATAGTGGGAATAAGAACCACTATCAATGAGGACCGGAAGTGCCCAAAGGCACTAACGCACATGCGTCCATTTGTTATCAACAAATAATCAGAGCGAGCAGATTCACATCCATAGGATTATTCATTCACTTGGAAATCATTTTTAACTTGTTCCTGCTATTGTAACCTTACTCCTCTGCCAAGAACACGGCTACCCTCCTAAGGATTATTCATTCACTTGGAAATCATTGTTAACTTGTTCCTTTTTTCAAACGTATTTCCTTTTTTTATGGATGGAGGGCGCAAAATAAAATAAGAAAATTACAACATGGCCTTCAACGATTAAGGCATTGCATTAAAAATTCGATTTTCAAGTCTGAAAAAAATAAATTAGAATTTTATTTCGGGATAAAAAATACAATTTTAGACCAATTAATAAGTATCATACAAAATGTGTGCGAAAATCCAACGAAATAAGCCAGATATTCAAATACATTGTAAATAAGCTTTCCGTTTGAAAAAAAATCACCCCCCCCCCAACAAAAAACATAAATGTTTTAATTTATTACAAATTCTTACTAGATTATAAATAAACTGTTCGTTTTGAAAAACAAAACAAAAAAAAGAACCCACACATTTTAATTTATTTCAATAAATGTTCTATTAATTAATTATTTTGAATTATTGATTTTGTGTTACTTTACTGAATTCGTAATATTTCATGTTTGATTTACTTTTAATGTTTGATTTACTTTAAAGTTCAAAAAAATTAAGAAATATCATTTATTTTTTTCGGAAATAGGAGCAACTCTTATCATTAGTTTTAGCTAAATAATTTAATAATGAAATGTTCATATAAAGAATAAAACTGACTAAGAATAGGGATTTCTCTTCTGTTTGTGTTTATAAACACCAAGAGATATTTCTATGCAGCATAACTGATACTAGTCTTTTCATTCGATGTAGACCAGGTTGTCATAACAATCAACTCAAACATTAAAAATAATTTGGAACGAATGAACTTATTTAAAGAATGAATATTAAATCAGAGAAATTATTTTTCAAAGAAAAATGTTCACGTTTTAAAAATTCAACAATTCATGACTACACCATTTTATTATTAAGTATTAATTTAATGTTTGCTGCCTAGCCTACGCAAATTACACGAAATAATAAATTTGCACTAATATTTCAAATAAAGTAATGGGTTAATTATATTCTGTGATCGTTAATTAATAAATACTGAAAATTTCATCAAAATTGGTTGATTTCTTGAATTTTGATGGATTTTTAAGTGAAGGCAGGGGTCAAAATGCCCATAGTCTGACTGTTCGACAGATCTCATTTGTTACTTTAAAGTATGACGTCATTTTCCAATGCTATAGCCTCCTTTACAACAGCTGTGGCTTAACCTCTATTTAAAACTATAGAAGATGGAGCCTAGACCACCCCCACCCCCCAATTTAGAAAAAAATGATTTTATTTGCTTGAAAACAACCGAGTAAATGGTAAAAATGCAGAATAGTTAAAAGTCGAGAAATCGTAAACAAAAAAATAACAAATGACTTATACCAAAGGCAGTAGAATTTAATTATCTACTGACCTGTATACTTTTAACGTGATGAAACTGTTTTTAAGTATTTTATTATAAACATGACTATTTTGAATTATTGTTTCCTTCTCCACGTTGCAAAATATAAATTAACACTGATTAAATACAGTTAGTGAAATATATTTTGATTTAAAAGATTAATCCCTTGTCTACAAAATTGTATTTCGTGTTCAGAAATAAAATTCTAACTTCAATTAAAATGTTATAATCGCTGGCGGCCATGATGATTTTTCTTGCACTAAATTAAAAATTTTATTACACATAAAAACAAAACATTTTCACACAAAAAATAAACTTAAAACATTTTTTTATTTTAGAATCGCAGATGATTTCAAGTGAAATAGGTTTTAAAAGAAATGCAGATTACTGAAAAGTAACTTTTTATTTAAATTTTTATCTACTGATTCCGCTCTTATAGATAACCATCATTGTAAAATGGACGTGACTTTATAACCGGTGTGATTATAATCTTTTTTTTTACTTTAATTTATTCGAAACAAGATACATTGCTACTGAGACATAAGGGGATACTCTGAATTAGGGGCGACATTAATAGGGGCATCCTAAGTGGGGAGTTGTGCAACGAGATGTTTGTTCAGATTATATTTAAACTCATGCATGTTCGTACAGTCAGGGAAACAGGGAGCAGAGAGAGAATTCCAAATGCTTACAGTTTGAGGAAAGAAGCTATTAGACTAGAAAGCCCTCCAACATCTGGGGACCTCATCAGGGAAGAGGTGGAATTTAGCTGATTGTCGGGTTGGTCGGAGGTATTTACGTTGAGGGGGCACAAATGCAGCAAGTTCATCAGAGCACATTCCATTGAACTACTTGTAAAACAAGTATAGAGATGCAACATTGCGGTGATGGTACAGGGGCTGGAGCTTGGTAGACAGTACGGGGCCTATTAGATTAGAGATTCTTTTTTTAACCCTGTCTAAGAGGGAGAGACTAGTGGCTGGTGCACCAGCCCAAATGTGGCAACAATACTCCATGCATGGGCGAATGGTGGTTTTATAGGATATTGGCAGGTGAGAAAAGTTTTCTCTCCCCAGTAGAGGGAGCTCACCTTCATTGCAGCAAACTTGGCAGTATCTTCTATGTATTTATTTCAATTTATGTTACCTGTGAATGTTAAGCCAAGGAGTTTGAATGTTGGACTCTCAGGTAGGTTACTATCAGTTATGGCAATCGGTGGTTGAAAAGGTTTCTTATAATTGTTAAAGCAAGAGAGCTTTGTCTTAGTAGCATTAAATGTTACAATCCATTTATGCCAACATTCGACTACAGACTGGAGGTCATTTTTAAAAAATCAGCTATTGTGCGCATTCGTTTTATCCACCATGTTGAGAATTGTTGTAGACCCGTGCTAGGGGTCACAAAGATAACAACCACAAATTGTGACAGGTTAAAATATACAATGTATTTATTCATAGCAATACAGTAACGCCACTAAATGTGGTAGGAGATGACCGGATTCCTACCATGCGGTAAAACATAAATAGGAATGTCCTCTGTTTGAGTCTTTGCAACCATGGTATTTATTATAGATGGTTGCTTCCATTAGTTCTTCAATAGGGGTGATTTGTACCCCACAACACCCCCCCTCCCGAGCTTTTCATTCCCCTGGAATGATCGTATAGCTCTTTTTTCTGGGATTGATCTCTATGGGATCGATCCTTTTTCTTTCTCTGGAAGATCGGCGTTGTCCGGCTGCTTGTGGTGTTACCAGGTCGAACGTGTCATATATATGGTCCATTACTTCTTCTTGTTCAACAGGAGGTTGTCTGTCATCATCAGTGACACGTTTCCGAATTTGGTTCAAATGCTTCTTGTGAGTGAATTTTGGACCTTCGATTATGTAAACCATCCGCCCGATCCTCTGCTTGACCTTTCCTAGTTCCCACATCATACTATTATTTTTATATACCTGGAAAAATACCTTTTCCCCATGTAAATACCTCTTTTTAGGAACTGTAGTATTCGGCGGTTTTTTGAATATTGGTTTTGCTTCATCCAGCAATTCGGATCTCACTTTTATTTTCGTGCAGCATCCAAGCTTTTCAGAAAAAACACTTGGAAAAAATTTTTTAGATCTTCTTTTAGTTTGACGGCTTCGGCCGTTAAATTTTCGACTTTTTGACAAAAATCACTCATTGGCGAGTCCCATAATTCAAATTCTTGGATCCAGTCAGATCCAAATAAATTTGATGTGTTCCTAAGAACGAATACTTTTAACTTTTTTGTCTTTCTTTTTAGTGAAACATTAATAATTAATTCACCCTCAAAATGTATCTTTTCACCAGTTACCGATCTTGCGATTTTATTCGTCTTCATCATCGTGGGCTTACCTAATTTCTTCCACGTGTGAACATTTATAATCGATATATCCGACCCTGAATCGAGTTGCAGATTTACTTCTCTATTTCCGATTCTCACCGTAACATATTTCCTTATGTTCTCTGTTGGTGATGGGTCCCTTTTTGCAGCTTTTATGTAGTTCTTTTTTCCTACTTTTGCTCTGCAATATGAGGCCTTGTGCCCTGCTCGTTTGCATAGGTCACACGTTATTTTCTTATGGTACCAACATGCATTGTACCCATGAGGTCCTCCACATTTACTACAAGGGGTCCTAGGCTTTTGTCTATCCTGATAATTTTGTGAAGGGTTCTTTTTGCCTCTTGGTTGGTAATAGCTGGCGGGTGAGTGTCCTTTATTTTTGGAGCGTATCTTTTTAATGTGAGCGATACCTGCTTCCTCTATGTTTCGGGAATCTTGTTTCACTGCCACGAACCGTTGACAATCTTCAGCCACTTTCTGAAGCGTTAAATCAGGTTCTAATTCCAGTTTATTTATAGCACGACGTCTTATATCGGCGTCTTTTGTGGCTATCAAACCTTGTGTGAATATTAGGCATCTAAAATTATCTGCCGTTAATGATGACAACTTGAAGTCGTCACAGTTTTTATTAACTATAGACGCAAAAGTCGTATAATCCTGATTTTCCTTATGTGTAATATTCATACATTTCCATCTTTTATGGAAAAGGCTTGTCTTTGGACAGTATAACTCCATTAACAGTTTGACTGCCTCGTCAAATGACAATTCGTTGGTTTTTCTTGGCAAAATATAATCCACAAATTTGTTATGTTCGGATGCACCTAACTTCCGTAGTAATAAACGAACCTTCTTTTGATCCGTCCATGAACCACAATCAATCTTGAATAAGTCTTCAAATCTTCTGAAGTATGTTTCAAACGTTAGGTCTTCCTCAGGAGCATAGCGAAATGTATCAATGGCTGACCAGATCGCATTTTGCGAAAAAGCCGTACTGTTTTCCTGTCCGTTGTCCTTATTCATTAAAACTTGCGTTAACAAATCCATTTTTTTATCTGATTGGTTTTGATGCTCTAAATGTAATTTTTTCAATTCCAATATTTGTTCGTTCATTTCTTTCTTTTCTTCCGCGGCGTATTTCATCATTTCTTTTCTTTCTCTTCCCTGTTTTTCCTCGAAGTATTTCATTAAATTTAACTGCTTCTCGTCATTTTGTTTCTGTACTATCAATTGTTCTTCTCGAAACCTTTTTTCAAGTTCTAATTGTTGATTTTGTTGAAGTTTTATAATTTCCAAAATCTGTTTTGAAAAATTCTCCATTTTTGTAAAAAAAATTTTTTATGACAAAAAAAAAAGCGTTTTCAGAAACTAACCAATTTTTTTTCTATAGTACCAACTCTACAAAAAAAACTTTTACAATTTTGTATCTGGTTATATTGACGAGTATTTCCTTAATTTATTTTTTCCTTGTGTGGCAATTTTCCACTAGAAAATAATTCAGCGTTTGTGTTTATACAGAAAAAAGTTGGACCTTTTTTTTTTCTTCAATTTTCTTTTCGTAACGTGTAAGTATTTAGTTCAAATCCTTGTTGAACGTACACTTTTTATTTTCTTTTACAAAGAATTAGTTGTTTTTTTTTTGTTAAAAAAAAAACGAGTTCATAGCATTTATTTAAATATTGACCATAATTTCCACTTTAAGTGCATAACAGAATATCATATTTTCTCATTAACACAAAGTATGCCGTAAGTGTTTTTTGTTTTTTTTCAACGTGCCAGTCAGTCAGAGAAAAATTTATTTTAATCGGAAAAATCCGACGTAACTTTTTAATTTTGTTTTTCAATGATAATGCCTTTTTAAGACAATCTTTTTAGAACGAACAATTTTTTTTTTGTACTTACTGAAACTTTGAGTCGTTTTTTTTTTTTTAGTTGTCGTAAATCCACGCCATTTATGAGTTCCGTTTTAACTCGTAGTTTAGGCTTCTTGTGGCTTTTTTTTTTTTTTCCAACAGCAAGATAAGACTTTTTTGACGACGTCTTTTGTTGTTTGACGGTTTTTTTTTTTTCAAGTAAATCCTTGCCCGAATCTTCGTTATTCAGTTTTTTGTCGAATGATCCCGTAACTTTCTTGAGTAATCCTGGTAGCCAGTTTGTCGTGACTGGTATAAAATCAAAATCCTCACGTATGTTCTTTACTAAATTTCTCGTCGCCAGTGTTGTAGACCCGTGCTAGGGGTCACAAAGATAACAACCACAAATTGTGACAGGTTAAAATATACAATGTATTTATTCATAGCAATACAGTAACGCCACTAAATGTGGTAGGAGATGACCGGATTCCTACCATGCGGTAAAACATGAATAGGAATGTCCTCTGTTTGAGTCTTTGCAACCATGGTATTTATTATAGATGGTTGCTTCCATTAGTTCTTCAATAGGGGTGATTTGTACCCCACAACAAGAATATACCCATCTCGAACACAATTGCATCATGAGGTCGTTTATAAAGATCAGGAATAATAAAGGTTCAACGATCAATCCCTAAGGTACACCCGCATTAATGTCATGTTGTTTAGATGTACGACCATCAAAGACAACCTATATATTTCTTTTGGTTAGGAAGGATCTGATTATATTAAATATTCGTCCAGTAATACCGTACAAATTAATTTTTATGAGAAGGCCTTTTTATATATCAAGCACTACTACCCTAGTTTCACCTGCCGTATCCAGTGTATGCTATATGCATTCAGGGATGACCGTTAGTAGGATAGGCTTTCCTAAATCCATGCTGATTGTCAGAAAGAAGTTTACCATTAACTAGGTGGTGGACTAATGATTTTAGCGAAGAGGAGACTGATGGGACGATAATTTTGCAGGTCTGTTCTTTCTGTGACAAGTATCCGCCGGCCCCACGAGAGTCAGGAAGACTCCAATAGTGTACTAGTATGCATTTAGTGAAAATGCTATACGGAGAGGGAGCCCTACGAAATGGAGCGAGCGTATGAAACTAGTGTGAATTTTGCTTAAAAATGGAATTATCAGTGCAACAGAGCAGGGTGCCGAGGAGTTTGCAAAAATCTTGTAACCTTTCATGCTCAATTATGTGGGAGAGCCCAGGGAGATTGACCAGTCCTGCTCGAGAACAACAAATGAATTTTTGCCGTTTCATTTTATTTTGCTATCATTTTTCGATGACAAGTCCGACCTCCCCCTCCCGATAAACAGGTTTGGAAAGAATTAATTGGTTGTGACCAGACTAAGAGGAATAAAAATTGTCTTAAGTCGTCGTGGGCAAGCTGAATTGGAAAAAAGGGTAGGAGGTGACAGGGGAAGAGAGATATCAGCCACAAGATTTTCAATAAAAGAGGATGGGCTTTCGCGCACGCTAGAGTTTGGTCGGAATTCGCGAATAAGCACGCACGAGAGAAATTCTGCTCCCCGATTTAGAGAAATTCTTTTCACAGACAATTAACAACCATGATTGTCGCTCACACAGTAGGGACTCACTTTTTGTTGAAACAAGAGAGTGTAATTTAGATCCTTCCTATTTTTGTTTTTATATTTCTTCCAGAGAAAACACACAGAGTGAACTTTATGAGTATTGAATGGACTTTATTTTGTATCCAACCAAGTGTAAATTGATATTGTAATTTCTTTTGTTGAATAATTATTTTCCTAAGGAAAACACAAAAACCCAGACCGAGTTGAATGTCATTATTCATTTTTTTTTTGTTCTGCTGGAATGACCCTTCCTTCTGCAGAGATAGCCGGTTACTGTTCGCCCTATGATTGCTCACTGTTATAAACAGTCACGACATGGGAAGTGTGTTAGTAACTAGACGAGAATCCTCGACATCGGCGGCCTTCATCCAGACAAGTTCAGCAGATCAACGCCCAGTGACCGATTGATCTCGGGGCGGCCAGACCGGTGACGTCATCACATCATCCCGACGAGTGCAGAGGGTTGGGGTACATTTCACCAGAATTTTTGAACACTGATACCATAGAGGTAATCTTCCAGCTATCAGGGAAGCAAGATTCAGCAAAGGCGTTTATTATAAAGTTTGGAGAGGACAGGGGCTAGCTGAGCAGAGCATTTCTTTAGTATTATAGCAGGGATAAGATCAGGCCCATATGCTTTGGTGGTATCACGTTTTTTTATGATATAACAGACATGGGAAAGAGTGATGATCAGATTATCAACTGTGGCTTCTGTCCGCAATGGGAAATTAGGGAGGGAGTGGTTTGTGGAGTTCAAGGCGAACCGCTGTGCAGGTAGTTCATCCTTATCAGTTGCTGTGCAAACGACATGATTGTGGTTGGATAGCGGGGGAATTATTTATTGATTATTCACCACACTATTATAGATTTTCCAGAAATCGCAAGTTCCTAATTTCTGCGACTCAATGCGTTTTCTGGTTATCTCGATATACCTAACCTTAGCTGTGGCTAGTACACTTTTACAATAATTTCTTCATGCTATAAATTTCTGTCCATTTATGGCGGTTGAATCAGCGAAATGCTTGCTGCCTATGAGGAATAGCAGCTGCACAGGTCAAAGTAAACAATTGGGGAGAGTGGGACTTGCTATAGAATTTCCGCATGAGGACATGTGCTTCTATGCCTGCTTTGACCCATTCAGTTACCTCCTTTGCGCACTGTTCAGCAGAGAGAAAGAAAAGGCGTCTCTGATGTGATCTCTGATGGATTCCCAATCAGCCTGTTTGTAGTATCTCGTCATTTTGAGTAACAACTCTTCGGCTTGGGGTCGAAAGTTTACGGTGATATCAACCATTATCACAAGGTGTCAGCATTCCCGAGTAGGCTATGGGCATTCGTCACACATGCATCGGGCAGAGTAGTCAAGAATAGTTCAAGAAGTGAGGCTTGCTGATCCTCACGATCAGGAAAGTGTACAATACAGAAACTAAGCATGATGATATCAGCTGCACCTGTTTTGCTTGAGAATGCAAGCCAATTATGATGGTGGACATTAAAGTCCCCAAATACATGTATTTTGGTGCTCGGATCTAATGAGACTGCTATATCTATACTATCAGAGACAAAGTCGCGCAGGATACAAACCTGGGTCAAAGGAGAACGGTAGATGAAATATAAATAACTAACGCTGTGTTGTAAAGTTAATCTAAAGCACATGTAGGCTTGATCATCTGATTCTAGACTATGTTTTCTAGTCAAGGAGAGAGTGTTACGAATATAAACCCTAAGTCCTTGCATATGCTTGTCGGAGTTCTTATGGCAAAGTGGGAGGTATCCAGTCATGTCAAAGTTATTGTGTAAGAAATTGCGAAAATATGGGATTACCTGGAAAACGGTCTCGGTGCGCGCTTTGCAGGGTTGGGTAGCACAAAAAATGGCAAGATGGCGTCGGTGGCTTAATATTACCAGGTGATCACGTGAAATCTCGTGTTCTCTCGCGCACACGAGAGTCCGGTTTGAAATAAAAGCGGGTCGCTGGAGGCAAAACGGGCAGAGGGAAAAACGCAGTCAATGGAAGACGACGGCGACGCTTTTAAAGAAGAAGAAGAAGAAGACGTGAAAGAAGAAGACGTTTAGAGAAGAAGGCGGTGTGCACTAATCCAGAGTCCCTTGCGAGTGTTGTTCCGGTGTCTGCTGAAAAGAATTTCTTGGGCGTTTTCGACCGTCGTCGAGATTTTTTCTGCCACAGAGATTGAGAAGTGAAGGTTAGTTTCACTTGGTGCTAAGATATCCAAGGAGTTGACAGGGAGAAAGGATTCTACGTCATCGATGTTGATTCTAAGCCCGAGGATATTTGTGAACGCAAGACTCAAGGGAGGAGGCGAACTGGTTGTTTTTAGGTGGGCGTCTAGTTTGAACGTATTCCTTTTAGTTTGTTTTTTTAAATATAGTAGGTTGGGAAAAGTGGGTATTTGTTTGATGCGTGTAAGTTCATGTGAGTAGACTATTAGCTGAGTTTTTATCTATTGGGTTGTAGCCTTGGGAAAGCCCATCGGAGATAAATACAGGATCCCTTTTCCATGTGCAACATGGCACTACAGTGATCACAAGATTATACAACTGTTGATAGAGCAGTCGCTCTTAGCACTACCTAAGAGTTAAGGCTCCTGTACTATCAGTCAGAAACAGCAGCCAAACAAGCTGTCAAATCTGTACCCTCAACCTGTCAGAATAAGAACGGTTCAGTCTATTCATGTGAAACTAAGTGTCCCTAAGTTACCCAGATAGAGAAAAGCTGAGGATCTGTTCGGGTGGTCAGAGGAAGACATCCGCTTCAAATAGAGTTGGGTGCCAAGGACGAGTCATCTCAACAACTCTGGGTTCTCTCTGACCTGGCAATTGACGCAGAACACATTACCCCCCAATGCCATACAACACAGTTCCCGAATGGAGGACTCACCTGAGTGTACCCGCTGCAAAACGCTCGAAGAGGAAACACCCGATCACGCTTTCTTCCAATGCACCAAACTCCAGCGGTTCTGGGTGTATCTCAACGAGGTGACAGCTTGCATCAATCCTGAGCATCTGCTGCCGCTAAGCATATCCTACCTAACCGACAACGTCTGGCCACCATTGGACAGGAAGAGATGAATGGTGTTTCTCACGATCCTGGCCGTAGTGTAGACATCACGTCTGATCAGGATCCGATTGCGTTCTTCAAGCACCAAGTGACGGTCAAGGTCAGATGCGATTAAAAGATATTACATTCCTCCATGCGCTCACTGACAACCTTACCGGCGAGGCAGAAGCGAGAAAGGAAAGGGAGATTGGGAGGGAGTGTGGTTGTCTTAGCTTGCTAGCA
The DNA here is from genome assembly GCA_963556195.1 of Sepiola atlantica. Taxonomy (NCBI): domain Eukaryota; kingdom Metazoa; phylum Mollusca; class Cephalopoda; order Sepiida; family Sepiolidae; genus Sepiola; species Sepiola atlantica. The sequence continues at coordinate 154,107,883 of OY744526.1, forward strand.
AAGCAGAAGAGAAAGGAGGAGTGGGAGGAAGAGTGTGGTTGTCTCACTTGATCCGCAGCGAAATCGCCTCCTCCCCTTCCCCCCCCCCCCCCCCAAAAAAAAATACTACCTTTTTTTTTAATTGATGGAAAGAAGAAAAGAAAAAAAAACAATTATTGTATCATTTAAAGTGGGAAAAATTTTCAAATATAAATTGAATTTTTCGGGCCAGTTATAGGGCAGTTCAGTCAAACTTATTAACTGCCCTAACAATCTAGACCCTAAAAGGAAGAATCTCATTCTTAAGGGGGGAGGGATAATTTAGCTGAGGATGTTAATCTACAAATTTACCAAAGTTTATTAAAATTATGTAATTCTCTGAGTAAAAAACATTTTTTTTAAAAATTTACTCCCAAGTAATTGCTGCCCGGAGAGCGTGCAGGTTTTGATAGTGTAAATATATTTATGAAAAATAAAATTTCAAACAAATTTAGGGATATCTTAAGTAGGATGGCCCCCTAGAGTAAATGTGGTATTGTGGTAACTGAGATGTAGTTAAGAGTAGGATAGGTATTTTCTATCATTTTTGAATAAAGATGAACAACGACCCCCTTCCCCACACTTTTGATGACCTTGTGCCTAATTTGTCCTGAATGTATTTGTTCTTATACTATCCTTCATCTTTTCTGTCCTCGGTCAGTGAAGGAGAAATCCTTCTAGACCAAGGCAATTTAAATTTTTTGTCCTAACCCAGAGTGTCCCTTGTTGGGGAGCTGAATTTTCTCCACATTAATAACCAACCTTGTGTCTAACTCTGCCCTCATGGGCAGGCAAGTAAATAATCTTTAATTTGTCATTTTAATTTTTTTAATTAAAAGTTGAAATGGAATTCTTGATTAAAAGACGAAATTATCTCTCAAAAAGGCTTAATTTCTATATTATAAAAATGAACGTACGTGTGTTCGTCTCACTTTTACATATGCAAATTTACTTTTATGAGCAAAGAAAGGGAAGCTTAATCTTAATAATAACTAATAAAAAATAAGGGAAATAATTTCTTTCATTTTTAACAGACACAAAGAATATTCTCGTTTTCTTAATATTTTTCGAACTAAAATAGGAATTAATCTGTAGCACATGTAAACATATTATAAAGAAAGAAAAAATGAATTTTAAATTTAAAACTATTTTTGATTCGATTCAGTGAATTTACTTAACGATACTGTTCGCCAGTAAACGGCAATTTTTAGTCGTCACTTATATCAACAAAAAAAAAACCGTAACAATTAATTTTAATTGACTAAAAAAAAAAAATACTATTTATTTTTCCCGTTTAAAAAAAACAAAAAACAAGCATTTTTCCCCAAAAAATACTTTTCACAGAAAAGACAAATATTTTTCCCAAAAATACTTTTCACGGAAAAAACAAACATTTTTCCAAAAAATACTTTTCACAGAAAAGAAAAACATTTTTCCTAAAAATACTTTTTGCAGAAAAGCCAAAAAACAATTTTCTGAAAATACTTTTAGCAGAAAAGGCATAAACATTGAACACTTCTTGTTTTGACCAAAGAAAACCTTTTCCATGCAAAGCAAAAACGTTTATTTAAAAAATTCTGAATTCACATATTTTGTATTTTTGTTCTTTCCCACTGTTACACTTCCTTTTTTCTGTCGGTTTTCAGCCTAAGCAGGGGATGATGTAGCGCTCATAAATGAGGTTTACTTCATAATGTCTATCAGTATCCCTGTGGGGTGGTTTGGCCAAATGTTGGCCAATCAGCTTGAAGGGCGCATTGATATCATTAGTTCCCTAAAGAACTACTTCATCCTTCTTTGAGATTCATGATCGGTCAGCAGAGAGACTCCTATAAACAATGAGGAAACACTTCTACTTTCTCTCCTGCTTTCCTGCCCACTGGATGCCCACGGCACCTACTATCTTCTCCTGAAGATATTTACTGACAGACCTCCCTTTCTTTCCTCTTCCTCACTCGGACACTGTCCAACTTTCTTCCACCTATACCAAACAGTATAATAGGTGACCTTATTGAATAAACACTTTTCGTTGTTGTAAGCAGAGGTTTTTGTTATTTCATTTAATGACTTAAGCATAGATAAGGGACAACGTCCCTTCCTTACAAATCTACGGGCAGACATATACTGTATTTACAGATTGAGGAAAAAAAAAGCAGATTAGTTTATCTTTTTTAAGTAAAACTTATCTCAAATATTTTTGTTTTGTAAAATTATTTACTCGCATATTTTTCTTTAAGTAAGATTTAACTTTTGTATTTGTTTGTTTTATTTGTTAAGTTTTACCTCGATTAATTGTTTCCGTTTTTACCTCACGAGTGAAAACAGTAGGAAATTAAATTTATTGATAAAAATAAATTGTTATGGCATTAAATATTGAAGATCTTCTCGCCGTTGCATGTTGGCCACAAATAAATTACAAACATATAAAATATGAAAGAAGGTGTATGACAAATTATTTCTTTAAAATCTGTGAATACAATTAAAAATTTCAAAATTCTGTTAAAATATTTTGGGTTAAGCAAATTTCGTTAAACTTTACATTTATCAATTACAAACAGATATAAATTATGAAAGGAGGTATATGACAAATTATTTCTTTAAAATCTGTGAATACAATTAAAAATTTCAAAATTCTGTTAAAATATTTTGGGTTGAGCAAATTTTGTTAAACTTTACATTTATCAATTACAAACAGATATAAATTATGAAAGGAGGTGTATGACAAATTATTTCTTTAAAATCTGTGAATACAATTAAAAATTTTAAAATTCTGTTCAAATATTTTGGGTTGAGCAAATTTTGTTAAACTTTACATTTATCAATTACAAACAGATATAAATTATGAAAGGAGGTGTATGACAAATTATTTCTTTAAAATCTGTGAATACAATTAAAAATTTTAAAATTCTGTTCAAATATTTTGGGTTGAGCAAATTTCGTTGCACTTTACATTTGTCAATTATAAGCAAAAAAACTGTATATCTCTTTATTGGTTTTTGTGTTGAGCAAATTTTAAAAATTTAAGAACATTTATTTATTTATTTAATGAATAGGAATTAAGTTGCAAATCCTGCTAATTGTAACTATGAATGCAAAATATTTCTTTTCTTTTTAATTGTTTAATGTTTAAAAAAAATCAAATAATTTTGGAGCGCTAAAACCACGCTCTTTAACTCCAAATGGAGTTGTCCATGCTTTACTCTAGCTGAATATATAAAGGAGGCCTCCGCTCCAGCATGCTTTTTTTTTAGGGCTTCGTAAGCCTTGGATGTTCTTTAAATTATAAAAAGATATTTATTACATTATAAAAGATATTTATTAAATTATAAAAATATGTTCCTTAAATTATAAAAATATGTTCCTTAAATTTTAAACTTTTGAACCAAATGTTAACAATAGATTTGACTAAAATATGTTATTTGATGAATCCGGAATTAGAGTCAAATTTCAATGAAAAAAATTCCAAACATTTTGTGTTTTGTTTTCAGCGACTAAAATTTTAAATGAGGAAGTTTTTGTCTTTTCATAGCTGCTACCATCGAAAACTATTGGTATTCTGTTGGTGATTCAGTCGAGATCTACTGTAACAGCACGGATGACACCTCGGATGATCTCTACTTTACTGAGTTGGTGTCACATTTGCCCTTGAATGAAACAAATGTGAATTATTCTGTCACAAATGTGAATAAAAACACGATTTTACTACACTTGTATAATGTTACTTCTGGCAAATATGATTATGTTTGTCAGAGTAACAAGAAAAAAGGAAATACTTTTGCTATTGGTGTGGCCTCTTTTCAAGTTGGATGTAAGTAAAAATGTTCTCTTTTTTTATCAAACAATATTCCATCCCATAATAACAATGAATTCAGTTTATTTTTTTTAATTTCATGAGTATTTTTATTTTTTACTTTTATTCACCCGAAACAAGGCACACTGCTACTGAGACTGTTTCTCGGCCTTTTGGCCAAGATCAAAACGTAGTATCTGTTCCGATGGATACTGCACTCCATAGACTGGTATTGTCTTGGCCTTCGGGGCTTGATTAACGCCGGTCTATGGGTCTGTCCTGTGCAGTTCTAGAAGGTCCACCCTCCCAGGCTTTGCCTCCCCTCTTTGGGGAGGAGTAAGTTTATTGCTTACTGCCTGAGGCGCCCCTACCAAGGAATACCGACGGGGCTGCCCAGGCATTTTATGTAGGCCAGAGTGCTCACCTTCTCGGGCGCTGGCTTTTCAAATCCCACTTTCCTTGTGTCACATCTTACCGCTGTGGGAGGTAGATAAATATCTACTGAGATGTAAGGAGATACTGTTTATTAGGGGTCAGAATTATAGGGGTATCGTAAGTTGGGAGTTGTGCTGTAAGATGTTTGTTCACCTTACATTTAAATTTCTGCATGTTAGTACAGCCGGGGAAACAGGGAGCAGAAAGCAGGGAGAGAATTCCAAAAGCAAGCGGTCTAAAAAAAAGGAAGCTATTAGAATAAAAAGCTTTCTGGCATCTGGGGACTTTTACAGTGAAGAGGTGGAATTTTGCTGCTTGACGGGTTGGTTGGGGGTATTTACGTTGAGGGGGCACAAGTGCAGCAAGTTCGTGGGAGCACATTTCTTTGAAGTACTTGCAAAAGAAGTGCAGGGATACAACATTGCAGTGATTGGGCAGAGGCTGGAGCTTGGTAGACAGTGTGCGACCTATTAAGTTAGTTGCTCTTTTTTGGACACTGTCTAAGAGGGAGAGACTAGTGGTTGGTGCACCAGCAACAATACTCCATGCATGGGTGAATGATGGCTTTGTAGAGATAGAAGATACTGGCCAGTGTGAGAAGTTTTCTAGCAAAGATTAATTACCCTAAAACAAAAAAACAGACATCCAAAATATGTAACTACTTGAAAGTTGATTTGCAATGTTTTTTTATACTAATGAGTCACCATCTTTCACAGAAAACACCAACATCTCCACTAGAATATAAATTAACTTTATTCAAAGGGAACACTGGAATATAAAGAGAGTTTTTCGGCAGGTTGGCTTTTGTCAAAAACAGAATATAGTATCCTGGAGTTCCATCTTGTCTTGCTGCTTCTGGCGAATGATAAGAACAGGATAGGACGTCTTGTCATCACAAAATCTTATCGAGAACTGAATCATCTTTGGTACCAAACTCTCTGACCAGGTAATTGAAAGTTGAATCTGTACAGAAGTGTTCTCTTGCCTATGCCGTTACATAAGTTTGGGCATCACCGAGCATGATCCAAGCCGAATCACAACTCAACACAACACAAGATATTGCACGTACATACACACAAAATAAATCTGTCATACAACTGCTGCAAGTCATTCGATCATAGACTTTCGCGTTAACCATTTGGTCCCATTCAAGTAATTCATAATGGATAAGCCCTTTCCATTTCCATCAAATATCGTTTACGCGGATGTAGTTCTTATTTCACACGCGGTATCACTTGTTTAACGGAGCTAAACCATTCCTTGCGCTGCTTCATATTGATGTACAAGCACCATTTTTCGGCGCCAGTAACGATTCGGTAAAGAAATTGTTGCTTGTGTCCATGAGTTGAGCGGTGACGAGCAAACAAACCCGACGAGATTGTGACTTTTTGATTTTTGTTGTTGTCACTTAAATCATGTGCCATCCATGCTCCACACTCTTGAACCTTTCCGATCGAGTGAAGTGTATGAGCATTCCATTTTCTCTGCCAGTTCCCTTGTCGTTTGATGAGAATTTTTGTATAAAAGTTGGTTTAATCGCTCTTCATCAAACTCAACTGCACGGCCAAAACGAGTTGCGTATTTGAGGTCAAAATTTACATTTTTGAACATGGCATAGCAATCACAAGCGGTTCTTTCAGCTATGGTATCCTCTCAACACCACAAATGTTGCGAGCAGTTTTTTGCGGCCTTAGAACCTTGATTAAAAGCAAAAATAAGGAAGTGTCGAAATGTTCATTTTTCTCAACATGACATTCTATTTTAATGATCTGAAAATAAAGAGAAATTAACTTAAAGTAACCTGAAAACAAAAACAAAAAAGATTACAAAATAGAATTCTCGAAAAAAAATAGATTCCAAAATAGAATTCTCAGAAAAAAAAGGTGCCAAAATTTACAAAAAAATGGCGGGAACTCTGCTTCATCGGAAAAAACGATTAAGAGGTGGTATGCTGACTTTAAACATGGTCATACAGACACAAATGATGCTGAATGTTCAGGTCACACAAATTTAGCAGTCGTCCTGGAAAACAACACAAAAAAGTCCACAAACTCATTTTGATTAATCGTAAATTGAAGTTGTGTGAGATAGCAGAGGAGTTCAAGATATACAAAGGCAGTGTATTCACCATCTTGCATGAACATTTGTCAATGAGTAGGCTGTGTTCAAAGTGGGTGCTGCATTTGCTCACAGTTGATCAAAAATAACAACGCGTTGATGATTCAGAGCGTTGTTTGCAACTGTTTCAATGCAACAAAAAGAAGTTTTTGCATCAATATGTGACAATGGATGAAACATGGATCTATCACTTCACTCTGAAGTCAAATTGGCAGTCAGCTGAGTGGACAGCAGCAGGTGAAAGCCGTCCAAAGTGATCAAAGACGCAAACATTAGCAGGCAAGGTTTTAACCTTTGTATTTTGCGATGCACAAGATATTTTGTTTATAGATTACCTTGAGAAAGGAAAAACTATCAATAGCAAATATTATATTGCATTATTGGTTCATTTGAAGGAATAAATCGCCAAAGAATGGTCAACAATAAAGAAAGAAAAATGTGGTCTTTCACCTAGACAATGCACCATGTCACAAGTTAATTGCAATGATGGCAAAACTACATGAATTGCACTTCGACTTTCACCCGCACACCCTATTCTCCAGATCTGGCCCCCAGCGACTACTGGCTGTTTGCAGATCTCAAAACAATGCTCCAGAGAAAGAGATTTGGCCTCAAATAAAGAATTAATATCGGAAAATTGAGGCCAAAGACAAATCGTTCTACAAATAAGGCATTGAATTATTAGAGAAACATTGGAATAAGTGTATCACCCTAGAAGGAGACTATGTTGATGAATAAAGTCGAATTTTGCCTAAAAGTTGTTGTTTTATGAGTTAAGCCCGGGACTTATTGAGTTTTGGTTTATGTTATGCCTTCACAAGAAAAGGAAATGAAATCCTTAATTACCGATGTCCATTGATTTTCTGTTGACATAAGAAACCAAATAATAAAGGACTACTTTTCTTTTTACTACTTTTCTTTTTCGTTTTCTTTTTACTACTTTTCTTTTTACTACTTTTCGTTTTACTACTTTTCTTTTTACTACTTTTCGTTTTACTACTTTTCTTTTTACTACTTTTCATTTTCGTTTTCTTTTTACTACTTTTCGTTTTACTACTTTTCTTTTTACTACTTTTCGTTTTACTACTTTTCGTTTTACTACTTTTCGTTTTACTACTTTTCTTTTTACTACCTTTCTTTTTACTACTTTTCGTTTTACTACTTTTCGTTTTACTACTTTTCGTTTTACTACTTTTCTTTTTACTACCTTTCTTTTTACTACCTTTCGTTTTACTACTTTTCGTTTTACTACTTTTCTTTTTACTACTTTTCTTTTTACTACTTTTCGTTTTACTACTTTTCGTTTTACTACTTTTCTTTTTACTACCTTTCTTTTTACAACTTTTCTTTTTACTACTTTTCGTTTTACTACTTTTCGTTTTACTACTTTTCTTTTTAGATCCTCCTAAAATACAAAGTCTTTCATTTGAATATGTTGATTTCAATCAACTCAGTATGTTGATGACTCCAAGTGTTAGCCGTCTTTACTGGAAAACCACATGGAAACTCAGGTAAGTCCATTAAACATTACATTCTATTCATAATTTGTTCCTTTATATTCTTGCTGAATCTATGGAACTTCCTAAGATTATCAATTATTTCACATGTTTGTGGAACAGTATCAGAGGAACTACTTTCCTACACGCACTCACCTTAGTGTAGGAATACAAGCAGAACATTTCTTAACAGATGTGCGATGTTAACATACACGTGCTGAACACCAACTTTTTCTGCATATAAGTGTTCCCATTTACTTGCCTCCCCACGAGGTCAAAGTTAGACACAAGGTCGGTTTTTAATGTGGTAAAATCCAGCACCCCAAAGAGGCACTTTGGATTGTAACAGAAATAAAAGTTGCCTAAATCTAGAAGGATTTCCCCTTTCACTGACTGAGAACAGAATAGACAAAGTGTAGCATCAGAACAGATACTACACTTTGTTCTTAACCAGCTTCTGTTGTTCAAAGACTCTTGACTGGAAAATACAAGTCGACACTCAGTCCGGCAGTAATTGGGCCATTTCAGTGGCCTGTTATTTGTCGGGCTGTGGTATTGGTCCTGAGTAGTTCTAGGAGGTCCACCCTCACGGGCCTTGCCTTCCCTCTTTGGAGAGGGATTAGTTTATTGCTAACTGACCGGTAAATTTTTAACAGGCCAGAGTGCCCCATCTTTAGGGCCGTTGGATTGATTCTCCCCACTTTCTAGTCTTGAGTCATATCTTCTTCAAAGGCTTTTTGTTCGTAGGCTTCCAACTCACTTACAAACTGTGTCCTTCCTCAATAGACTATGCAGTGGCTCAAGCCGTGTTGACAAATTTGGTAAATGGCTATGATAATAATTCACTGCCCCAAGATAGGCTTTCAGTTCTGTAACATTCCTGGGTCTTGTCATTGCAGTCATTTTCTTTGGTGTAGGTGCTGTGGCCTCCTTGCTAACTTTGAACCCTAGATAGGTTATTTCCTCAAGAAGGAATTCACACTTGCTTCTCTTCAATTTGAGCCCAGCTTTGTTTAGCATATGAAATACTCTCTCTAGGTTCTTTAAGTGAGTGTCATCATTGGGACCTGAAATTAGTATGTCATTCACTCGTACCTTGCAGAAAAGAAGATCTTTCAACCTTTTGTCCATTTCCTGTTGAAAAATGCCTGTAACACTGTGCACCCCGAACTGTAATCTTGTGTGTTAATACAGACCTTTATGTGTATTTACAGTCAACAATCCAATTCCAGCTGCTAATAAACGTACCTTAAATCCAATTTGCTGAATTTTTCACCACCTCTCAGTGTGGCAAATATATCTTCAGTTCGAGGAATAAGGTAGCTGACACGTGAAGTTGCTATATTGATGGCTTGCTTATCATCCCACATATTCGGACCCCCCCCCCCATTGTTGCTTTTAACAACAGCCATTATGGATGTAGCCCACCTAAATTATTCAACACTTTTGTAAATGCCTTGCTTTTCCAGGTAATCCAACTTCCTCTCCACCCCTTCCCTCAAAGCATAAGGTCCAGGCCTGGCATGACAAAATTTGGACTTGGCTTCCTTATCAATGGCTATATTCACCTGAAAATTCTCAGGCATCCAATTTCTCCATTGAATATGATATCGTATTCTGTTAATAATTTTTAAAATCTTAATGTGGTCTCATTTGTTAAACAGAACATCCGTTCCCAGTCTAGCTTCAACTTCTTCATCCAATCTCTATCCAGTAGTGTTGGTACCTCTCCCTTCACAACCAGTAATGGTAGACAGTTCACTTTGCCTTCATGTGATACCTCTACAACTGTTGTCCTCTGAGGCCTCACTATCTCACCAGTATAGGTCATTCGTTTTACTGAGCTTTTCTCTAAATCCTGAATCCGAATTTTTTTAGACTAATGACCGAACACGATGCTCCTGTATCTTGCACCATGACAACCTTTTCTTTTTGTTAATCAACAGCTCCACCATTATAGGTCGCATTCGTAGGTTGGAAATATTGTATAAATTCAATTTTTCTTGGCTTACCCACTTTTCATCTAGACTTAACTTTTTCATGGTGAATCCCTTTTCATCTGTCTTGCCTCCATCCACTACATTCATTGCATTGCTCCTTCTAGTTGTTTTCAAGACTCTACCCTGTTGCTGCCTGCACTTTCTGTGGGTGTGCCCGTTTTTATGACATCTGTAGCATTCACTATTTATAAATGTCTACCCAATATTTCAATGTACTTGCATGACATTTTTCTTAAAATTATCATCCTGAGGAAGTCTTACAAATAAAGACGAAACGTTGATGAATATATAAAAAAAATATCTCTTGGTTTTTCCTTTTTCATTTCCCACTATTTATAAATGTACATTTATCCGCTATGTGTAAGGTACTACCATATCTGTAACATTCCTGTGTCAAGGGTCAATTTGTGTCAAGGGTCAATTTGTGTTTATGGGGTTTTCATAATCGATAATTGTTTCCTGCATTAATTTGGAATATTTCCGGGCTGATTCAATTGATACTGCTATTTCAATAGCTTGCTTCAAAGTTAGATCCCTTTCGCTTAGTAGCCGTTCTTGGATTTTCATGTCCTTAATTCAAGAGACTAAGCGGCCCCATATTTATTCACCAACACTCTCTTCAAATTTGCAGTGTTCGGACATTTTCCTTAATATAGTAACATAGTCACTTATAGATTCTTCCTCTCTTTTGTCTTCCGTGCTGAACAAAAATCTTTCATGAATTACATTCGGTGCCGGTTTAATACATCTCTGTATCAGCTCAGCTAATTCATCAAACGTTTTCCCTTCCGGACGATTATCAGTTAAACCTCTTAACACAACATAGTGTTTTGCACCAATAACCGATAAGAAAATAGCCTTTTTCTTAGCTTGATTCTCAATATGAGTGACGATGAAAAAAAAAACTTTACATGTTCAATATAGTTATTCCGACACTCCTCTATATCGTTCCATTTCTGTTGTTTTTCTCTCTTATTTTCTTCCTAAACGCTTTGATGCTGAGCCTTCAAACACATCCATTCAATGTATTCTTTTTCTCATAACCTTCGGCTCATTGCTTCCATATCCCTTCCTTGCATTGTTGGGTTAGGGTTAGTCGCTATTTATTATGTCTCGATTAGAATCAACCACCGATTGTCATGGCAAATAACACCCTACCTGAGAGTTCATCATTCAAACTCCTCGGCCTAACTTTCACAGATAACATGAATTGAAATCATTGCCAGGACTGCTGCAAAGAAGGTGGGCTCCCTCTACCGTGCCAGTAAACTTCTCACACCTGACATTATCCTATATCTCTACAAAGCCACCATCCGCCCATGCATGGAGTATTATTGCCACATCTGGGCTGGTGCATCGTCTGCTAGTCTCTCCCCATTGGACAAGGTCCAAAAAAGAGTCGCCAACTTGATAGGTCCTTCACTATCCACCAAGCTCCAGCCCCTGTCCCATCGCCGCAGTGTTGCTTCCTTGTGCCTGTTTTACAAGTACTTCAATGGATTGTGCTCTGATGAACTTGCTGCTCTGGTACCCCCCCGACGTAAATTTACTAGATCAACCCGACAATCTGCCAGATCCCATCCAAACACTGTGGAGGTCTCCAGATGCTGAAGAGCTTTCTATTCCAAAAGCTTCTTTCCTCTTGCTGCTGGACTCCGGAACTCCCTCCCTGCTTTCCTGACGTTACTTACATGCAGAAATTTAAAACTAATGTAAACAGACATCTCGCTGCGCAGCTCCTTAATTAGGCTAACCCCCCACCCCCCCACCCCACTTCCAAAAACCTTCACCCTTTTTTTCTCAGTAGCCCCTTACATCTACAGTGGCGGCCTGCCTTGTTTGGGGTGAACTATGTTAAAAAAAAATGTTAAAAAAGCACAAACTAAACACGGTTAGAGTTTTTATGCTAAGACAAAGCCAGTTCTGCAAACGTCCCACCTTTATTTATAACAACAACAAAAACAAAAGCGCCCCCTAGACAAGATAAAAACAACTGGCATACAAGGCCGGTAATTTCGTCTTAATCTTTCTGCTTTAAAAACGACAACTCAAATTCTTGATATATATTACATTAATGATGGGTTTATTTCCATCCGCTGTGTCTGTAGGCGCCCTTTGCAGGTGTCTCTGCATCAAATCACCGGAGATTTTTATCTTCTGGCCAGGTGGATGTCTGTATCAATCAGCCAGGTTTTATTTCTTCCAGCCAGATGTTATATTTAATACCCTGGACCCAATATTTTGCAAAACTATTTTTTAAAATCCTATTTTTAAAAAATTGGTAAACAAGACTATATTTTGAATTATTTTTCTCTTAGCCCTCAACCTTACAATATGTCTCCACCCAGGTAATCCAGGGTGAATACTGCGTTTTTATAGTGTTTTTTTTTGTAGCATATGCAAACAGCTAATTTCCACCAACCCGAACTGCCGAGGCTTACCTCCTCCATTTTCTGTGCTTGTTTTATTTTCTCTTTTTCTTTTCATTCTTATTAATTCTTCAAATTATTGTCTTCAGTGAGAACAGTAGTCAAGAATTCATTTATGATCAATGCAGCTGTTTCAATGAATCTCAAAACTGTTTGTGTGAGGATCCTTTCCATTGCAATATTTCCGGAGAAGGCTGTTTCCACCCGAATGCAACATATCAGTTTACCATCCTCGGAAGTAATTACTTTGGACTTTTAAATCAAACATATTTGATAAGTCCTACACTAAAAATTGGTAAGTGATAATTTATTATTATTATTGATAGAATTTTAATAAATTGTGTGATTGCGGTCCTATAAGTATAAGAAAAGAAATTGTGTTCATGGCATCAAATATGTATAAAATAATTTTTTTTTAAAATACAGTAATAAAAAAATTCAGAATGGGAAGGGGGGGGGGGGATTATTCTGAAATAGCAATTACTCTGTATTTAACTGAAATATCGCTTAAATAAGATTCTTGAATCTAATTTGCATAGTATATTGTAAAAGCCTGTTTTAATAAATAACTGTGTTCCATTATTTGTGTTTAATTTCAGTGCATCATTTTGCTCTGCATAAACGATAGTTTTATATAAATTAGAAAGTAATTGACCAAAAGGATAAAAAACTAACGTTTATTTTCTTTACTTTAAGGTTAATTTTCAAGGGATGTAATTAAAATTAAAACATGTTTTCAATTTTTTTTTTCATTAAAATTTTTATGAATGCTTGACAGGGGGGGGGGGACTAGAGATTGGAGCAAAATAATTTCTGGAGCGGTAGAATGATCCAACCATTTTTCCAGAAACCTTCGAAACAGATTTTATGTAAGTCTGTGAGAAAGAGGTTGTAGGGAAGAGAAGAGGACATTCCTGACTAGAACAATTGAACAAAAGGATAAAAAGCTAACATTTATCTTGTTCACATTAAGGTTAATTCTCAAATCAAAACATGTTTTCATTTTTTTGTAATTTCATTAAAGTTTTTATGGTGTTCACTTATACAAATCCGTATTTATGTAAACAAGATTTATTTTATGAAAAATAAATTGGAAACGAAATTTTGTTATTTTTACAAAAAAAGGGTCCTCACAATATGGTGTGTTTGGTTTTTATTATGCCTTCTGACTCAGCTTTAATTTTAATTTTATTTCATGTTTTTCAAGTTCATTTTTAAAGAATATTAGTCGACCAAAATATGCACTAACCAGAATTGACGTTAACAACATTTTATTACTATAGACCTCCCACCACCACCACCTCATTTGGTTGTTTATTTATATACAAATCCGTGTTTGATTTCTGTTTGTATGCTTTTTATTCATTCTTTTCTTGTTTAGGGGGGGCGGGGCAGCAAATTTTCAGTGAAAATTGTTTATTTCTTGATGGATCCTATTCGTTTTGTGTAAGATTTAAAAGCAGGGGGGGGGGTCACATGTTTGATGCTAAGCCCTTAAAACATTCTTTGGAATGCTATAATTTTTTTTTTACTGATGAGTCACTACTTATCAAGGCCAAACTCATGCAAGGACGAGAGTTAATGCGATGGATGGATTGTCAGTTTAATGATGAAGAATATTTGAGAGGATTGAAAATAATGAATGGAACGAACACAATTTGGACATTTATTAGGACGATTTATACAAAGTATTAGTTGAAATTCTTTGGAATACTATAGATTCTTTTTCACTGATGAGTCACTACTTATCAAGGCCAAAAGCCACTCAAGGATAAGGTTTACTGAGATTGATGGATTGTCAGCTGAATGATGAAGAATATTATGAGAGGATTGAAAATGATGAATGAAATGGACCACATTTGAACACCTATGAAGACGGTTTGCGACAAGTATTTGTTGCCAATGGATGTGAAGATGACCATGTTGTAGTGTGCAGGAAAACAGTCCAGTGGTACAGAAGACTTTTGGGCGAGTGCAAAATAAAAATTAAATTAAAAATACGAACTTATGCTTACTTATTTCATGTAAACTCTTTAAAAAAAAAAAGAAAAGAGAAACGGTGCTTGGACAGATCGGGTCCCATGGCGGACAGTATTGGTTCAGTAAAATCTGGTAACGAGTTACAATAACAGCCGAAAGGCAACAACACAAAATGAAAACAAGGCTCAAGAAATGGAAAAAAGAAAACAATTATTTATTTAGATTCTTTTCATTTGATATGATTTTTGTAAATTGTTAAGCAACACGTTTTCATATCATCATCATCATCATCATCATATTCGTTTTAACATCCATTTTACATGCTGACATGTTTTGGACGGCTCTAAGAAATTGACTTCCAAACTAACCTATCTCTAGCCAGGTCTTTATTTATCCTTCTTTCTCTCAAGTCCATTTTTATCACTTCCTCCAATGTTTTCCTTGGCCTTTCCCTGTGGACTCGACTTGCAACCTTAACTGTTCTACATCTACTAACCCAAGAACTCTGATCCATTCTTCAAATATGGCCATCCCATCAAAGTCTGCTTTTCTGCATATATCTCCTTATAATCTTCTTCTGAGGTCATCAGAACTAAACCTGTCTTTAAGACTCACGTTACACATCCAGCATATAATTCTCCTATCATTTCTCTCCATGCAACGCATGTCCTCAACCCTCACTGGCCAGATTTCACTTCCATACATCATTACATTGTGTACATGTGCCTGATAGACTATTTCCTTGGTTGACAGTGGTTATGCTCTGCTGGTTAGTAATGGCAGAAGGCCCCTGAACTTATTCCATCCACTCCTAACTCTTGCCATCATACGAGCATCTGCTCCACTTTGTGCTCCAATTGTATCACCAAGATTACAAAACTTTTTAATAACCTCAATAACTTTGCCATCCAGATAATATTTTTTAAAAACATTTAATGTTTAATGTTGACTTGACCATTTTTGTTTACATTTCATGGTTTGTAAATGGAAGGGGAAGAAGATAATATTTAAAAAAATAATTTTGTGGAAAGGCAAAGATTAAAATAACCCATCTGCCCTTAC
The DNA here is from genome assembly GCA_963556195.1 of Sepiola atlantica. NCBI lineage: Eukaryota > Metazoa > Mollusca > Cephalopoda > Sepiida > Sepiolidae > Sepiola > Sepiola atlantica. The sequence goes on from OY744526.1 coordinate 154,123,211, forward strand.
TACCTTGTACAAACCAAGAAATGAAAATTGAGAAAACCAAACATTTGTAAAATGATACCAAACTTAAAGGTAGATCAAAATGTAGCAATATTTTGATACAGGCATATAAAACTAAGGTTAAAATAGAAAATTTCCACGTAAGGTTAAAATTAAGTAGAGTGGAATTTTCCATTAGAAGTCGAGTTAGAGTTACGTATCTGGGCAGTTACGTCACAGACAGAAAGTCGCTAGTGAGACGTGGTGAATAAGCAGATGAGATCTTTCTCTTATTACTGAATCAGCAGAGCGAGTGATCGGGTTTTAAGATAGTGGGTCCTTCTCCCCATGGATAATGTGTTGGGGGTATTATTTGTGTATGCATGTATACTATAAAAGAATAAAAATAAAACCACAAAAAAATTGTTTAAACCCAAAATTTAAATTGTGTTGTTTTTATTAATAATGTTTACAAAAACTGTTTTCTAAAAAAAAAGAAGATCTCTACAACAAGGGAGATGAGGAGAGGAAACGAATTACTGTTGCATGTTGTCTGCCAATAAACTAAGCTGTGGCCATCTGGATAATCTGTGGGGATTGAAGAAGTGATCACGATGGTGCTACAAAAACCACCAGAAAGTGTCAATCCTTTCTTGCTAATGTAGCATAGCTGGCATACTCTTCAATCCCCATGGTGCATCCTTCAAGATCCCCACAATGTGTCTACTTCATCAGCAGAATCAGCTGGTCGAATTGATAAACAAAAAGACGAAACACAATGCACAGTGAAGGAAACACAAAGATATATAACACTGAAGAAAGTTTTATTTCAGACATTTGGTCTTCGAAGGATAGGAGATAGACAGTATTGTTTAAACAAAATGTGATACGATATGTGTCAACATGAAATGGAAAAACAGTTTGTTGGCCAATGTCTGAATGTGTATGGAAAGAGATGATAGCGGTTTCTTTACTTAGTTCGGGGAGATGTCGATATTCCACTGGTCCTTATTAATTCCACGTTAGTAGACAAAAAAGTCCGAGTCTTCCTAAGAGAGGTTTTTTGATCAGGGTGAACACTTCAAAGTATTTTCTCTAACTGAATCCTTTTAAATTCCCGCACGTGATTTTGGCCTACATCCGGTATCCGCTGCATCAGGGATGAAAAGTGAAAGAAAGGGGCAAGCACGCTGTGGTCACTGTTGTTCACATACGCCTTCCTCTTCTCTTAGTAGTTGTTTCGTGGGCACGGTTCATTCGCTTACGTTATCCCTCTCTCCCAGCAGTCAGGCGAGGGGACCACATCATACGATCTCAATCGTAACAAAGGAAACATTGACAAATGCAATTGAGTTTAAAAAATCTCTTTGAGGTTTTATTCTTTCTTCAGAGCGTACATGTGCAATTGTACATGCATAAAACAGCAAACCCCCCTTCCCCATGGGGAGATGCAGCAGCTACCCAAACCCATTGCTCTCTCTCTGCTGATTCAGTCAAAGGAGAAAGATTTCCCGTGCTTATTCGCCACATAAGACTGGCGGCTTCCTATCTCTGTGACATAACTGCTGGGACACATAACTTTACTTGAATTCTAGCTTGAAAATTTCACTCTACCTAATTTTTAACTGTTATAGCATTAAAAGGCTGAAAAGAAATAAGACAACAAGGAGGTAGTTAACAAGAGTATGTATTTATAGAAAGTACAGAAGTAATGGGTTGCCAGAGACTGCTTCTGGGTTCGTCTCTCTGTTACCACTATTTATAGTGTCGGGAAGAGTCCATGAAGTAACAGAATAGGGTAGATCACCATAACATCAAAACCTTATGTAGAAATGGACCATACTAACACAACCGCATCTAATATTATTACACTAGTATTGTTAAATTTAGAATTGATCTGTTTGTTGATTTTTCATTTTCTCTTATTTCAAAAAAGGAATTTCCAATAACTAAAATAAATTCGTATGAATCAAAATAGTACAACTTTGTTGACCGGTTTGATTCTGTTGTCGGCATTCTTGCAGGAGGGACCACGTAATGGTTCCTAACATTCCTAAGTGAAAGTGGTATTATGGAATCGACTGGATTCGAACTTGGCACACCCAGGTCGTCAGTCAGTGTCGTTATCCACTTGACCACAGTCACCTCCCTAATTTCCAATCAAACCTGACTTTGTTGACTAATAATTATCAGATGTTGTTTCAGTCATTGATTGAATTCCAGTAATAAAGCATTCAGTATGAGATTAGAAATCGACGTCTATAAGGCATCTAATATGCATCTAACAATGTTAGATTCTAACATACATTAGAAATAACTGCCTCAGGTTATGTTTGCAGTTTCATCATAATCATCAACCGGTTTATTTGTTGAATCAGGCCACAATTAATCCTCTGATGAGGGTGGAGCCTGATTGTCCAGTCTCTATCTAATTCTTCCCCTCCATTCTTGTCTTTGGTGAGGCTTGACGGAATCCATACCCAAGGCTCTCCTATCACGTTTGATCACATCCTCCCAAGACTACTTGGTGTCTGCCAGAGGTGGTCGTCTCTGCTGACACATTCAACTGTTGGGCTTTAGCAATCCAGCTATTGCTGCGCTCAACGTGCCCTAACCAACGCAGTCTGCTCTTCTGCATGACGTCTGCAAGGCTTTCCAAGTTGACCTCACCATACAGATCCATCTGACCATTGCCTTGTTATTACGGTGCAGTTTCTTTAGTGTGTCAGCAGAGACGGCCCAAGTTTCGGAGTCATACACCAGCACACTTCTGACACATGAGGTGTATATACGACCTCTTGTAGCTGCTGGCAGGTCTGTCTGTTAGAATTGGTATTATATATATAGTGAGAAACATGGAGACTTACCTCATTGAACCAAGCAAAATAAGTTATGTGCGTGAAGTACTATGTTAAACCTTTGGATTTAGAACCAGCCAATTGGATTTTTCTTCATGATTATTTGGAGATATTTAAGTTGATGTGTTAGATATTTTGAGAATTGAGTCATGGTTGACATTTCTAGGAAAGCATCGTAAAAATTGGTTGGATGAAGTTTTCAAATTTGTACGTTTATCGCCTGTATTTCACTGTAATTCATTCTAAGACATAAACAAAAGAAAACTAAAAAAACTTATAAAATATGCTAGGATTTAAAACTTTTGTTTAACTTTATCAAATTACTAGCTGGCTTCACAAAGTACTCTATTCGAAATACTTGAAACCAAAATTTTAAATAATTTTAAATAAACACAAAGCAATATCTTTTGCAGTTATTCAATATGAATAGAAAAACCATTAACATTTTGGTAATTTTTATACAAATTTATTCATCTTTTAAATAAAACTGTAATAAAATGAAGACAAAGAAGAAATCAATTCACCTGAGTGATGGTGGTGGGGGGGGTGGGGGGGGGCTTTTTGTTTAAACTTCAACTTCGAAACAGATGACAACTTTTCGAAAATCAATTCAGTCGCCCTAAAGGCTTGAAAAGAAGATTTAAACACAAATGTGAACCAATCATTGAATTTATAAAAACATAAAACTAAAAATGTGATGTCACTAATGGGAGGGAGGAGAGAAAGCGAGAGCAAGTAAGTCAGTTAGTTATTCACCCTCTCCCTCCCTTGTCTTTATGAACTGTTCTCACTTATGCCTTGTCGGTATCTTTCTAGTGGACGATGTTAGTTTAATTTAAAAAAGGTTTTAGCAATTTATCCTTTTTTTTATTAAATCACTTTAATTAACTACTGTTAATATCAACAAAACTATTACATATATATAGAAAAAATATGACAATAAAATTAAAAATGAATAGCACCCAACATTAATTTATCATGAATTGTTTAAAAAAATAGTTATGCAAATTAGGTATTCAAGCTGTTTTTGGATCTTTCGTCTGTATTATATATACAGTATCTCAAAATATTGTTGAATCATTGTTTTAAATAAGAGCAACCCATTTTGGTGGTAATATAGGTGCGATAAATGAAAAAAGTTTTTGCATTTATTCGTTTAAATCAGGGGCTTTCAAACTATGGTCCGCGGATCACAGGGGGTCCATAAGGACAAGATAGGGGGTCCGTGGATTAACTCATCACATGAAATTCAAAGTATAAATTTTCAATGTCTGGATATTTATTTTTACTTATTAATGTTTCTAAATGACAAAAGTTTTCATTATCGGCCATTACATGTCAACGTGTGTATTTAAAAAATCCTGCATGTGTAATTGACAATAAAACTATTTGTAAAGTACTATTACTGTTTTCATTTATACGAAAAATTAATTTTTTAATAAAAAAATTTAATTTTGTTACATTTTGCATCAACATGCAGTATTATTTTATTTTATTTGAACACTTATTTTATTAATTTATTAATTTATTTTATTTGAACACTTATTTTATTAATTTATTTTATTTGAACACTTATTTTATTAATTTATTTTATTTGAACACTTATTTTATTAATTTATTTTATTTGAACACTTACGTCTAAAGTAAACTTAAAACCATTATTTTTGTGTTAATGCAAAATTATATGTTATTTTTAGCAAAAAATGTATGTATAAATTTCATAAGCGTTTATAAACGGAGTCTCTAGGGTAACACCTGAAATATAAAGGGGTCCGCAAGTCAAAAAGTTTAGACTACTTATCTTTTGTTGGTATCAATATTTTGACACATTTGAATAATGATGATCTGCTCCAGATTTGTTGAATGTTTCGGAAAAGTGAATGTGTAGATCTTTATTGCTAATATCTGATTTATAATTTCAGCGAAACTTGAAAATCTGAAATGGATCAAGACTTCTGCTGGTGCTTCATCTATAAGTCTTTCCTGGTTTTGGGAGGTGCAAGATTTGTGGCCGTCGAGTGCCATTAAATGCAAAGTGTCGTATCAAATCCCAACTGAAGAATGGACGAAGGTACAGTTATTAACTTCTCATTTCGTCATCAAATATTTTTGTTGCTTAAAATCAAAAATGTTTTTTCGATTCCATATAATTCAAAAAGGATATTTCCGAGCTTCTTGACTCCGTATCATGAATCCTTGCTTTTGTTATTATCTTTAGATCTCATTTTGTTCGGTGACATCCAATGTGCCTTCTCCCTGTTGTATGGTGATCGCCGTCCAAGTTTGGCATATTTCTGTGGTTCAAAACTGCTTAAAAGTGGAATTGAGTACACTAGAATTTGTTCTCTAATCGCCATGATCACACAAGAGTTGGAGCACATACTCAGGCATGTTACCACAAAATTGTGTGCTGAATACTTGTGTGCCATGCTCACTACTGCGAAAATAGAAATTCAAAGAAACACAGTTTTTTGAACCCAAGAGCTATTTTTTCCCCCTATCGTTTTGGAGCGAGATGTCTACAACTCCGTCTGCACACTGCTTATAAATAGCTGGGCCCAGCATCAGGCAGCAGTCTGTCACTTGACACAGTTGCGCTCACTATTGCTCACCAGAAGCCAGCAGGAGGGCACCTTGTGTTGACCCGACTCCATTACATTAAGACAACCTATCCTTGTTACCCAAGAGCAACATATCAGCTACTACCGTCAATTGTGAATAATTGTCCGTTCGCTCACCACCAATCCCCGTTGGTCACATTCCAGTCCCACCTAATAACAGACCGACGAACAGTCCAGGGTCAATGATGATGTCATGCCGATGCTGAGAGACCATCTGCCGAACCCACATCACAGATGAAGCCCCACACATCCTTATATGTTGTATACATTCATAATTAATAGACATTGTTTAAATTTAAATCTCTGTGTCTGTTTTCCTTGCTAACATACACTTATATAACATAAGTATAATGCTTCTTTATTCATTATATTACAATAGATACTCATCAGATATCATCCAATACCCATCAGATATCATCTAATACCCATCAGATATCATCTAATACCCATTAGATATCATCCAATACCCCTCAGATATCATCCAATACCCATCAGATATCATCCAATACCCATCAGATATTAAAACTTTGTTACTACTTATGTAAATCATGTTGTAAATGCAAATGTCAACAAACGAAACAATCAGATTTTCTAATAAACGTTATAACTATGGAAGACACTAATACAACCCTAACCATATTCCTAATACAACCATTAAACTTTAAAAATATGTAAATAACAAAATGTCAGTCATTTAAATCATTGTGTATCAAAAAGGGTTATAGCTATGTTTAATAAGAGACTTCAGGTTTATCAATGTATTGATTTGGTTGCTTTGTTTTATGGCATTAAAGACATTTTTGGATATAGCAACTAGTGCTGGGACAATTAATCGGAATCGGGAATCGGAAAAATCAGAACTTTTTGTGGTATTGGAATCGGAAAAATCAGAATTTTTTATGGTATTGGAATCAGAAAAATCAGAACTTTTTATGGTATTGGAATCAGAAAAATCAGAACTTTTTATGGTATTGGAATCAGAAAAATCAGAACTTTTTATGGTATTGGAATCAGAAAAATCAGAACTTTTTATGGTATTGGAATCAGAAAAATCAGAACTTTTTATGGTATTGGAATCAGAAAAATCAGAACTTTTTATGGTATTGGAATCAGAAAAATCAGAACTTTTTATGGTATTGGAATCAGAAAAATCAGAACTTTTTATGGTATTGGAATCAGAAAAATCAGAACTTTTTGTTGTATGGGAGTCGAAAAATTGAGCATAATTTACGATTCCATGACCGATTCTTTTCATTTTTTTGTTTGTTTAAAACTTCATTAGTTCCATTGCTGGTACTAATGGTAAAATCATTAATATTTATTGATTATAAACAACCAGTAATACTAAAATCTATAGATAATAATAACGAATTTAGGTAAAAATGGCACACGTAAAAATTTTGCGAGTGAATAAATTTAAAAAAATGGCACAAGTGAAAAGTATACATAAAAATCTCACAATGAGTTAATCAAAATCTTGGATACAATACATACAAGAAAACATTAAGAAATTTGTCAAATTAAAAAGAAAAGTATATCTACATTTAAAAATAAATGAGGACCCACAGCTAAATTATCCTCCAACCCTCAAAAATGAGATTCTACTTTTTTTTAAGTGATTATGTGTGGACATCCTGAAAAAGTTGGACGAAGAAAACCTAATTATTTTAGAATTTAAAATGGGGGATCAGTTTCAAATATAATTTTAACGTAAAATGATCACTCATTTCCGGGACAGTGTCCAACTAAATAGCATTTTAAGAGCATATAACCAGAAATTTTATTTTGGTTAAAGTAAGTAAATATTATGTGTTTTGTTTTGCGAGGGAGATACCCACCCCCTAAACTGTTCCACTAACCCTGAATCCGGGTGCCCCCCTCCCCCCTAAAAAAAATAAAACAACACCCCTCTCTTAACCCTACCATTTACCATAATTAGGGGTGATAATGTAGACAAATCGATATTATTTGCTCGATAACAACAGAGTAAATACCTATTTAAAAATATGGAGGAGGGGATTGGCCCTTATTTATAACGATTGCGCCTCAAAAAACTTAGAAAAATCGATTTTATTTGCTTGAAAATAACGGAATAAATTTTAAAATATTTATTCTAGAACATTGAGGAGGAGCTTAGCCCTATTTAAAACTACAGGGAAGTTGCCTAGCTCCTTCCTCAAGTTTACAGAAATCGATTTTATTTGCTTGAAAATAACGGAATAAATTTTAAAATATTTATTCTAGAACATTGAGGAGCTTAGCCCTATTTAAAACTACAGGGAAGTGGCCTAGCTCCTTCCTCAAGTTTACAGAAATCGATTTTATTTGCTTGAAAATAACGGAATAAATTTTAAAATATTTATTCTAGAACATTGAGGAGGAGCTTAGCCCTATTTAAAACTACAGGGAAGTGGCCTAGCTCCTTCCTCAAGTTTACAGAAATCGATTTTATTTGCTTGAAAATAACGGAATAAATTTTAAAATATTTATTCTAGAACATTGAGGAGGAGCTTAGCCCTATTTAAAACTACAGGGAAGTGGCCTAGCCCCCTCCTCAAGTTTACAGAAATCGATTTTATTTGCTTGAAAATAACGGAATAAATTTTTAAATATTTATTCTAGAACATTGAGGAGGAGCTTAGCCCTATTTAAAACTACAGGGAAGTGGCCTAGCTCCTTCCTCAAGTTTACAGAAATCGATTTTATTTGCTTGAAAATAACGGAATAAATTTTAAAATATTTATTCTAGAACATTGAGGAGGAGCTTAGCCCTATTTAAAACTACAAGGGAAGTGGCCTAGCCCCTTACTCAAGTTTACAGAAATCGATTTTATTTGCTTGAAAATAACGGAATAAATTTTAAAATATTTATTCTAGAACATTGAGGAGGAGCTTAGACCTATTTAAAACTACAGGGAAGTGGCCTAGCTCCTTCCTCAAGTTTACAGAAATCGATTTTATTTGCTTGAAAATAACGGAATAAATTTTAAAATATTTATTCTAGAACATTGAGGAGGAGCTTAGCCCTATTTAAAACTACAGGGAAGTGGCCTAGCTCCTTCCTCAAGTTTACAGAAATCGATTTTATTTGCTTGAAAATAACGGAATAAATTTTAAAATATTTATTCTAGAACATTGAGGAGGAGCTTAGCCCTATTTAAAACTACAGGGAAGTGGCCTAGCTCCTTCCTCAAGTTTACAGAAATCGATTTTATTTGCTTGAAAATAACGGAATAAATTTTAAAATATTTATTCTAGAACATTGAGGAGGAGCTTAGCCCTATTTAAAACTACAAGGGAAGTGGCCTAGCCCCTTACTCAAGTTTACAGAAATCGATTTTATTTGCTTGAAAATAACGGAATAAATTTTAAAATATTTATTCTAGAACATTGAGGAGGAGCTTAGCCCTATTTAAAACTACAAGGGAAGTGGCCTAGCCCCTTACTCAAGTTTACAGAAATCGATTTTATTTGCTTGAAAATAACGGAATAAATTTTAAAATATTTATGCTAGAACATTGAGGAGGAGCTTAGCCCTATTTAAAACTACAAGGGAAGTGGCCTAGCTCCTTCCTCAAGTTTACAGAAATCGATTTTATTTGCTTGAAAATAACGGAATAAATTTTAAAATATTTATTCTAGAACATTGAGGAGGAGCTTAGCCCTATTTAAAACTACAAGGGAAGTGGCCTAGCCCCTTCCTCAAGTTTACAGAAATCGATTTTATTTGCTTGAAAATAACGGAATAAATTTTAAAATATTTATTCTAGAACATTGAGGAGGAGCTTAGCCCTATTTAAAACTACAGGGAAGTGGCCTAGCTCCTTCCTCAAGTTTACAGAAATCGATTTTATTTGCTTGAAAATAACGGAATAAATTTTAAAATATTTATTCTAGAACATTGAGGAGGAGCTTAGCCCTATTTAAAACTACAGGGAAGTGGCCTAGCTCCTTTCTTCAAGTTTACAGAAATCGATTTTATTTGCTTGAAAATAACGGAATAAATTTTAAAATATTTATTCTAGAACATTGAGGAGGAGCTTAGCCCTATTTAAAACTACAAGGGAAGTGGCCTAGCCCCTTCCTCAAGTTTACAGAAATCGATTTTATTTGCTTGAAAATAACGGAATAAATTTTAAAATATTTATTCTAGAACATTGAGGAGGAGCTTAGCCCTATTTAAAACTACAAGGGAAGTGGCCTAGCCCCTTACTCAAGTTTACAGAAATCGATTTTATTTGCTTGAAAATAACGGAATAAATTTTAAAATATTTATTCTAGAACATTGAGGAGGAGCTTAGCCCTATTTAAAACTACAAGGGAAGTGGCCTAGCCCCTTACTCAAGTTTACAGAAATCGATTTTATTTGCTTGAAAATAACGGAATAAATTTTAAAATATTTATGCTAGAACATTGAGGAGGAGCTTAGCCCTATTTAAAACTACAAGGGAAGTGGCCTAGCCCCTTACTCAAGTTTACAGAAATCGATTTTATTTGCTTGAAAATAACGGAATAAATTTTAAAATATTTATTCTAGAACATTGAGGAGGAGCTTAGCCCTATTTAAAACTACAGGGAAGTGGCCTAGCTCCTTCCTCAAGTTTACAGAAATCGATTTTATTTGCTTGAAAATAACGGAATAAATTTTAAAATATTTATTCTAGAACATTGAGGAGGAGCTTAGCCCTATTTAAAACTACAGGGAAGTGGCCTAGCTCCTTCCTCAAGTTTACAGAAATCGATTTTATTTGCTTGAAAATAACGGAATAAATTTTAAAATATTTATTCTAGAACATTGAGGAGGAGCTTAGCCCTATTTAAAACTACAGGGAAGTGGCCTAGCTCCTTCCTCAAGTTTACAGAAATCGATTTTATTTGCTTGAAAATAACGGTATAAATTTTAAAATATTTATTCTAGAACATTGAGGAGGAGCTTAGCCCTATTTAAAACTACAGGGAAGTGGCCTAGCTCCTTTCTTCAAGTTTACAGAAATCGATTTTATTTGCTTGAAAATAACGGAATAAATTTTAAAATATTTATTCTAGAACATTGAGGAGGAGCTTAGCCCTGTTTAAAACTACAAGGGAAGTGGCCTAGCCCCTTCCTCAAGTTTACAGAAATCGATTTTATTTGCTTGAAAATAACGGAATAAATTTTAAAATATTTATTCTAGAACATTGAGGAGGAGCTTAGCCCTATTTAAAACTACAAGGGAAGTGGCCTAGCCCCTTACTCAAGTTTACAGAAATCGATTTTATTTGCTTGAAAATAACGGAATAAATTTTAAAATATTTATTCTAGAACATTGAGGAGGAGCTTAGCCCTATTTAAAACTACAAGGGAAGTGGCCTAGCCCCTTACTCAAGTTTACAGAAATCGATTTTATTTGCTTGAAAATAACGGAATAAATTTTAAAATATTTATGCTAGAACATTGAGGAGGAGCTTAGCCCTATTTAAAACTACAAGGGAAGTGGCCTAGCCCCTTCCTCAAGTTTACAGAAATCGATTTTATTTGCTTGAAAATAACGGAATAAATTTTAAAATATTTATTCTAGAACATTGAGGAGGAGCTTAGCCCTATTTAAAACTACAGGGAAGTGGCCTAGCTCCTTTCTTCAAGTTTACAGAAATCGATTTTATTTGCTTGAAAATAACGGAATAAATTTTAAAATATTTATTCTAGAACATTGAGGAGGAGCTTAGCCCTATTTAAAACTACAAGGGAAGTGGCCTAGCCCCCTCCTCAAGTTTACAGAAATCGATTTTATTTGCTTGAAAATAACGGAATAAATTTTAAAATATTTATTCTAGAACATTGAGGAGGAGCTTAGCCCTATTTAAAACTACAGGGAAGTGGCCTAGCTCCTTTCAAGTTTACAGAAATCGATTTTATTTGCTTGAAAATAACGGAATAAATTTTAAAATATTTATTCTAGAACATTGAGGAGGAGCTTAGCCCTATTTAAAACTACAGGGAAGTGGCCTAGCTCCTTCCTCAAGTTTACAGAAATCGATTTTATTTGCTTGAAAATAACGGAATAAATTTTAAAATATTTATTCTAGAACATTGAGGAGGAGCTTAGCCCTATTTAAAACTACAAGGGAAGTGGCCTAGCCCCTTCCTCAAGTTTACAGAAATCGATTTTATTTGCTTGAAAATAACGGAATAAATTTTAAAATATTTATTCTAGAACATTGAGGAGGAGCTTAGCCCTATTTAAAACTACAGGGAAGTGGCCTAGCTCCTTTCTTCAAGTTTACAGAAATCGATTTTATTTGCTTGAAAATAACGGAATAAATTTTAAAATATTTATTCTAGAACATTGAGGAGGAGCTTAGCCCTATTTAAAACTAAAGGGAAGTGGCCTAGCTCCTTCCTCAAGTTTACAGAAATCGATTTTATTTGCTTGAAAATAACGGAATAAATTTTAAAATATTTATTCTAGAACATTGAGGAGGAGCTTAGCCCTATTTAAAACTACAAGGGAAGTGGCCTAGCCCCTTACTCAAGTTTACAGAAATCGATTTTATTTGCTTGAAAATAACGGAATAAATTTTAAAATATTTATTCTAGAACATTGAGGAGGAGCTTAGCCCTATTTAAAACTACAAGGGAAGTGGCCTAGCCCCTTACTCAAGTTTACAGAAATCGATTTTATTTGCTTGAAAATAACGGAATAAATTTTAAAATATTTATGCTAGAACATTGAGGAGGAGCTTAGCCCTATTTAAAACTACAAGGGAAGTGGCCTAGCTCCTTCCTCAAGTTTACAGAAATCGATTTTATTTGCTTGAAAATAACGGAATAAATTTTAAAATATTTATTCTAGAACATTGAGGAGGAGCTTAGCCCTATTTAAAACTACAAGGGAAGTGGCCTAGCCCCTTCCTCAAGTTTACAGAAATCGATTTTATTTGCTTGAAAATAACGGAATAAATTTTAAAATATTTATTCTAGAACATTGAGGAGGAGCTTAGCCCTATTTAAAACTACAGGGAAGTGGCCTAGCTCCTTCCTCAAGTTTACAGAAATCGATTTTATTTGCTTGAAAATAACGGAATAAATTTTAAAATATTTATTCTAGAACATTGAGGAGGAGCTTAGCCCTATTTAAAACTACAGGGAAGTGGCCTAGCTCCTTTCTTCAAGTTTACAGAAATCGATTTTATTTGCTTGAAAATAACGGAATAAATTTTAAAATATTTATTCTAGAACATTGAGGAGGAGCTTAGCCCTATTTAAAACTACAAGGGAAGTGGCCTAGCCCCTTCCTCAAGTTTACAGAAATCGATTTTATTTGCTTGAAAATAACGGAATAAATTTTAAAATATTTATTCTAGAACATTGAGGAGGAGCTTAGCCCTATTTAAAACTACAAGGGAAGTGGCCTAGCCCCTTACTCAAGTTTACAGAAATCGATTTTATTTGCTTGAAAATAACGGAATAAATTTTAAAATATTTATTCTAGAACATTGAGGAGGAGCTTAGCCCTATTTAAAACTACAAGGGAAGTGGCCTAGCCCCTTACTCAAGTTTACAGAAATCGATTTTATTTGCTTGAAAATAACGGAATAAATTTTAAAATATTTATGCTAGAACATTGAGGAGGAGCTTAGCCCTATTTAAAACTACAAGGGAAGTGGCCTAGCCCCTTACTCAAGTTTACAGAAATCGATTTTATTTGCTTGAAAATAACGGAATAAATTTTAAAATATTTATTCTAGAACATTGAGGAGGAGCTTAGCCCTATTTAAAACTACAGGGAAGTGGCCTAGCTCCTTCCTCAAGTTTACAGAAATCGATTTTATTTGCTTGAAAATAACGGAATAAATTTTAAAATATTTATTCTAGAACATTGAGGAGGAGCTTAGCCCTATTTAAAACTACAGGGAAGTGGCCTAGCTCCTTCCTCAAGTTTACAGAAATCGATTTTATTTGCTTGAAAATAACGGAATAAATTTTAAAATATTTATTCTAGAACATTGAGGAGGAGCTTAGCCCTATTTAAAACTACAGGGAAGTGGCCTAGCTCCTTCCTCAAGTTTACAGAAATCGATTTTATTTGCTTGAAAATAACGGTATAAATTTTAAAATATTTATTCTAGAACATTGAGGAGGAGCTTAGCCCTATTTAAAACTACAGGGAAGTGGCCTAGCTCCTTTCTTCAAGTTTACAGAAATCGATTTTATTTGCTTGAAAATAACGGAATAAATTTTAAAATATTTATTCTAGAACATTGAGGAGGAGCTTAGCCCTGTTTAAAACTACAAGGGAAGTGGCCTAGCCCCTTCCTCAAGTTTACAGAAATCGATTTTATTTGCTTGAAAATAACGGAATAAATTTTAAAATATTTATTCTAGAACATTGAGGAGGAGCTTAGCCCTATTTAAAACTACAAGGGAAGTGGCCTAGCCCCTTACTCAAGTTTACAGAAATCGATTTTATTTGCTTGAAAATAACGGAATAAATTTTAAAATATTTATTCTAGAACATTGAGGAGGAGCTTAGCCCTATTTAAAACTACAAGGGAAGTGGCCTAGCCCCTTACTCAAGTTTACAGAAATCGATTTTATTTGCTTGAAAATAACGGAATAAATTTTAAAATATTTATGCTAGAACATTGAGGAGGAGCTTAGCCCTATTTAAAACTACAAGGGAAGTGGCCTAGCCCCTTCCTCAAGTTTACAGAAATCGATTTTATTTGCTTGAAAATAACGGAATAAATTTTAAAATATTTATTCTAGAACATTGAGGAGGAGCTTAGCCCTATTTAAAACTACAGGGAAGTGGCCTAGCTCCTTTCTTCAAGTTTACAGAAATCGATTTTATTTGCTTGAAAATAACGGAATAAATTTTAAAATATTTATTCTAGAACATTGAGGAGGAGCTTAGCCCTATTTAAAACTACAAGGGAAGCGGCCTAGCCCCCTCCTCAAGTTTACAGAAATCGATTTTATTTGCTTGAAAATAACGGAATAAATTTTAAAATATTTATTCTAGAACATTGAGGAGGAGCTTAGCCCTATTTAAAACTACAGGGAAGTGGCCTAGCTCCTTTCAAGTTTACAGAAATCGATTTTATTTGCTTGAAAATAACGGAATAAATTTTAAAATATTTATTCTAGAACATTGAGGAGGAGCTTAGCCCTATTTAAAACTACAGGGAAGTGGCCTAGCTCCTTCCTCAAGTTTACAGAAATCGATTTTATTTGCTTGAAAATAACGGAATAAATTTTAAAATATTTATTCTAGAACATTGAGGAGGAGCTTAGCCCTATTTAAAACTACAAGGGAAGTGGCCTAGCCCCTTCCTCAAGTTTACAGAAATCGATTTTATTTGCTTGAAAATAACGGAATAAATTTTAAAATATTTATTCTAGAACATTGAGGAGGAGCTTAGCCCTATTTAAAACTACAGGGAAGTGGCCTAGCTCCTTTCTTCAAGTTTACAGAAATCGATTTTATTTGCTTGAAAATAACGGAATAAATTTTAAAATATTTATTCTAGAACATTGAGGAGGAGCTTAGCCCTATTTAAAACTAAAGGGAAGTGGCCTAGCTCCTTCCTCAAGTTTACAGAAATCGATTTTATTTGCTTGAAAATAACGGAATAAATTTTAAAATATTTATTCTAGAACATTGAGGAGGAGCTTAGCCATATTTAAAACTACAAGGGAAGTGGCCTAGCCCCTTCCTCAAGTTTACAGAAATCGATTTTATTTGCTTGAAAATAACGGAATAAATTTTAAAATATTTATTCTAGAACATTGAGGAGGAGCTTAGCCCTATTTAAAACTACAAGGGAAGTGGCCTAGCCCCTTACTCAAGTTTACAGAAATCGATTTTATTTGCTTGAAAATAACGGAATAAATTTTAAAATATTTATGCTAGAACATTGAGGAGGAGCTTAGCCCTATTTAAAACTACAAGGGAAGTGGCCTAGCCCCTTCCTCAAGTTTACAGAAATCGATTTTATTTGCTTGAAAATAACGGAATAAATTTTAAAATATTTATTCTAGAACATTGAGGAGGAGCTTAGCCCTATTTAAAACTACAAGGGAAGTGGCCTAGCCCCTTCCTCAAGTTTACAGAAATCGATTTTATTTGCTTGAAAATAACGTAATAAATTTTAAAATATTTATTCTAGAACATTGAGGAGGAGCTTAGCCCTATTTAAAACTACAGGGAAGTGGCCTAGCTCCTTCCTCAAGTTTACAGAAATCGATTTTATTTGCTTGAAAATAACGGAATAAATTTTAAAATATTTATTCTAGAACATTGAGGAGGAGCTTAGCCCTATTTAAAACTACAGGGAAGTGGCCTAGCTCCTTTCTTCAAGTTTACAGAAATCGATTTTATTTGCTTGAAAATAACGGAATAAATTTTAAAATATTTATTCTAGAACATTGAGGAGGAGCTTAGCCCTATTTAAAACTACAGGGAAGTGGCCTCGCTCCTTCCTCAAGTTTACAGAAATCGATTTTATTTGCTTGAAAATAACGGAATAAATTTTAAAATATTTATTCTAGAACATTGAGGAGGAGCTTAGCCCTATTTAAAACTACAGGGAAGTGGCCTAGCTCCTTTCTTCAAGTTTACAGAAATCGATTTTATTTGCTTGAAAATAACGGAATAAATTTTAAAATATTTATTCTAGAACATTGAGGAGGAGCTTAGCCCTATTTAAAACTACAGGGAAGTGGCCTAGCTCCTTCCTCAAGTTTACAGAAATCGATTTTATTTGCTTGAAAATAACGGAATAAATTTTTAAATATTTATTCTAGAACATTGAGGAGGAGCTTAGCCCTATTTAAAACTACAGGGAAGTGGCCTAGCTCCTTCCTCAAGTTTACAGAAATCGATTTTATTTGCTTGAAAATAACGGAATAAATTTTAAAATATTTATTCTAGAACATTGAGGAGGAGCTTAGCCCTATTTAAAACTACAAGGGAAGTGGCCTAGCTCCTTCCTCAAGTTTACAGAAATCGATTTTATTTGCTTGAAAATAACGGAATAAATTTTAAAATATTTATTCTAGAACATTGAGGAGGAGCTTAGCCCTATTTAAAACTACAGGGAAGTGGCCTAGCTCCTTCCTCAAGTTTACAGAAATCGATTTTATTTGCTTGAAAATAACGGAATAAATTTTTAAATATTTATTCTAGAACATTGAGGAGGAGCTTAGCCCTATTTAAAACTACAGGGAAGTGGCCTAGCTCCTTCCTCAAGTTTACAGAAATCGATTTTATTTGCTTGAAAATAACGGAATAAATTTTAAAATATTTATTCTAGAACATTGAGGAGGAGCTTAGCCCTATTTAAAACTACAGGGAAGTGGCCTAGCTCCTTCCTCAAGTTTACAGAAATCGATTTTATTTGCTTGAAAATAACGGAATAAATTTTAAAATATTTATTCTAGAACATTGAGGAGGAGCTTAGCCCTATTTAAAACTACAGGGAAGTGGCCTAGCTCCTTTCTTCAAGTTTACAGAAATCGATTTTATTTGCTTGAAAATAACGGAATAAATTTTAAAATATTTATTCTAGAACATTGAGGAGGAGCTTAGCCCTATTTAAAACTACAAGGGAAGTGGCCTAGCCCCTTCCTCAAGTTTACAGAAATCGATTTTATTTGCTTGAAAATAACGGAATAAATTTTAAAATATTTATTCTAGAACATTGAGGAGGAGCTTAGCCCTATTTAAAACTACAAGGGAAGTGGCCTAGCCCCTTACTCAAGTTTACAGAAATCGATTTTATTTGCTTGAAAATAACGGAATAAATTTTAAAATATTTATGCTAGAACATTGAGGAGGAGCTTAGCCCTATTTAAAACTACAAGGGAAGTGGCCTAGCCCCTTCCTCAAGTTTACAGAAATCGATTTTATTTGCTTGAAAATAACGGAATAAATTTTAAAATATTTATTCTAGAACATTGAGGAGGAGCTTAGCCCTATTTAAAACTACAAGGGAAGTGGCCTAGCCCCTTACTCAAGTTTACAGAAATCGATTTTATTTGCTTGAAAATAACGGAATAAATTTTTAAATATTTATTCTAGAACATTGAGGAGGAGCTTAGCCCTATTTAAAACTACAAGGGAAGTGGCCTAGCCCCTTCCTCAAGTTTACAGAAATCGATTTCATTTGCTTGAAAATAACGGAATAAATTTTAAAATATTTATTCTAGAACATTGAGGAGGAGCTTAGCCCTATTTAAAACTACAAGGAAAGTGGCCTAGCCCCCTCCTCAAGCTTCAGAAATCGATTTTATTTGCTTGAAAATAACGGAATAAATTTTAAAATATTTATTCTAGAACATTGAGGAGGAGCTTAGCCATATTTAAAACTACAAGGGAAGTGGCCTAGCCCCTTCCTCAAGTTTACAGAAATCGATTTTATTTGCTTGAAAATAACGGAATAAATTTTAAAATATTTATTCTAGAACATTGAGGAGGAGCTTAGCCCTATTTAAAACTACAAGGGAAGTGGCCTAGCCCCTTCCTCAAGTTTACAGAAATCGATTTTATTTGCTTGAAAATAACGGAATAAATTTTAAAATATTTATTCTAGAACATTGAGGAGGAGCTTAGCCCTATTTAAAACTACAAGGAAAGTGGCCTAGCCCCCTCCTCAAGCTTCAGAAATCGATTTTATTTGCTTGAAAATAACGGAATAAATTTTAAAATATTTATTCTAGAACATTGAGGAGGAGCTTAGCCATATTTAAAACTACAAGGAAAGTGGCCTAGCCCCCTCCTCAAGCTTCAGAAATCGATTTTATTTGCTTGAAAATAACGGAATAAATTTTAAAATATTTATTCTAGAACATTGAGGAGGAGCT
Organism: Sepiola atlantica; assembly: GCA_963556195.1. NCBI lineage: Eukaryota > Metazoa > Mollusca > Cephalopoda > Sepiida > Sepiolidae > Sepiola > Sepiola atlantica. Next base: position 154,141,513 of record OY744526.1, read on the forward strand.
TAGCCATATTTAAAACTACAAGGAAAATGGCCTAGCCCCCTCCTCAAGCTTCAGAAATCGATTTTATTTGCTTGAAAATGACAGACTAAATAGTTGCATTATTTGGATTATTTGGACTACTGTTCTCATCTTGAATTTTATTCTTACAACGTTTCAGCCGATGTAACCTCCGCCATTCAGGTGCGTTTTGTCAAACTTGGGAATCTTTATGTCGAACTCTGGAGTCTGTAGGGAATTTCGAATGGAGCCCTTTATTTAATCCACGGGGATAACTTGCTGTCGTTTCATCAACCATGACTGAGTAGAAGTCTTGTAGGTAGGATAAGCGAACAGATTAAAGTAGATGTATGATCTAAATAATTAGAACTAGACTTTTTAGTAAATATCTAACTAATAAAATAATCGCAAATAAAAATCCATAGCAAATATAATAGTTGCTTCTTAGAATCGAGAGAAGAAATTAAAATAAGTCAATTGCTCCCCTCTAAGCCCAATGAATACTAACTTATTGCAAGTTCAGTGAAATAAATACATAGTAAATAATAGGATTATATATATATATATATATATATATATATATATATATATATATATATATATATATATATATTCTTATTTGAAATATCTCTAACATAGTAATAGACATCTTCTTTTCCTTTTGCATTAGTTCAGAGCTACGGCAGGGTTCGCAATAAGATAGTAATATAAATACAAAATAAATAAAATACTTATGGAATAAAAAAAATTTAAAAAATAAAAAGCTTAGATCATAATTTTACCCTTGTGTGAGAAAAGCATCCATCGACACACCCAAATAAATTGCATGAGAAATTAACCAATTAAGAATTAATGTGAATTAGCAGTTTGTACAAAGATTACAAATTCCTGAGTAATTTTTTTCTATGTAAAACTCTGGGAATAAAGAAATAGATGAATTAATTTTGGAAATATAAATGAATATAGTTTACTCAAAACAATAAAAAAAAAATGAAAGTCGTAACTTAAAGATTGAAATCTTTCTGTGAATAAAACAACTATAACAAATAGAATAAACTAAGGGAGCTAACTACATATAAAAAATAGTCAGAGTTGCTTCCCCCTTAGCCATTCTTAATAACTAAGGGGGAAGCAAGTAAGTAATTTTAACTTAAATAGTAAATTAATAACAATCTATATTATTTGTAAATAAATGGAGATATATTATTTGTAAGTAAATGATAAATTAATCAGCAAAATTTGATGATGAGATTCTGATTTTGTAAACATTAAAAATGGCGGTCAGTTCAGGAAAACGTATATAAGAATCTATCTTTTATTGTTGTTTCTTTAAAAACTGTTTGAATGTATTATTTACCTTCCGATGAATCTTTGCTAATTGTAACATTCAATTATTCTCTGGTTGTACAATATGCAATAGAAGAAACGATTGTAAACGTTAATAAATGTTTGAAACAGTTTCAGATGGTCGGACTTAGAAATATTGTATCTATAGGATTGACATCCTCAAATATTTTATCAACAAACGGCGTGAGCAGAAAAACAGTAACCAATCCCAAATTCACTTCAACACAAAAGCTCAAATTGGGGGCCATGCCCCCGGCTCCTACGACCAGTCTCATAAAAAGGCGCAAAAAGCCAAAAATGTTGATCACGTGAGTTGCTCCAAAATACGTCCGCACGGCCAATATAAAAAGCATCACACCGCGCCAAACTTCCTCTTTCTCTCCTTCGACGCTTAACAGAAGGACGTGTCCAGACTGCTCCTCGCCCTTGGGACGAAGGGCGTCTTGTGTGACTGCTATTCACCATTTAACTCACTTACACACGCATACACACACTGTTAACAAAGACACACACACACACATCAAGGCATACATCGCTATCATTTTTCAACTCATGCACGTGCACACACATGCGTACAACCACACACTGCTGACAAAGGCACACACACACACACAAATGTCTACACGACTTATTAACTCTCACGTTCGCACGCACAAACACACATTCATGCAACCACGAACAAAAGGGGACACACATTCACACACTTCGGCGTACTAACGCAAAGCCTTTCACACACACTTTCAATTGAAAGGCACATATGCTTACACACACTGTTGACAAAGGCACAAACACACATTATCATTTTTCAACGCTAGCAGACACACATGCGTACAATCACACACTGCTGACAAAGGAACACACACACACACACACAAATACATGCACCAATTATCAAGTCAAGCTCGCACGCACACACATTCGTACAACTATGCCGACACATACATACTCATAAATTACAGGCAGTCATTTTGTCACTTCCTTAACTGAACATTTTGTTACTTTTTTAACTGAACATTTTGTTACTTTTTTAACTGAACATTTTGTTACTTTTTTAACTGAACATTTTGTTACTTTTTAAACTGAACATTTTGTTACTTTTTTAACTGAACATTTTGTCACTTCTTTAACTGAACATTTTGTTACTTTTTTAACTGAACATTTTGTTACTTCTTTAACTGAACATTTTGTTACTTCTTTAACTGAACATTTTGTTACTTCTTTAACTGAACATTTTGTTACTTTTTTAACTGAACATTTTGTTACTTTTTTTACTGAACATTTTGTTACTTTTTTACTGAACATTTTGTTACTTTTTTTACTGAACATTTTGTTACTTTTTTTACTGAACATTTTGTTACTTTTTTACTGAACATTTTGTTACTTCTTTAACTGAACATTTTGTTACTTTTTTAACTGAACATTTTGTTACTTCTTTAACTGAACATTTTGTTACTTCTTTAACTGAACATTTTGTTACTTTTTTAACTGAACATTTTGTTACTTTTTTAACTGAACATTTTGTTACTTTTTTAACTGAACATTTTGTTACTTTTTTAACTGAACATTTTGTTACTTTTTTAACTGAACATTTTGTTACTTTTTTTACTGAACATTTTGTTACTTTTTTTACTGAACATTTTGTTACTTTTTTACTGAACATTTTGTTACTTCTTTAACTGAACATTTTGTTACTTTTTTAACTGAACATTTTGTTACTTCTTTAACTGAACATTTTGTTACTTCTTTAACTGAACATTTTGTTACTTCTTTAACTGAACATTTTGTTACTTTTTTAACTGAACATTTTGTTACTTTTTTAACTGAACATTTTGTTACTTTTTTAACTGAACATTTTGTTATTTTCTTAAACTGAACATTTTGTTACTTCCTTAACATGCGTTCGAAACAATTTGCAGACTCACATGCGTTCCAAACAATTTGCAGACTCACATGCGTTCCAAACAATTTGCAGGCTCACATGCGTTCCAAACAATTTGCAGATTTACATGCGTTCCAAACAATTTGAAGATTAACATGTGTTCCAAACAATTTGCAGACTCACATGCGTTCCAAACAATTTGCAGACTCACATGCGTTTGAAACAATTTGCAGACTCGCATGCGTTTGAAACAATTTGCAGACTCACATGCGTTCCAAACAATTTGCAGATTAACATGTGTTCCAAACAATTTGCAGACTCGCATGCGTTCGAAACAATTTGCAGACTCACACGCGTTTGAAACAATTTGCAGACTCACATGCGTTCCAAACAATTTGCAGATTAACATGTGTTCCAAACAATTTGCAGATTAACATGTGTTCCAAACAATTTGCAGACTCACATGCGTTCCAAACAATTTGCAGACTCACATGCGTTCCAAACAATTTGCAGACTCGCATGCGTTTGAAACAATTTGCAGACTCACATGCGTTCTAAACAATTTGCAGATTAACATGTGTTCCAAACAATTTGCAGACTCGCATGCATTCGAAACAATTTGCAGACCTGCATGCATTCGAAACAATTTGCAGACTCGCATGCGTTTGAAACAATTTGCAGACTCACATGCGTTCAAAACAATTTGCAGATTAACATGTGTTCCAAACAATTTGCAGGCTCACATGCGTTCCAAACAATTTGCAGGCTCACATGCGTTCCAAACAATTTGCAGACTCACATGCGTTCCAAACAATTTGCAGACTCACATGCGTTCCAAACAATTTGCAGACTCACATGCGTTCCAAACAATTTGCAGGCTCACATGCGTTCCAAACAATTTGCAGACTCACATGCGTTCCAAACAATTTGCAGACTCACATGCGTTCCAAACAATTTGCAGACTCACATGCGTTCCAAACAATTTGCAGACTCACATGCGTTCGAAACAATTTGCAGACTCACATGCGTTCAAAACAATTTGCAGATTAACATGTGTTCCAAACAATTTGCAGATTAACATGTGTTCCAAACAATTTGCAGACTCACATGCGTTCCAAACAATTTGCAGATCTGCATGCATTCGAAACAATTTGCAGATTAACATGTGTTCCAAACAATTTGCAGACTCACATGCGTTCCAAACAATTTGCAGATTAACATGTGTTCCAAACAATTTGCAGACTCACATGCATTCGAAACAATTTGCAGACTCGCATGCGTTTGAAACAATTTGCAGACTCACATGCGTTCCAAACAATTTGCAGGCTCACATGCGTTCCAAACAATTTGCAGGCTCACATGCGTTCCAAACAATTTGCAGACTCGCATGCATTCGAAACAATTTGCAGATTAACATGTGTTCCAAACAATTTGCAGATTAACATGCGTTCGAAACAATTTGCAGACTCACATGCGTTCCAAACAATTTGCAGACTCACATGCGTTCCAAACAATTTGCAGACTCACATGCGTTCCAAACAATTTGCAGGCTCACATGCGTTCCAAACAATTTGCAGGCTCACATGCGTTCCAAACAATTTGCAGGCTCACATGCGTTCCAAACAATTTGCAGACTCACATGCGTTCGAAACAATTTGCAGATTAACATGTGTTCCAAACAATTTGCAGATTAACATGCGTTCGAAACAATTTGCAGACTCACATGCGTTCCAAACAATTTGCAGACTCACATGCGTTCCAAACAATTTGCAGACTCACATGCGTTCCAAACAATTTGCAGACTCACATGCGTTCCAAACTATTTGCAGGCTCACATGCGTTCCAAACAATTTGCAGACTCACATGCGTTCCAAACAATTTGCAGACTCACATGCGTTCCAAACAATTTGCAGACTCACATGCGTTCGAAACAATTTGCAGACTCACATGCGTTCCAAACAATTTGCAGACTCACATGCATTCGAAACAATTTGCAGATTAACATGTGTTCCAAACAATTTGCAGACTCACATGCGTTCCAAACAATTTGCAGATTAACATGTGTTCCAAACAATTTGCAGACTCACATGCGTTCGAAACAATTTGCAGATTAACATGTGTTCCAAACAATTTGCAGACTCACATGCGTTCCAAACAATTTGCAGATTAACATGTGTTCCAAACAATTTGCAGACTCACATGCGTTCGAAACAATTTGCAGATTAACATGTGTTCCAAACAATTTGCAGACTCACATGCGTTCCAAACAATTTGCAGATTAACATGTGTTCCAAACAATTTGCAGACTCACATGCGTTCGAAACAATTTGCAGATTAACATGTGTTCCAAACAATTTGCAGACTCACATGCGTTCCAAACAATTTGCAGACTCACATGCGTTCCAAACAATTTGCAGACTCACATGCGTTCCAAACAATTTGCAGATTAACATGTGTTCCAAACAATTTGCAGACTCACATGCGTTCCAAACAATTTGCAGACTCACATGCGTTCCAAACAATTTGCAGATTAACATGTGTTCCAAACAATTTGCAGACTCACATGCGTTCCAAACAATTTGCAGACTCACATGCGTTCCAAACAATTTGCAGACTCACATGCATTCGAAACAATTTGCAGATTAACATGTGTTCCAAAGAATTTGCAGACTCACATGCGTTCCAAACAATTTGCAGATTAACATGTGTTCCAAACAATTTGCAGACTCACATGCTTCTGAAACAATTTGCAGATTAACATGTGTTCCAAACAATTTGCAGACTCACATGCGTTCCAAACAATTTGCAGATTAACATGTGTTCCAAACAATTTGCAGACTCACATGCGTTCGAAACAATTTGCAGATTAACATGTGTTCCAACAATTTGCAGACTCACATGCGTTCCAAACAATTTGCAGATTAACATGTGTTCCAAACAATTTGCAGACTCACATGCGTTCGAAACAATTTGCAGATTAACATGTGTTCCAAACAATTTGCAGACTCACATGCGTTCGAAACAATTTGCAGACTCACATGCGTTCCAAACAATTTGCAGACTCACATGCGTTCCAAACAATTTGCAGATTAACATGTGTTCCAAACAATTTGCAGACTCACATGCGTTCCAAACAATTTGCAGACTCACATGCGTTCCAAACAATTTGCAGACTCACATGCGTTCCAAACAATTTGCATATTAACATGTGTTCCAAACAATTTGCAGACTCACATGCGTTCCAAACAATTTGCAGACTCACATGCGTTTGAAACAATTTGCAAACTCGCATGCGTTCGAAACAATTCGCAGACTTACATGCTTCTGAAACAATTTGCAGACTCACATGCGTTTCAAACAATTCACAGATCCACATGTGACTCAATCATTCAACAATTTGAATCACCAATTTAAAAACGACGGGCAGTCAAAAAAAGGCGGAAAAAAAAAGAAAATAGCTGTCACGTGACCTGCTTTCAACTACGTCGGCACGAAAATGTGTCATAAAATATTAAAGCAGACCGCACGACAAAATCTGTCTCTTCTCTCTCTTATTCTCCTCATTTCCAGCAAGCAGGCAACAGTAACATTTTGTTCCAACTACTCCCCCCTCCGCAGGGCGGGAAGGCTGCTTGACTTGTTCAACTCATATGCACTGATACAGAGCATGCATGCACGCACACTGTAACGCACACACATCAAGGCATACACTCCCTATTATTCTTCAACTCACGCAGGCAACCACACTTACGCACGCATACACACACTGTTGACAAAGGCACACCCACACACAAATGCCTACATGACATATCAATTCTCACTCACTCACGCACGCACACATACAAACATGGTCGCACACACGTGCTTACTACTATTCTCAGAACTAACTTTCAACGAACATTTCAAATTGACATTTTACCACCATGTAAGATTTTGTACATATATAAAGATTCGTTTTTCGTTTGGCAACTTGATTATGCTCCATACGAAATTTGGTGTAATCCTGACAAGTAGTTTGAACCCTATATGTGTTTGTTGTTTTTAGTCTTTGTAGTAATAGGAGTAGTAGTTGATCTCTTTCCATGTCTGGCAACTCAAAAATGCTTTAAGCCAAATTTTCTACAATTATGTCAAGTAGTTTTTAACCTCATTATTGTTTGGTGCTTTTTAGTCTTAGCAGTATTAGTAGTAGTAGTAGTAGTAGTAGTGATCCCCCTCATGATACACTTAGTCACTCAAGGATGTTTCATGGAAATTTGTGCGATTCTGTCAACTAATTTTGAGTTACCACGGGATTGCTTCACTGTGGACTACAACATGATCAATCTAATCGCAACAAATATTTTGTCATAAACCATCCTCGTGAGTAATCAAATTTTGTGCATTCCATCTATCATTTCCAATCCTCCCATAATATTCTTCATCATTCAAATGACTATACATCTCATTAACCCTTATCCTTGAGCGGCTTTTAGCCTCAATAAATGGTGACTTAATAAACTTTTTTTAAAAAAGCTATACAAATGTTTGTCATAGTAGTAGTAGTAGTAGTTGATGTCTCCTCTCTAACACACCTTGCAACTCAAAGATGCCACGTACTAAATGTGGTGTAATTCTGTGAACTACATTTATTTTCAAGGGAAAGGAAAAAAAAGAACATAATAAGTGACATTCAAATGAGGGCTTGCGTGCATTTTATGCCTTCTTTTACCCAATTAAAATATTTAGAAGGTCTTTTGGGGATTTTGGAAACCATTCTTGATCTCTGGTTTGAAATTTTATGCAAATTGGAGATATTTTAATTTTGAGGGAGGAGGGTCACTTTTTACCCCCCCCCCCCCCCCCCCCCCCGAAAAATCATCAAAACATATTTAACGTTTTTTTTTATTGTTTTTGTGAAGATATTTCTAACCTTTCTCGTTGGCTGAAAAATATATATTTTCTTCTATTCATTTTATTTAAATTTGGAACCGATTTTGTACCAAAAAAATTGCAACTTCGTTTTTTATGAATATTTCTCTTGTGTTCGCACACGATTGTGGTTGTTACTTTGAAAAAGAAAACAGGATTATTTGAAAAATACTGCTGGGAATTTGTTTAAATTTTTTTACAGCTCATATAAGATATCGATGGAGTGGAAAAAGGAAAAAACTTCTTTTTTTTTAAGAAGTGAGCTGGAACAGAGGAGAACCAGTTCTAATTTTGAAGGCAGCAGAAACTGCTTCAAAATTAGTTGATCAGTGACTGTTTTTATTCCGTTTATTTTTTGTTGTAAATATTTGTTAATTTCCAATTATTAGCAGTTCTTAATGAGATATATTTTATCAGCCATTAACTTCAAAAATATGTTTTACTAATGACTATTTTTTTTTGTTGCTAGAGTTATCTCACAGATGAAAATGAAATCACATTCACGGATCTTCTTCCACATACAAGATATTTACTTACTCTTTGTTACAAATTACAAGAAAGTAATTATTGGAGTGATGTTATTCAACTATTTGAAAAAACTTCTTCATGTGAGTTTCTTATTTACACTTTCTTAGTTAACAAATATTTAAATTATATATATATATATATAGTTAACAAATGTTTAAATTATATATGTATATATATATATATATATATATATATATATATATATATATATATATATATATATAGTTAACAACTGTTTAAATTATATATGTATATATATATATATATATATATATATATATATAGTTAACAAATGTTTAAATTATATATGTATATATGTATATATATATAGTTAACAAATGTTTAAATTATATATGTATATATGTATATATATATATATATAGTTAACAAATGTTTAAATTATATATGTATAAATATATAAACATAGTTAATAAATGTTTAAATTATATATGTATATATATATATATATATAGTTAATAAATGTTTAAATTATATATATGTATATATATATATATATATATATATATATATATATATATAGTTAATAAATGTTTAAATTATATATGTATATATATATATATATATATAGTTAATAAATGTTTAAATTATATATATGTATATATATATATATAGTTAATAAATGTTTAAATTATATATATGTATATATATATATATATATATATATATATATAGTTAATAAATGTTTAAATTATATATGTATATATATATATAGTTAATAAATGTTTAAATTATATATGTATATATATATAACAAATGTTTAAATTATATATATATATATATATATATAGTTAACAAATGTTTAAATTATATATGTATATATATATATAGTTAACAAATGTTTAAATTATATATATATATATATAGTTAACAAATGTTTAAATTATATATATATATATATATATATATATATATATATATATATATATATATATATATATATATATATATATACTACCAAATATATGTTTCCTCTGGTTGCATATTTTTGCGAACCTGGGAGAATGGTATCATGGTGAACGAACATATACTAAACTAATCCTCAAAGAAGGAAGTAATAACTGAAAGGATGGTATCATGATTAATGAACAATACTACACTACCCACCCTTCCCAAAAAAGAAGGGGTTAATACCTAGGAGGATGATGTCATGACAACAGAACAGATACTACATTAGTCCCACACCACCCCAAAAAAGAGAAGGTAATCCTAGAAGGATGGTATCATGAGAAACGAACGTATACTATATCCCCCGCCCAAGAGGAAGTAATGCTTGGGAGGAATTTATCATGACAAATGGAAATATACTACCCTACCCCCCCCCCCCCAAAGAGAAGGTAAAGCCTGGGAGGATTTATCCCTCCCCCACCATAAAAAAGAGGTGGTAATGCCTGGGAGATGGTATAATGATGAACAAACGAACATATTCTACACTGCCCCCCCCCCCAAGGAGGAGGTAATGCCTGGTAGGATATTATCATAACAGAACAGATACTACGATATCCCCTCCAAAAAAGAGAAAGTAATGCCTGGGAAGATAGTCTCATGGCAACAGAACAGATAATACATTAACCCCCTCCCCAGAGGAGGATGTAATACCTAGGAGGATTCCCCTCACCCCCTTAAAAAAAGGAGGAGGTAATTTCTGGGAGGACAATCTTATGTCAATAGAACGGATACTACACTACCCGGCCCCAATAAAAGATAACAAGGCTTGGGGATGCCTGACTTGATGTGTCATCGACACGCCGAGAGACTGGCTTTCCTGAGTCGAATATTGACAGCGGACAAAGGAATCTGCGTGGATCCCCATGGTCGATAGCGCCTTTCCTGACCTCATTCTTGACCATTCAGTCAAGGGCAGTCATAAGTTGAGGGGCGAATCGCAGTTCTTCAGAGTGCCGAGCTGCACTTAAAAAGCTTCCTCAGTCCAGTGACCTTTCTCAATCTTCTAGAAATTAACTTCACAGGGTGTTAGTGAGGGGGCAGCTGACGATCCATTTCTCAAGTGGTTCGAGTGGTTGGAGGAGGAGATCCGCTCCGAATGTAGTTGGGTGCCAGGTATGAGTCATCTCAACAACTCTGAGTCTTCTCTGATTTGGCGATTGGCCCACAACGTGTTACCCCTCAATGCCATATAACACAGTTCCACAATAGAGGACTCATCCGAGTGTCCCCGCTGTGACATGCTAGAAGAAACACCTGATCATGCTTTCTTCCAATGCCATGACTTTGCTGGTTCTGGGGACTATGTTAACGAGGTGACGGCTCGTATCAATCCAGAGCATGGTATTTCTCGCGTGTGGTGTGGATGTCACGTCTGAGAGATAACCAATGGGTTGAATCTTGCTGATCAGGATCTGATCCTTTCTTCAAGCACCAGCTGAATGTCAAGATCAGATGTGATAGACAAAGATTACATTCCTCTTTTTTTTTTTAAAAAGGTGGATACAAGTAGCGAGCTTGTGTGAATGAAAAGGAGTCAAGTATGAGTATGTGTTCCCTACCTGAGCATGGTGCACGCGCTTCCTGGTCCTGTCGGACACCAGCCCTTTGGGTAAGTTTAGCCTCTTAGCTAGTCGAGTGAATGAGTTAACTAACCCATTTTTTCTCCTTTTGTTTTTCTTGAACACATTTTCTTGGCATTTTGTTTTCATCATTGCTTTCATTAATTTTTGTATTTTTAACAATTTTTGCATTTTTTAACAATATAAAAATATTCTAAAATAGTCTTAAATAAATTATTTGAAAAAAAATATGATCTTTCTTTTCATAAAATATGAAATTATTTAATTCATATTATTTTAAAAATTATTTTAAATTGCAAATCTTTTTATCATTTCAAGAATATTTCAAAACAACCAAAATGCGGGCTTCAAAACTTGTTGAATCATTTTACATTAAAAATTGATCAGATATTTTATTTAAAAGATTTTCTTTAATAGTTCAAAGAAGTAAACAAAAGTGAATGATAAAGGAATTAATCTAAAATGTAATAAAATAAATTTTAGATATTTTTACAAAATGCATTTTAAATTATGGCATATTTTGACAATTTCTTCAGAAATTAATAGAATTTGTTTAAATTTGTTAAATTTAATCCATTTTCGTTTTGTGGTGTTCACTTATGATTCTTGTTTTTTAAAAAAAGAAGCTCAACTTCATTAAACTTAGTTGATATTTTTGTTACTTATGTTTACTTTTTTGAACCATTCTTATAAATATTAATAATTTCAAATTGCTTGTGGTCTTTTCTTATTGAATCACAATCGTAATCTTTTCTTTTTCAGAACAATGTTCTTTGTTGAAACTGACTGCAATCTCCAATAATTTGCTTCATGTCAACTGGCTGTCTGAAGCTCACAAGTCTTTTCATTTCTTTATTCTTGTAAAAATATTTTTCTTACAAAGTGAGAAAGATTTTATTTTTCGAGTTCCGTGATCTAAATATGATTTTCCTTTAAAAAATTGTTGTCAAAGTAATTAGTCAAGCTAGAAATGGAACGCTCAACTTTTGCACGAGAAATGTTAGCGAAATGACAATGTGTAAAAATTGTTTGCTTAATACAATTGATGTTGTCACTGAAATAAATCCACAAGTTTTCCACAACTAAATAGAATTTCTAATTCAAGTTATCAGCATCTGTTTCTCATCTATTTCAACAGTTTGGCTAAATATTAAGTTGAAAGCACACTCTAATACATGATATCAAATAGCACACTCTAATACATTATATCAAATAGCACACTCTAATGCATGATATCAAAAAGCACACTCTAATGCATGATATCAAATAGCACACTCTAATATCATATCAAAAAGCACACTCTAATATCATATCAAAAAGAACAATCTAACACATGATATCAAAAAGCACACTTTAATACATGATATCAAAAAGCACACTTTAATACATGATATCAAAAAGCACACTTTAATACATGATATCAAAAAGCACACTCTAATATCATATCAAAAAGCACACTCTAATACATGATATCAAAAAGCACATTCTAATACATGTTATAAAAAAGCACACTTTAATACATGATATCAAAAAGCACAATTTAATACATGATATCAAAAAGCACACTTTAATACATGATATAAAATAGCACACTTTAATACATGATATCAAAAAGCACACTTTAATACATGATATCAAAAAGCACACTCTAATATCATATCAAAAAGCACACTCTAATACATGATATCAAAAAGCACATTCTAATACATGTTATAAAAAAGCACACTTTAATACATGATATCAAAAAGCACACTTTAATACATGATATCAAAAAGCACACTTTAATACATGATATAAAATAGCACACTTTAATACATGATATCAAAAAGCACACTTTAATACATGATATAAAATAGCACACTTTAATACATGATATAAAATAGCACACTTTAATACATGATATAAAAAAGCACACTCTAATACATGATATAAAATAGCACGCTCTAATACATGATATCAAAATAGCCGTATAATCTGCAAAGAATCTAATTATATACTGTTTAATTTTTTTTTAATTTGAATATTTTAAATAATTAAAACAACTAAAATAACAAGGGAAAGTTCATTTTTCTCTTGTTATTTTAAAAATTATTAGGAATCAAAATTATATTATAGAAAATTCGTATTTAAAAAAATGAATTTTATTAAAAAGATTTAATTCATTTATAAAAATATGTTTGAAAAACATGCACAAAGAATTTGCTTACAAAAACAAACTTTATTTTCAAATGTTTACGGTGTTATTATTTTTGTACAATTAAAAAGCTTTTACAACATTTGATAAAAAAATTATTTTGAATGAATTCCGTGGTAAGTGGATCATTGTTTAGGATGTGAAACTGCTTTGACCTCTTGTAATTCTATGTTTACAACGAATTTTACCAGGTTTGGACACTTTGAATCTCAACTTTTCTAAAAACAAACTTACGGTTTAAAAATGTATTCAATGTTTTATATTTTCTATGTAAATTCAAAAAGGTACTTCATTTTACTATTGTATTTTTGACAAATGAATTCTTCATTAATTATATTGTATAATTTGTACATTAATAAAATCTATAAAAATATGAATTTCAATTTGTTGCTTTTCTATGCAATTATTCTGTTTTCTCAATAAAACAAATGATTGAACTAACTTCAGTATAGGACACATTCTATTATGAGCTGCAGTTGTTTTTGTTGTTGCCCTCAAAGTGCACCTCACCAACAAGAACAACGATCAATAGTAAGAAATAAAAATTACAGAAATTTTAGAGAAAACAAATGAACCCATAAAAATCAACTAAACATCTATTAGAAGTAAAACTATAATTATAATATTTAAGTAAGTAAAACGTTAGAAGAAAAAGCTAGAATTATTTAAATATTAATTTTCGATTTCTGATTGCACAAAACATTTAACCATAAAAATATCAAACAAATTAAAATGAAAACACTGCATGGTCAAAACCATTAGGAACGTTGGAGACATGGGAGAATTAACATAGTTATTGTTTTGAAACAAGAAAACAGGGAAGTGCCATGATGTTACCCTGGCAAGGTAGGAAAATTAGGCAACTTGAATGACTATCGATTGAAAATAGATTTTAGGACCGTTCTTGAGAGGGATATAGTTTTAAAAAGGGGCTAAGCATCCCCCCTCCAATAATGTTTAAAAAAATATTTACTGTTATTTTAAAGCAAATAAAATCGATTTTTCTAAGCTAAGTATTCGTTCTAAAAACACGGCTTTTGTATTATTTTTTCAAATATTTATATCAATAAAAAAAGTAGTAAATTAAAATCCTATTACGAGATTAAATCCATCATAATGCATTTCGGTTTCTTCGTAAACAAAATAAAAAGTAATACGATTTATTTGAAAGAAAAAAAAAGTAGTAAATAAAGTTTTAGTTAAATCTATTTTTTAGGAATTTAGGTAAAAATGTCACAAGTGAAAATGTCACCAGAAAAAATTGCACGGTAAAAATGACAAAAGTGGATAAATAGGAAAAAATGGCACGAGGGAAAAGATATCGATGAAAATCTCACGATTTTATCAAAATCTTGGATACAATACATACAGAGAAAACGTAATTATATATATTTAAAAGTAGATAAGGACCCTCAGCTACTCCTCCGCCAAAAATAAATGAGATTCTACTTTTTTAGGTTATTACGTGTGAACACCCCCCCCCCCAAAAAAATGGGAGATTAGTTTTGCATAAAAATTTAACGTAAAATGATCCCCACCCCCATTTCCAGGCCATTTTAAACTTTTTAGGGCAGTTAAATAATTTTTTAAAATCGTAAAACCACACAAAATCGCCTTAAAAAGTAAACCGCACAGAATTTATCTTCAAATAGTAAAAAAAAAAAAATGGGTTAAGTCCTAAAACATTACGATAACCCGGAAATGGGAGATCATTTTACGTTAAATTGGGCAGCACTTTTTATGCCCGCCAATGCCTTGCCATTAATCACAATCAAGCATTTGTTGTGTTTTTTTCGTCTGCTCTGAATATTTTAAAAATGAAAAAACCTTTTTTATGATTAAAAAATTTGCCGATTTTACAATTTTTCTTTTCGATTTATTTTTTATTATTATTATTTTTTTTTAACTTTTCAAAATAGAATTAATGTTAAAGTGGGTAAACATTGAGATTCGTTGTCGGGGACAGATTTTTCGAAAAGGCGATTAAAAATTGTATATAGGCAATAATGTTTTTTAAGATTATGACATGATGAACGTTTTGGAGTTAAAATCAATTTAAAATCAACATAGTAATAGGAAAAAACACATTTTAACACTTCTTCCATCATGAACGATACAAAAAACTGGAACATAAATGCTGTGTAATGAAACTAAATGAAGTCTTTTAGTGAATTATAAAAATAATTTATTTAAAAAATTCAGACTTTAAAATGTTTTTATTGTTTTTTTTAATGAACTTGTGTTGAGATAACACAAGAATTATGTTTTGTAACATATTTTTATAAATATTTTAATTTAAATAATTATTTTATAAGTCAGTAAAAGGGTTTGCTTCGTTTCAGCTAACGTACACCTCATTCCGCTATTTAGCTAATAACCAATCATGCCACCATCTTGGAAATCCATCGATTATACAAGCATATTTACTCATTTAAAAACTGTTTTTCTTCAGATTTCATGAGTAATACTAAATAGATTTTAACTCCAAAACATTCAGCATGTCATAATCTTCAAACAAAACAAACATTTTTATCGCTTATACCCCCCACGTAGCCAGGGGGGGGGCAAGCCCCCCCCCCCCTGCAATTACATTTGCACCCCCTGAAATTTGTGATCCAAAAAATATTATAAATATAAATACTCTTATATTTCCTAGTCAACTATACTTCTTCATTATGAACCAGTATTTACTTTTGTGTAATATATTTTACAGCAGGGCCGGATTAAGGGGCCAAGTAGCTGGGGCCCTGGGCCACTCACCAAGAGGGAACCTCCCACCAATTTTTAACATAATTTCCGATTTCAAAAACGCTTCTTTGGATTTTATTTTGTTTAAAACTTAATTTTCCATTCCTGGTATTAATGATACCATAATAAATATTTACGGATTTTAAACTACCAGTTAAAATAAATCTATTGACCATAATAACATCTAAATATGATTTAAATTTATGTTACCTTGTAAAAAGAAAAAAAAAAAAACTCAAACATAACTTCGCTAGTTTCAGATCAAGTGGTGAGGGAAACAAAGCCTCGATGCTTTTCACCTGTTTCTTGCTTGGTGAATGAGATTGTCAGTATATCTGTCTTTTTTTGTCAACTTACCAAATATATACTTTTAAATATTGTTAATTCACACTATTTAATATCATAAATTATCAATTTCATAATTATAATTCAAATGATATAATATAAACACAAAATGAATTCACGTTGTTGTTCTGCCAGCTTCTTTTAAAGATATTTTTTTAATTTATAAAAGAAAGTGTTGTCTTCATTCCAAAGATAGAAATGAATACTAGCAACCTAAATTATTTTCACATGAAACTGGGAATTAGTTTAAAAAATTATTTTTGTATTTTATCACGAATCTCAAATACCTTTTTTTTCTTTTTGTTGTCAGTTGCAACTATTAATTTAAAAAATTGTGAATGTTACATTCAACATTTTTGAAATTAACATAGAAAAAAATCCCAGATTTCACCCGAGATGAAGTTGAAAGAAAAAACAGCATTGGTAGGGTATTGTTCGGATCGAGGGTCGTGTTCCCCCGATTATAAACGTGTAAAGTTGAATCAAGCAATGTTGCATGCAAAGACAGAGTAATAATTAATAAACAAAAATGAAGTAGTTCAAATAAAGTTTATTGAACGTGTGTGTACGTGGAATGATGAAGTGTGTGATGTATGCATGTGTGTCGATGGAAAAACAGTTCTTGAAAAGGTATAAGAAGAAATGAATCCGGCGTAGGAAAAGTCTTTGAAAGCCGTACACAAAGAAAACGAGTTGAGAAACTCTTACCGTTGTTTGCCCACGTGTTGACGGAAGAAACGTGTGTTGGTAGTTGTTTTGCTGAGACAAGTTCAAGAGAAAAGCGTGAGACGAAACGCTAGTGTATTAGCGTCGTTCTGTCGACCAGAGAAGAGAGAGAGAGAGAGAGATGGAGCGCTGGTGCCCAGGAGTACTTCTGCCGATGCTGGTCGGTGAAAAAGAGAGAGAATTTCCGTTTTTCACCGGCTCTTATAGTCCGAAGGGCAGATAACTCTGGTGTCGCTTTACGGCGCCACCTGTCGGTGAAAAAGCGCCACCTACCGGCAAACCGGTGTAGTTATGTTTTGAAAGGAGGAGGTAACTGCTACAAGGACTCCCCCCCCAGATTGAAAAATATGAAAATATTATTCAATATGTACAGTTGTAGATGAGAAGCATTCTTTGTGGGTATGTCTGTTTTGCTGTTGAAGATTAGAAAAAGTAGTGTGCACGCTACTTATTTCTGTTTTTCTATCTGTATTGAATGATTGATCGCAAGTGCGTCTGCGGAATTGAGTGTTTGTAACGCATGTGGATCTGCGTGTTGTTTGGATCTGCATCAAGTTTGAGTGCAAGTGAGTTTGCGGTCGAAAAATGTTGAGTGCAAGTGAATTTGCACTTGTTGGTGGCGTTGTTCATGTTGATTAGTCTGCGTGACGCAGAGCTGATGAACAAGCGTTGAATTGTCAGTGTTGTCCGGGAATGTTTGGTGCTTGGGTCTGCGCGGTTGTTGATGAGTGAGCACAAGTGAATCTGTGCGGTATTGATGAGTGAGCACAAGTGAGTCTGTGCAGTTGTTGATGAATGAGCACAAGTGAGTCTGTGCAGTTGTCGATGAATGGGCACAAGTGAGTCTGTGCAGTGTTTGATGAATGAGCACAAGTGAGTCTGTGCAGTTGTTGATGAACGAGCACAAGTGAGTCTGTGCAGGTGTTGATGAATGAGCACAAGTGAGTCTGTGCGGTGTTGATGAATGAGCACAAGTGAGTCTGTGCGGTGTTGATGAATGAGCACAAGTGAGTCTGTGCAGGTGTTGATGAATGAGCACAAGTGAGTCTGTGCGGTGTTGATGAATGAGCACAAGTGGGTCTGTGCGGTGTTGATGAATGAGCACAAGTGAGTCTGTGCAGTTGTTGGTGTTGTTCATGTTAATTAGTCCGTGTTGTGGAGCTGATGAACAAACATCTAGTTGTTGAGATTGGTGGTACACTATGGTCAAAATCAGATGCACAAATGTCTGCAAGTGGGTTAGCAGGTCCAGGTACAAGTGGGTCTGTACTGGTGTTGGTGCGCGTCGTTCGAGTTGATGTGTCCCCCAGTTGATCAACGAACGTCCAGTTGTTGAGTATTTAGTCGTGTTTGTGCAGTTGTACTCATTTTGAACTGGTGTGATTTCTTCCATGGTGTCGTCAGTGAGGTCCGGAAATGTTTGATGAATGTCCGGGAAAAATGTGGTTGTTCAAGTTGTGTTGAAGATTGTTGGTAGGCCTTGAAGGGTGATGTTGTTCGTGTTTGTCTGTTTTGTAGTTTTCTTTTCCTTTATATATATATTTCCACCACGTGGGTAGAAAGGAAAAAGAAAAGAAAAAAAAATGGAGTCATAATTTGTTTCACACGAGGAATGACGTTTTTGTTTTCGTTTGTTTGAATGTTAGTTTCCAAGTAGAGAAAGAATGGCGGCCTCTCTTTTCTCTTGTTGTTGAAAAGAAAGTAAAAAAAAAAAAATTCGTATTTTCTTTTTTTTTGTTTGAATTTTCATTTCAACGTGAAAAAGATGGCGGCATTATTTTGAATTTTTTTATCAACACGTGGTCACGAAAAAGATGGGCAGCGTGAGCGTTTGTTTTCTTTTTATCTCCACGTGTTCAAAACAAAGGAAGTGGCGTCTTGTAAGGTCCTTTTGTTCGTCGAAAAAGAAAAAAAAAGGATTGGCAAAAGTTTGTCTTTTTCTTTGTATATATTTTTCCGGGTGGAGAAAGAGAAGAAGAAAAAAAAAATGAAATTGTAATTTGTTTTATACTCGGAGAAAGCCGAGGAATGTTTTTGTTTTTCTTTGTTTGGGGTTTTTCCACGTTGCCAGGAAAAAAAAATAATGGCGGCTTCTTTTCTTTTGTTTGTTTGTATATTTCTACCACGTGGGTAGAAAAAAAAAGGAAAAAGATGGGTGCGTAATTCGTTTCACCACGGAAGAAAAAACGAGAAATGTTTTTTTTTTTTTTTTTTTTTTTTTTTTTTTTTTTGTTCTAGTACGAAATTAATTACTCCGTCAGATACAACAAAGCTTGCACGTCGGGTCACCAATTGTTAGGATCGAGGGTCGTGTTCCCCCGATTATAAACGTGTAAAGTTGAATCAAGCAATGTTGCATGCAAAGACAGAGTAATAATTAATAAACAAAAATGAAGTAGTTCAAATAAAGTTTATTGAACGTGTGTGTACGTGGAATGATGAAGTGTGTGATGTATGCATGTGTGTCGATGGAAAAACAGTTCTTGAAAAGGTATAAGAAGAAATGAATCCGGCGTAGGAAAAGTCTTTGAAAGCCGTACACAAAGAAAACGAGTTGAGAAACTCTTACCGTTGTTTGCCCACGTGTTGACGGAAGAAACGTGTGTTGGTAGTTGTTTTGCTGAGACAAGTTCAAGAGAAAAGCGTGAGACGAAACGCTAGTGTATTAGCGTCGTTCTGTCGACCAGAGAAGAGAGAGAGAGAGAGAGATGGAGCGCTGGTGCCCAGGAGTACTTCTGCCGATGCTGGTCGGTGAAAAAGAGAGAGAATTTCCGTTTTTCACCGGCTCTTATAGTCCGAAGGGCAGATAACTCTGGTGTCGCTTTACGGCGCCACCTGTCGGTGAAAAAGCGCCACCTACCGGCAAACCGGTGTAGTTATGTTTTGAAAGGAGGAGGTAACTGCTACAAGGACTCCCCCCCCAGATTGAAAAATATGAAAATATTATTCAATATGTACAGTTGTAGATGAGAAGCATTCTTTGTGGGTATGTCTGTTTTGCTGTTGAAGATTAGAAAAAGTAGTGTGCACGCTACTTATTTCTGTTTTTCTATCTGTATTGAATGATTGATCGCAAGTGCGTCTGCGGAATTGAGTGTTTGTAACGCATGTGGATCTGCGTGTTGTTTGGATCTGCATCAAGTTTGAGTGCAAGTGAGTTTGCGGTCGAAAAATGTTGAGTGCAAGTGAATTTGCACTTGTTGGTGGCGTTGTTCATGTTGATTAGTCTGCGTGACGCAGAGCTGATGAACAAGCGTTGAATTGTCAGTGTTGTCCGGGAATGTTTGGTGCTTGGGTCTGCGCGGTTGTTGATGAGTGAGCACAAGTGAATCTGTGCGGTATTGATGAGTGAGCACAAGTGAGTCTGTGCAGTTGTTGATGAATGAGCACAAGTGAGTCTGTGCAGTTGTCGATGAATGGGCACAAGTGAGTCTGTGCAGTGTTTGATGAATGAGCACAAGTGAGTCTGTGCAGTTGTTGATGAACGAGCACAAGTGAGTCTGTGCAGGTGTTGATGAATGAGCACAAGTGAGTCTGTGCGGTGTTGATGAATGAGCACAAGTGAGTCTGTGCGGTGTTGATGAATGAGCACAAGTGAGTCTGTGCAGGTGTTGATGAATGAGCACAAGTGAGTCTGTGCGGTGTTGATGAATGAGCACAAGTGGGTCTGTGCGGTGTTGATGAATGAGCACAAGTGAGTCTGTGCAGTTGTTGGTGTTGTTCATGTTAATTAGTCCGTGTTGTGGAGCTGATGAACAAACATCTAGTTGTTGAGATTGGTGGTACACTATGGTCAAAATCAGATGCACAAATGTCTGCAAGTGGGTTAGCAGGTCCAGGTACAAGTGGGTCTGTACTGGTGTTGGTGCGCGTCGTTCGAGTTGATGTGTCCCCCAGTTGATCAACGAACGTCCAGTTGTTGAGTATTTAGTCGTGTTTGTGCAGTTGTACTCATTTTGAACTGGTGTGATTTCTTCCATGGTGTCGTCAGTGAGGTCCGGAAATGTTTGATGAATGTCCGGGAAAAATGTGGTTGTTCAAGTTGTGTTGAAGATTGTTGGTAGGCCTTGAAGGGTGATGTTGTTCGTGTTTGTCTGTTTTGTAGTTTTCTTTTCCTTTATATATATATTTCCACCACGTGGGTAGAAAGGAAAAAGAAAAGAAAAAAAAAATGGAGTCATAATTTGTTTCACACGAGGAATGACGTTTTTGTTTTCGTTTGTTTGAATGTTAGTTTCCAAGTAGAGAAAGAATGGCGGCCTCTCTTTTCTCTTGTTGTTGAAAAGAAAGTAAAAAAAAAAAAATTCGTATTTTCTTTTTTTTTTGTTTGAATTTTCATTTCAACGTGAAAAAGATGGCGGCATTATTTTGAATTTTTTTATCAACACGTGGTCACGAAAAAGATGGGCAGCGTGAGCGTTTGTTTTCTTTTTATCTCCACGTGTTCAAAACAAAGGAAGTGGCGTCTTGTAAGGTCCTTTTGTTCGTCGAAAAAGAAAAAAAAAGGATTGGCAAAAGTTTGTCTTTTTCTTTGTATATATTTTTCCGGGTGGAGAAAGAGAAGAAGAAAAAAAAAATGAAATTGTAATTTGTTTTATACTCGGAGAAAGCCGAGGAATGTTTTTGTTTTTCTTTGTTTGGGGTTTTTCCACGTTGCCAGGAAAAAAAAATAATGGCGGCTTCTTTTCTTTTGTTTGTTTGTATATTTCTACCACGTGGGTAGAAAAAAAAAGGAAAAAGATGGGTGCGTAATTCGTTTCACCACGGAAGAAAAAACGAGAAATGTTTTTTTTTTTTTTTTTTTTTTTTTTTTTTTTTTTTGTTCTAGTACGAAATTAATTACTCCGTCAGATACAACAAAGCTTGCACGTCGGGTCACCAATTGTTAGGATCGAGGGTCGTGTTCCCCCGATTATAAACGTGTAAAGTTGAATCAAGCAATGTTGCATGCAAAGACAGAGTAATAATTAATAAACAAAAATGAAGTAGTTCAAATAAAGTTTATTGAACGTGTGTGTACGTGGAATGATGAAGTGTGTGATGTATGCATGTGTGTCGATGGAAAAACAGTTCTTGAAAAGGTATAAGAAGAAATGAATCCGGCGTAGGAAAAGTCTTTGAAAGCCGTACACAAAGAAAACGAGTTGAGAAACTCTTACCGTTGTTTGCCCACGTGTTGACGGAAGAAACGTGTGTTGGTAGTTGTTTTGCTGAGACAAGTTCAAGAGAAAAGCGTGAGACGAAACGCTAGTGTATTAGCGTCGTTCTGTCGACCAGAGAAGAGAGAGAGAGAGAGAGATGGAGCGCTGGTGCCCAGGAGTACTTCTGCCGATGCTGGTCGGTGAAAAAGAGAGAGAATTTCCGTTTTTCACCGGCTCTTATAGTCCGAAGGGCAGATAACTCTGGTGTCGCTTTACGGCGCCACCTGTCGGTGAAAAAGCGCCACCTACCGGCAAACCGGTGTAGTTATGTTTTGAAAGGAGGAGGTAACTGCTACAAGGACTCCCCCCCCAGATTGAAAAATATGAAAATATTATTCAATATGTACAGTTGTAGATGAGAAGCATTCTTTGTGGGTATGTCTGTTTTGCTGTTGAAGATTAGAAAAAGTAGTGTGCACGCTACTTATTTCTGTTTTTCTATCTGTATTGAATGATTGATCGCAAGTGCGTCTGCGGAATTGAGTGTTTGTAACGCATGTGGATCTGCGTGTTGTTTGGATCTGCATCAAGTTTGAGTGCAAGTGAGTTTGCGGTCGAAAAATGTTGAGTGCAAGTGAATTTGCACTTGTTGGTGGCGTTGTTCATGTTGATTAGTCTGCGTGACGCAGAGCTGATGAACAAGCGTTGAATTGTCAGTGTTGTCCGGGAATGTTTGGTGCTTGGGTCTGCGCGGTTGTTGATGAGTGAGCACAAGTGAATCTGTGCGGTATTGATGAGTGAGCACAAGTGAGTCTGTGCAGTTGTTGATGAATGAGCACAAGTGAGTCTGTGCAGTTGTCGATGAATGGGCACAAGTGAGTCTGTGCAGTGTTTGATGAATGAGCACAAGTGAGTCTGTGCAGTTGTTGATGAACGAGCACAAGTGAGTCTGTGCAGGTGTTGATGAATGAGCACAAGTGAGTCTGTGCGGTGTTGATGAATGAGCACAAGTGAGTCTGTGCGGTGTTGATGAATGAGCACAAGTGAGTCTGTGCAGGTGTTGATGAATGAGCACAAGTGAGTCTGTGCGGTGTTGATGAATGAGCACAAGTGGGTCTGTGCGGTGTTGATGAATGAGCACAAGTGAGTCTGTGCAGTTGTTGGTGTTGTTCATGTTAATTAGTCCGTGTTGTGGAGCTGATGAACAAACATCTAGTTGTTGAGATTGGTGGTACACTATGGTCAAAATCAGATGCACAAATGTCTGCAAGTGGGTTAGCAGGTCCAGGTACAAGTGGGTCTGTACTGGTGTTGGTGCGCGTCGTTCGAGTTGATGTGTCCCCCAGTTGATCAACGAACGTCCAGTTGTTGAGTATTTAGTCGTGTTTGTGCAGTTGTACTCATTTTGAACTGGTGTGATTTCTTCCATGGTGTCGTCAGTGAGGTCCGGAAATGTTTGATGAATGTCCGGGAAAAATGTGGTTGTTCAAGTTGTGTTGAAGATTGTTGGTAGGCCTTGAAGGGTGATGTTGTTCGTGTTTGTCTGTTTTGTAGTTTTCTTTTCCTTTATATATATATTTCCACCACGTGGGTAGAAAGGAAAAAGAAAAGAAAAAAAAAATGGAGTCATAATTTGTTTCACACGAGGAATGACGTTTTTGTTTTCGTTTGTTTGAATGTTAGTTTCCAAGTAGAGAAAGAATGGCGGCCTCTCTTTTCTCTTGTTGTTGAAAAGAAAGTAAAAAAAAAAAAATTCGTATTTTCTTTTTTTTTTGTTTGAATTTTCATTTCAACGTGAAAAAGATGGCGGCATTATTTTGAATTTTTTTATCAACACGTGGTCACGAAAAAGATGGGCAGCGTGAGCGTTTGTTTTCTTTTTATCTCCACGTGTTCAAAACAAAGGAAGTGGCGTCTTGTAAGGTCCTTTTGTTCGTCGAAAAAGAAAAAAAAAGGATTGGCAAAAGTTTGTCTTTTTCTTTGTATATATTTTTCCGGGTGGAGAAAGAGAAGAAGAAAAAAAAAATGAAATTGTAATTTGTTTTATACTCGGAGAAAGCCGAGGAATGTTTTTGTTTTTCTTTGTTTGGGGTTTTTCCACGTTGCCAGGAAAAAAAAATAATGGCGGCTTCTTTTCTTTTGTTTGTTTGTATATTTCTACCACGTGGGTAGAAAAAAAAAGGAAAAAGATGGGTGCGTAATTCGTTTCACCACGGAAGAAAAAACGAGAAATGTTTTTTTTTTTTTTTTTTTTTTTTTTTTTTTTTTTTTGTTCTAGTACGAAATTAATTACTCCGTCAGATACAACAAAGCTTGCACGTCGGGTCACCAATTGTTAGGATCGAGGGTCGTGTTCCCCCGATTATAAACGTGTAAAGTTGAATCAAGCAATGTTGCATGCAAAGACAGAGTAATAATTAATAAACAAAAATGAAGTAGTTCAAATAAAGTTTATTGAACGTGTGTGTACGTGGAATGATGAAGTGTGTGATGTATGCATGTGTGTCGATGGAAAAACAGTTCTTGAAAAGGTATAAGAAGAAATGAATCCGGCGTAGGAAAAGTCTTTGAAAGCCGTACACAAAGAAAACGAGTTGAGAAACTCTTACCGTTGTTTGCCCACGTGTTGACGGAAGAAACGTGTGTTGGTAGTTGTTTTGCTGAGACAAGTTCAAGAGAAAAGCGTGAGACGAAACGCTAGTGTATTAGCGTCGTTCTGTCGACCAGAGAAGAGAGAGAGAGAGAGAGATGGAGCGCTGGTGCCCAGGAGTACTTCTGCCGATGCTGGTCGGTGAAAAAGAGAGAGAATTTCCGTTTTTCACCGGCTCTTATAGTCCGAAGGGCAGATAACTCTGGTGTCGCTTTACGGCGCCACCTGTTGGTGAAAAAGCGCCACCTACCGGCAAACCGGTGTAGTTATGTTTTGAAAGGAGGAGGTAACTGCTACAGTATAAACCCCACGTACAAATAGAAGATTATAATAGAATTCTGTAGAGCTAGCAAGTAGCTACCTTATTTTACGCACTTTATGTTATTATTACTGTGTTTACTATGCTTATGTTGTTATTTACATGTACCTACCGAAATACACAACAATATATTTAGATTATATAAAAGAAATTTAAATTTTTTTACTATTTATTTATATTTATATATCAGTACACACACACACTGAACCAAAACGTCACTCATATTAGAATATCAATATTAGTTTTGCCCCCCCCCCTAAAAATGCCTTGCCCCCTCTAAAAATGCCTTGCCCCTCCCTAAGTTAGTAGTCTGGCTACGTGCCTGGCCTATACACAATTTATTAGCGCAATCTGTCTCCAACGCGAATCTCAACATTTACCTTAAAGTGTAGTATATGTTCTAATACTATGCATTTCTCTTTTCTGTCCGCAGTCAGTGAAGAAAAAGTCTTAGACTGAGACAATTTTTGTTCCAATCCAAGGGGAGCTCGAATTCCTCACATTAAAACATGACCTTGTGTCTAACGCTGCCCTCGTGAATAGGCAAGTAAATAGGAGCAACAGAGTAAATGGTGAAAGTGCAGAATAGTTAACAGTCGAGAAATCGTAAATCTAAAAAACAACAAATGCCTTATACCAAACACAGTAAAATTTAATTATCTACCAACCTGTATACTTTTAACATGCTGAAACTGTTTTTAAATTTTTATTTCAATTTTTTTTTCAGCTGTCTTTACGACACACAGGAAATAAATGGTCACTTGTCATTTATCTGTTGGGGGTTTCACTCGTGAAAAATTGTAAAAAAACTATGACTACTACTAACCCTAAGTTCGGGGAGGGCTTGCAACTTGGACTTAGGGTTAGTCGTAGGATAAGTCATTATTTTTACAAATTTTCAGGAATTAACCTTCACCCCAACAGTTAAGCGACAAGCAACCATTTCTTTTCTCCTGTGTGTAAAAACTGATTTGAACGAAATATTTAAAATAAAAAAGCAAAACTTAAAGACAGTTTCAGCATGTTATAGATAGATAGATCAGCATGTCGATAGATAATTAAATTCTACTGCGTTTGGTATAAGTAATTTGTTTATGTTTTTGTTTTTACAATTTCTCGACTGTTAACTATTCTGCACTTTTACCAAGTGAGTAAATACGTATTTTAAAATGGGGGGGGGGGGGGCTTAACCCCATTTAAAACTATAGAGGCGACCCCCCCCCCCCCCCAAAAAAAAATTCTTTAGAAAAAGCAAGTTTCTTTAGATAACAGAATAATTCATTTTAAATATTCATTTTAAGATATGGGGTGGAGTCTTAGCTCTTAGAAGTGAGAGAATCTACCCCCCCCCCCAAAAAAAAACAACAGAGTAAATACTTATTTTCAAATATTAGGGGGAGGCTAAGCCGTATTTAAAACTAAAGGGGAGAGAGTCTATACCACCCCCCTCTCCTACTCCACCCCTCCTGAACAATCATAATTTTCAGTTACCGAATTGTTCTTGCTTTGTGCCTTTTTTTTCTATTTATTAACTTGTGCCATTTTTACCGGTGCGAAGGAGAGGAGGGCTCATTTTATATTCAGCGGAGTGGAGCAGGAGCAACTCCATTTGGGACTAAAGAGCGTGGTTTTATCGCTCCGAACTCCTTGCTTCAAAATTATTTGATTTTTTTTTTTAAACATTAGTTTTTTATTCAGCAATAAAAAGGAAAAGAAAAGAAAGTCTCAGCTAAACTATTTAAAAAAATGATATCTCTGGTAAATGTATGAGATAGAGAGAGAGAGAGAGAGAGAGAGAGAGAGAGAGAGAGAGAGAGAGAGAGGGAGAGGAAGAAAGAACGAGAGAGTTACACATGAAAACAGAGCATTTGAACTTCTCAGATTTTCACATCGACATGTTACATTTTTGATGGGACAGTTTTCTTAAGGCAGGAGACAATTTGGCAACAAATGTCTTCAAATGTGCCAGTGAGTCTATAGATGTCTTTGAAGTTATTTTCTTAAAGATTTGAACTTTTATTGTATGTATGACAAGAATGTTTATTGCTGATTGAATAAATAAGCCAATTTTTCTTTTAATTCGTGTTTTTAAATAAAGAATTTTAGGTTCAATTGTACTATAGGGGCCATTGGATTTTCTCGTCCATTTCGCTCGGTATTCACCCAAATGTTCGATAAAATCGATTTTTGGGGTGAAATGGGGTACATTTTGTCCTGACAAAAAATTCTAATTTATTTTTTAGCATATATCAAATTGAACTTTTATGCCACATTTTTACCCGTCGTCTTTTCAGCGACATTTTGTTATTCTTAAATTCACGACTAGTATGTTTGAACCTTTTCATGTTTGCTTTTAAATTCGTTAAATTCCGTTAAAACTTACTTTGGTAAATAGAATGTTCAAAGTTTTTTTTTGTGTTAAAGCAGTAAAAATATCTTTAGTCCAAGGAAAAAATATCTTTAGTCTAAGGAAAAAACAATAAAAACCAACATGGCCGCCAGCGATTAAAACCTGGAATTAAAGTTAGATTCTCAACACTTTAAAAAGTAAATGAGAATTTTATTTCAAGACCAAAAATACAATTAAGACCAACAATCAGTTTCATCCAAAATTTGGGCGAATACCAAGCGAAATGAGTGAAAAAAAAAAACAGCGGCCCCTATTCAACAATTAAATCAACTTAATTAAATTAAAGAAAATATCTTGCATCAGTTAATTTTTTGAGGGAGGAAAACTTGACCCAATATTTTTTCAACTCCCAAGGTCTAGGCCAGATATTTTGTATGAAATTTTAAGACATTAAATGGATCTCTGAATTGTTTATTGACAATTTATTGATATTTTTTAGGTCAACTTATGAAAAAAAAAATTTTTATTCAATCTTTAAGAAATAAACTTTATTGGTTTTTTTTTGCCTCAAATTGTACTATTGAAAAAAAAATGGATAAATCGATTTATTTGAAAGTACTTGCACGTTTCTCTGTGGTAAATAATAATATACATTATACAATATAGTTACGTTCGTAAAACAAACAAATATCAAACAACAGCACGACGATTAATGTTGTCCTGGCTGTCTCTCCTCTCCCAGAGAAATATTTTCTTTAAAAAGAAAATAATCACTAATAATGTTTTAAAGTAAAATTTTATTTACTTAAAACAAATCTAAATTACCTTCCAAAATAAATAGAAAAAATATCGGGTCAAATTTTCCTTCCCTGTAAAAATAGGTTGTTAATGTAAAGAAAATTAAAATTGTTTTAAAATACTTCAGGGATTTTTCTATTTCTATTTTATACCCCAGGAAATGAAAATTTACATATAATTCTATGCTTCATCCGACATGTTCTCCTATAACCCTTAGCACATCTCAAAATATTAGCGAGATTTTGTCAAATATTATCTTACAGTCATACACTTAAAGTTGTTGAATATTTGGTTTATAATACGTTTGCATGTCGGAATCTGGCGTAGTACAACAGCTCCTTTGTTGATCCAGCGAACGGCATCGCTTGCTAACGGGACGATATGTCGTTTCTCGATCCGGGCGACGTCGAGTGGTCTTGCCAGTCGGTCCCGGCTTCAATCTCTCCCTTTCGGCTGGCACAGCAGTAAACCCAATTCGGGAATTATATTTCCCTTTCTTCTTGCTGTCTCTTCTCTTTCTGCTTTCAATGTCTGCACCCTAGCTGCTATTGTTAGCAGCTGACCCGTCGCCGCCATCACTCTCTGCAGACGCTTTGTCGTTGTCAAAATTTCGTGCCGGTGGTTTCTTTCTGTAACTGAAATCAATCTACACATAACAAAATATAACAAGTCTTCTCTTTTAGTTCCGAGCCATTTATTTTCATTTCTTAGCTTGTCGACACCGAAGCAAGTTCGTTGAAACAGAGAGACAGAAGATTACGCTAGTTAATTAACCAATTACTTAATCACTTGCAAGGGAAGGAAGAGGGGAACATCGTCTGGCTCTCATTTTTGGGGATCTGAATTCTCCTATCTTATTTAATCGCTACATGGCTAAGGCGACTTGACTCGTCGGCTTCCCATCAAGAACTGAAATCTCACTGCAGTTTTCTCACCAGGAAAACTGTGACATCACGAAACCTCATGATCAACGCGTAGGTGCGAACCAACCCTCAATCCGAGGTCTCATCAACTGTCACCGCGAATTGTGAGAAAACATTGCACCAAAGTTGCACGAGATGACTCCGTTACAAATCGCGCAAGTTAAGCGATCTCTCTGTACGTCCATCATCACATGCGTCCCATTATATAACAAAGTGACATTCCCACCCATATTGACGAGATCCTTTGACGCCCACCCCTATCCTTCGACCACTCATTGGCAGAATATAACGTTTATGAAGCGCTGAAAAAGAGCCACTCCTTTTTTTATAGGAGTTTGAGCTGGAGCGGCTCCTTTTTGAAAATGGGGAGCGTGAGAGGAGCCAGCTCCAATTCTGGGCGTTGGAGCAGGAGCGGAAGCAGCTCCAAAAGTAGGAGAGCGCGTAAAGCCCTGTTCTTAGGCAACATGATCACCAGTGATTAAAGCACTGAATTACAGTTAAATTTTCAAGACTTTAAAAAATAAATTATATATACGATCATTAAAAAAATGATCTTATCCACTTTATAACCGATTCATGAAGACCATAGTTGTTGAGTTTATATAAAAGTAAGCGGTGATTGACAGAATCAACGGAATTGGCAAAGTCCAAAAAGACAATGTCAGTAGTATCTCCGTCGTCCATTATACTCGTAACCCATTCTTCCATCACACGTAAATTTGTGAGATATGAACGTTTTGGAATGAAACTTTGTTGCGATGGAGAGATGGTAGCAGTAGATGTGAGGTGACCCATGATTGCTCACTTGAATAGAACTTCCATGGATTTTGAGACGATAAGGTGAGCCTCACTTGTCTGTAATTCATTGGGTCTTCTTTGTCACCTTTTTTCAAAGATAGGGCAAATTGTAGGCACCCGCCAATCAGCAGGAACACCTCCAGTAGTCAGTGAAAGTTTGAAAAGAGCTGCTAAAGGTTCAGATAGTGCAACAGCCAATAAAATTGGTGGATGTAGTCTATCCGGACCTTGCCCCTTATTCACATCTAAGGACAAAAGCTGCTTCTTGACCTCATCCTGGGTGATACTGATCGGACGCATTGGTGGTGCTATCATATGCAGCGTTGCACGTTCTCTGCCATCATCATCTTTGAAAATATTCGCAAAGAGAAATGCTTGTTGGTTTGAGTGCTCAATTCTTTCTCCTTCGAAATTATGTAGTTACAATTTGATTGTTCAATTTTTTTTTCTTTGCACGGAACTTAAAAACGCTTCGGGTTACGACCAGCATCAAGAGCAAGTTGCCTTTCAAAATTTTGTCTACTCATGCTGGAGATGTGCTCAACATGATTAGTTTGTTTTCTGTAGACATCCAAAGCCGCCTTAGACATTGTCTCTTGGTAATGCCCCCTTGCAGCATTTGTCAGTTTTTGTTCACGAAGAATCTTCTTAGTAATCCATGGTTTGTGTTTTTGGCGCTTTCAGAGATATGCACATATCCGTAAGGGGCAATAGAAATTTCTTTATTTTTGCCCACATTGTTTCATCAGTCTGACACTCAGTGAGACGATGCCAATTTAACTCATCGAAGGCCGCTTTAATTAGATCATGATTCATAGCAGCAAATTTTCTTTGTGGCTGTTTTGAGACCGGGGGGGGGGGGCGATGCAAACGAGGTGTGCATGCAAAAGTTCAGAACTGCATAATCACTTTTGCCAAGTGGAGGCAAAATTTGCAGAGAAGAAACGGAACTTGGGTAACAGGTGAAGACAAGGTAAAGCACCGACGATCTCTGGCCAATTCTGGTTCTTGTAGATTTTGTAACATGTTAGTATAGAAAGCATTCGTCCATCGTGTCGAAAAGCGAGTCATTAAACGCGTCGTTGGAAGTGCACAGATTTCACTGCCACTCAATAGTCGGGCATTAAAATCTCTCAGTATGAGACAGCCATTCTAGCATTTGGAGACAGCTTTCACAGCATGAGTGAGACTGGTTCATCAGCATCTGTAGAACGTGGACTGTGATATATCGAAAGTACAGGAATATTTATGTTGCAGAGAACAGCATCAGATTTATCAGACAAGTGAACATTTGGAGGAAGTTGAAGTTGGGATGGCTTGAGCGAAGATCTTGCATACACCATAACTTCACTGCCTTTTCTTTGGGATCTGTCACAGCGAAAAGAATTGAAACCCTGCAGGTGAATCTCTGCTTCTTTGACTTCTGAGGATAGCTAAGTCTGAGTTATCATTAGTAGATCTGCTTTCTTATCCGCGATAACAGATTGAAGTTTGTTCAATTTGAAGCGGATAGAGCAAGCGTTTGTTAAAATAATTTTGAAGTTGTGACCAGAGTGATTTGGACTTTAGTCTCTCTTTAGGGATCTTTGAGCGGAAGTTACAAGACTGACTCTTTTTCGTCTGATTCTGGTTTTAGTTCTGCCAGGGAAGTTTGGAGTCTCTAATGATAGTTATCGGGGTAACCACAGCAACGAGTGTATGATCTTTCCGTTCCGTATCCGCAGACCAGTTTCTCCGGCAGCTCTGCGTCTTTGAAGCTTGCCCCTTCTGGGTTCTCCAGCAAATTCTTTCTTTTAGAAAGAACTCTAGAATTATAAATGTTAAATGAATATAAATGTACAATAAAAGTTACCTTTCTGCCTATCTGGATATTTTTGGGTTTTTTCTTTCTTTTCAAGTATTTTAATGTGTTTTTATTGCCTTTTAATAAGAGTACGATGTATTTTACCTTATTTTTTTTTTTAATGGCTGCCGACAGATCCGGAATTTACCGAGGACCCTTTTTTCTGTTAACTCGATTTTCAACAAATGCCTGTTCCAAACGCCTTAAAATTTGCTTTTTTGCCTAAGTGAAAGGAGAAAAGTTAAAAAAAAAAAAAAAAAATGAAGAAAAAAAAAGAGAATATTATTAAAATTCGAACCCAGTCGGTTAACGCCTGTCACCCGTTTGTTTGTTTTTTCATTCTAACGTAACATATCTTACCGAACTTTTTGATTGAAATAAAAAAAATTGACAGATTTTTAGTTTTAGTTTAATAAAAGACAATTTCTTCGGCAATATTCTATATTGGATACGTCATTACAATGATGTTATTTTGTTAGGCAATATAAAAATGTGAATTTGTAATATTTAAATTTTGTTAAGAAAAATTTCCATTTATAAAAAACAGTTTTATTTTATTATTTGTTTCTAAGTGTTTGTTAATTAATAAATTTAAATATTTCATAATTATTTTCAAAATAAAAATTAAAAAAATAAGTTCCAATTATAAAAAAAATGATTTTATTATTTGTTAATAATTAAACAATTTGTTTAAAACAAATTATTAAAAAAAAAAAAAACAAAAAAAACAGGTAAAAACATAATGGAGGATTTAAATATGCGATTTCAGATTTTTAGGCCGCCATAACACAGTGGCCAACTTCAATTTAACACTAATTTTGAATAATAATAGTGTTTTATGCATTGTTCTCGTCTAAGTTGACTGCGAACATTTTATTTCGTGTTTTTTTTTTTTAAGTCTAAATAATTTTTTATTTTAATTAAAACAAAATGTTAATTAAACTTGATCATCAACTGTGAAGTTTATTTAAATACAATTATTACACTGAAGAAAAAACGGGAATTCATTTATTTGAATACAACAAATGTTATGAAAGTTAATTCAATTAAGTTTGTTTTTTTCGTTTTATTATTAAATTTATGATTGGTAAACGAAAACTAATAAGCTGAAAGACTTTTGCCCGACCAACTCAAAAAATTAAGTGATTAACTTATTTTGCCCAAATTTTGAAAATATAAGTTGTCTAAGTTTGTAGAGTTTTTGCAAGTTGTAATCGCCGTTACCCTTTGTTGATCGTGGGTAAGTAATTAAGTAGTATCCCCCCCCCCCCCGGAATAGACATAACAAATCGATTGCATATTCGTCACCCCC
The DNA here is from genome assembly GCA_963556195.1 of Sepiola atlantica. Taxonomy (NCBI): domain Eukaryota; kingdom Metazoa; phylum Mollusca; class Cephalopoda; order Sepiida; family Sepiolidae; genus Sepiola; species Sepiola atlantica. The sequence goes on from OY744526.1 coordinate 154,174,868, forward strand.
CCGGGGCTGAGCGAATGTTTTGTTTATTTGTTTTTCTCGCCCGCTCTCGCCTAACAACTCTTTCTTTTTTGTTGAGAGATCTCCAGTTAGCCGAGACGACATCTTCTCTCCCTTACAACAACAAGAACGGACTACACCGCCGCCGCCAATCTTTACGATGGCCATGGACTTGAAGAAGATGAATGCCGTCCATTTGTACTTGACGACTTGTCGTTATGTCTTACAGGCCGAAGAGTACGTGGCCGAACTGTATGGCCTTCTCTCCTACCTTCGTCAGGTCCTGTCCTGTTGTGTTTGCGGTCACTTACTTCGCCGGCCGCTCGGCACGAAACCAAATGTCTGCCAGCATTTTGTTTGCACTGAATGCAACGGCAATAAAATGAAATTGAAACCTTCTTGTAGTTGGTGTAAAGATTCATCCGAATTCGTCGAAAATACTCAAATATCCATATTGGTCCACTGCTTTAAAAAACTTTGCGAATATCTTTACAGTTCGAGGTTAGTCCACGACTTGATTCAATCGAATGGAGAAACAAATGGATTGGTACTTTTAGTCCAAGAGGCAATCGCGTTTGATGACAATTATTCTTCTTCTATGGAAGGGAAACTCTCTGTGTTACCTTACATGGAATTACTTCCTTCCCAGAAGAAAGAACCGCCTGTACATAACACCTTAAGCAAGATTTCCCAACAACCAACTTCGTCAAATAATAGTTGTGGTCCCTTTCTCTCCCGGACACCCGTGCCATTGTTTTCAACTAAAATTACAGATACGAATGATGAAATCGAAACTACAAGTAAAAATGATTCAGAAAAGCAAAGTTATTTTATTTCAGCAAGGAACACGAACAAAAGTAGCAGCAATCAACAAAGGGGCATCATCGTCCAGGGTGGAAATGTCCAGGGTGGAAATGTCCAGGAAAAATGCGCCCCAATTCTCGAAAGACGGAAACGATCTCTATGGAACAGCCGCGGTGAATTAGCGTGTCTGGAACCGGGACGACACGAGGAGGATGAGGACAAAAATGCAATTGAATTAAAAAATAAACAGAATCCGGCTGTCCGCACTGCAGGGAATTTGTTTCTCGATACGGAGACCCCGGATTGTTCGGGGAGTAAAAAAAAAAAACTCAATATGAAAGAACCAGTTGGTCAATAAGTCGTAGTTTTTGTATTATTAGAAGTCCTACACGAAGAAGAGAAATTCGTTAATTTATTTAGTGTATTGTGTTATTTGGGAGTGATTCGAATTTAGCCCTCACTCGTTTTTACTTCAAGCTCACCTATCCCGTTAAACAAGTAAAATAAAAACGTTTAAAAAAAATGAATACTAGAAATTAAAAAATAACTTCATTTAAATTATTCAAAACCATTAAAAAAACAATAACAAAATGATATTTTGTGGTCGCGACGAAGTCTACAACTACGCACAATAGAAAGTAAAGTAAAATACCCGGGTTTTTGGGGGGGTTTTTTGCCACTTAAAAACTTTTAGACTCGCGGAGAGGGGGGGAACTCAAAACAAAAGCTTGTTTAAGAAACAGGAATGATAATCCGTCTTCCAGTTTCTGATTTTACCCCCCCCCCCCTCCCCAAATAAAAAATCGCCCGACAAAAACTTTTGTCGGAGCTACGAGAAAAGAAATCGCATCTTTAAAAAACAAAAAACTGCACATTATTATCGAATATCACGTTTAGAAGATGATTAACGAAGACAAATATTTTTATCCGACACTTACTTTATAGCCAGTGTAATTGGAATCCCCAATTTCCGCGAAAACAATTTTCGACTTTTTTATTATTTTAATGGGGAATTAATTTCACTTACACCGGTTATAGTCAGTGTCCCCTTCCTTTTATGCATGAAAATAAATAATTAAAGCCCTTTCCAGAAATCAAACCTGGGTAATTGCGTGGCCATCGTAAAGTAAACTCACTTTCTTTACGATGGCCACGGTACTTATAATGAATGGGTATTCAACATATTTTTAGTACTTACGAAGTCAGTCTCGAGTATTGACGTAAACGCTCGACGAACACTAACAGAACAAACTTCTTTTTTTTTTTTGCAATTTTTTTTAACAAAAACTGATTTTTCCGTTTGTTACCCAAAAGAGGGCAATATTTTTACCCCTTCCCCATTATCTGTTAGAAATCCATTCTTAACAGACTGTTAAGAATGTTCTGTTTTTTTAAGTGAATTAACTTTATTTTTATTTTTTTCAACTTTATTGGGGGTGGGGGGGACTTAAGTCTAGTTTAGTTAACAACGAAAAGTTAACAAATCTACAGCATTAATACAATAACTGTTCTGTTTACTAGAGGATAGAAAATTGAGCATTTATTACAAGAGCCAACAAAGATTTAAATGAAACTAAAAATTAATCCGCCAAAAACGAACTGGACAAAAGTATGATGGATTTTTTTTTTTCGTCAACAAGTACTAAAATAGTAAATAAATAATTCAAAGATATAAGTTAGACTATCCTCATGGAAAATCGTGTATTTTTTAACTTTATTCTTTTACAAACGTGAGTTTTGTTTGAGGGAGGAGGGGGGGCTATGGTAATCAACTGAAAGGAAAATAAATAAATCAATTTGGGAAATAGATATTTTGTTTTTGTTTAGTGTTTTCTGGGTAATTTATTAATAGAATCACTCACGTCCAAAAAAACAAAGAAAAACTTCCTTAACCCTAAGTTCGTAATATAAACGGCACTTCTGCACTTTAGGGACGAAACGAATTTATTTGTTTTTCATTTCAGAAGAGCTACGATAGTGTAAGGGACAGCAACCCTCTTTCTTTTGACCGTTAGTGCATTTTTAGTATACAATTTCTCCGAAAATGAACATGAATGCCCTGAATATGAATCTTCAAAATTAAATCGGTAATAAATAAGAACTACGGCAAATTCGGCGCTTTTGCAGAATAGGGACGGGCCGAAATTTATTTGTTTTTTATTTTAGAAGAGCTCCAATAGTGTAAGGGCCGACAACTCTTTTTTCCACTACCTACCTCCCTGCACAATCTTTTTTGAACAAATTTCTGAATTGTATCCCGTTTTAAATTAAAAAAAAAAAAAGACAAAAATTACTTTTTTAAACTAAACAAAAGAAAAATCAAAAATGTGTTAAACAAAACACGATGACTTATAATTTAATTTTTTGAACTGTTCGTTTTAAAATGAAAAAAATATATATACTGTTGATTTTTTTCCCAAATTTCTTCGATAAATTGAATTTGCATTACTTATTTAAAAATTAATATTTTCCATTTTCGGAGAAATTATGTACTTAAAAGTGAAACAAAAAGGGTTGTCGGCCCCTTACTCTGTTGGAGATCTTCTAAAATGAAAACAAATAAATTTCGGCACGTCCCTAATCTGCAGAAGTGCCACCATTGCCACTATTAATTAATAGAACATTTATTGAAGAAATTAAATTTTGAAAATCAACAGTATTTTTTTTTTTTCTTTTCAAAATTAAATTGAAACAGTCATCTTGTTTGGGTTAACCATTATTTTTTTTACAATATAAAAAATAAAACACGAAGTCTTCATATACACTTATATGTAAACGTAAGGGAGTTATTAGATTGGAAATCATCATTCACTTTAGGAACTCTCTCTCTCTTCTTTTTTTTTTTTAAAGTAAATATTAATTAAGAAAGAATTTATACTAATATATGTGTGTGTGTGTGTATATATATATACAATTTTTTTTTTTTTTTCGGAGAAATAATGTACTAAAAGTTTTTTTGTTTTTTTTTAATAGAGGGTTGTCTGCCCTTACACTATTGTAGCTCTTCTGAAATGAAAACAAATAAATTCTCCCCGTCCCTAAAGTGCAGAAGTGCCATTTTAAACTGTAACAATCGTGCAAACTAATACTTTGCGATGGATTTAAGAAACAATTTAACATATTCGTTTTAAACCCGTTTTTGAGACCGGGGTGATTGTATGTTATACAATGTATAAAGGTACACTTTTTAAAAGATGAAGTAAAATGAGAGGGTGGTCACTGGTCCGATTTGGGTGATAAACATTTTAATCTAACGAAGAAAAAGATTAAAAAACGACTTGATTTTTCAAAGGAGTATCGTCGTTAAACAAATTCTAACTTTATTATTATTCCCTTTATAAAAGTGAAAAGAGTTATTCGAGCCTTTAGTATGAAAAGTATTTTTTATTTAATTAATAGTAACACTATTATACAAAAACAGTTTGATTTTAATATTTCTTAATAATTAAACAAGAAATTATTTGCAAAAAGAGCAAAAATAAAATGGGATTTTTTTTTTCATTAACACCGGTCAAAATATCTGATTTCAAATTTGGCTGACATGACAGAACAATTCAATTTAATCATTTAATTTTCTATCGACCTGCATAGCTTTAATTTTTTAAAATTATTTGTAAATTTATTTCAAAATTTATTTCGTTACTTTCACTTCACCGATTTCGTCAAGTGGTCGATTGTTTTTCTCTTTGAGGTAGTCGCTAATTTCAGGGTTAATAGATTTTTAAAAAACCAAAAAAACTTACCCTAATCCAACTGGAAACCACCCCTGGCTTAGGATTAGTGGTACCCGACCGTAAGCCAATTTTTAAAAATATAGTTAAAGCCTGAAACCACTTTCAAAAAAATCTATTGCTATATTTGATTAGCGAAATCGGTAAATTGAAAGTAACTCAACTCACAGTTTCAAACGTTTAAAACTATGCAGGTCGATAGAAAATTTAATATTCTATCGTTTGGTGACAGTTATTTGTTGTATATTTGTCCCCCCCCCCTCCTTTTTTCGTTGTTAACTATACATTTTCGCTAAATGTTTTAATTTTACGAGGGGGGTGGGGGCGTAGTTTGGAATTTTGTAAACTGTTACACCGGCTATAAAGTCGGTCTCCCTTTAACAAGTGAATCTTTTCTCGGTTTCTTTTAAGTTTAATGTTATTTGTTTTAATCCATCACAAATTATGGAATTATATTTTTAAAAAGAGGAAAAAAAATGTACAACTTTGAAATAAATTTTCGGACATTTTAACAAGAGCCAACACAACAAAACAAAAAAGGATGAAAAAACAAATATGCAAGAAAAAAATGTTACCAAAAGCAAGATAAGTTACTCTTCTACCTACCTGGATAAGTTCTTTTGTGTTTTAACTTATTTTAAAGCGTTTGTTTAGTTCAATACAAAATTAGCGCCAATGCTGTTAAGTTACAACGAAAAAGAAATAGCTGACATTAGACAGTCACGTGGAGTCTTGATAATCGCTTAAAAATCGAAAATTTCACAAAAATATTGGTAATAAAAAATATACAGTTCGGTTGAACATTACATCTTCGCATAATTGGTGACAGTTATTAGCTGTGATTCTGTCTAATTTTCGATTTTTGAGCGATTATTGAGACTCCACGTGACTTTCTAATGTCAGCCATTTTTGCTTCGTTCTAACTTAACAGAGTTGCCACTAGTTTTGTATTGAGCTAAATAAATTAAAAAAAAACGCTTTAAAATAAGTTTAAATACAAAAAAACGTATCCAGTTATGTAGAAGAGTAATTTATCTGGCCTCTAATAACATTTATTGTATATTTGGGTTTTTTTTTAGTTTTTTTTTTTACCCCTTCTTTTTTTGTTGGCTCTTGTTAAAAATGGACAAATTTTCTTTTAAAATTTATGCAATCGAAAGTAGTTTTCTATTTAGCAGTTAAAACGATGGAGTAAAAAATAAGTTGACATTCGTTCAAAACATTTTTGCTTATAATACTGATTTCTTATGGTTTAAAGGTTAAAAACCGCGTCTAACATTAAATGGATCGTCCAAATATTCTTTTGAATAAAATATACCTACCATGACGTATTTTCCTGGTCGCAATATTGAAAATGAATCCCATTGAACCTGGGCAGTTTTTAATATAACGGACGGGAAATATTTTGTTCATTTGCTTTTAACCCCAAAACATAAAAAAATGCTGAGTTTAAGCAAAACTAAATTGCTTTGAACTAATGAAATGTCCAGCATATTTTACTTGTCAAATATTTTAACCGCTAAAATTTACCTAAAAATGCTAAAAAAAGGTGCTTCTGCTGTTTCATAATGACATAAAAAATAAAAAAATAGCTAAAGAAATGTATAAACTTTGTTATGTACTTACATGGTAGGTGAAAAGAAGACTGTACACCAAAAATTTCTCAAATTCATCCAGTATTTATTAAATTAAAATAAAAAACGATTTTAACTATGTCGCCATTTTTCTTATATTTTTACTTTTACTGAAAGTCATCTTCCGGGCATTTATAACGACAGCGAACAGAACGAAAAAGGGGTAAAAAAAACAAATAGGCAACAAATAAATGTTATGAAAGGCAAGATAAGTTACTAACCTGGATAAGTTTTTTTGTGTTTAACTTATTTTAAAGAGTTCTTTTGTTCGAAACAAACCTGGTGTCCACCGGTTCAGTTAGAACAAAAAAAAAAGGGCTGACATTACAAAGTTTCGATAATCACTCAAAAAACGAAAATTAAGCAAAATACTTGTAGAACATTGCATTTTCTCACGATTGGTAACATTTATGGGATGTGTTTCTAACACTATTTTGTTTATTTTTCGATTTTTCACCAATTATCAATGGTCCCCACGCTGGCCTCCTGAACAGCCATTTTTGTTTTCCGTTCTAACTGAACAGGTTGACACCAGGTTTGTTTTTAAAACACTTTAAAATAAGTTAAAACAAAAATAAACTTATCCAAGTTAGAAGAGTAACTTATCTTGCTTTTCGTAACATTTATTTGTTGCCTATTTGTTTTTTGACCCCTTTTTCATTCTATTAGCTGTCGTTATAAATGCCCATTTAATAAATACTGGATGCATTTGCGTAATATTTTCTGTACAATTTTATTTTCAGCTAACACGTAAGTACATAGCAAGGTTTATACATTTGTTTAAATGTTTTCATGTCATTGTAGGATAGCAGAAGAACCAAAATAGAAAACCTGATTCAATTGTAAATTCGATTTTTTTGTAAAAAAAAATTCCTTTTTAATTTTGAAAAAAATTCTTTTCAAACGTTTTTTATTTGTCCACAACTTTGCACTTTTTTCATTCAGTTGAATGAACTTTGCACTTTCACAATTATTTGCTGATTTTGAAAATATTTTTGTCCTATCTAAATAAACAATTGTTTATTAAAAAAACCCCAAATGAAATGATGAAATATTTATTTTAGAATCATAAAGAATTTAATTTTTTAAATGAGTCTTGTGTTACTTCTTGTCTTGTGTTAATATTCCATTTCAGGATAAGGGTCTACTTTAAAATTTTGTAGTAAAAAAATTATGTATGAGCGATGAAAATGGTTTTAATTAATAATATTAATTAATTTAATGGTGAGTCATTTTGAGTAAAATTCTACTTATTACCCTTTTTAAGACATTTTAATACATTTTTCGTCTAAACACGCAATGTGAGCAGCACTTTTTATATATCCGCCACTATCCGCCAGGAGTTGTCTCATGTGACTCAAATGAACCAATCAATCGCAATCATTTAAAAATAGAGAATCGTCTTCATTATGAAAAATAACGACCGAATTGTCATTTTATTGCCCCCCCCCCTCCCTCTCTGAATACAATATTTTTCTTTTCAGTTTATTTTTATTTTGTTACTTTTCAAAATAGAATTAACGCCTTGAATAGAATTCTTGCTTTGACAAAGTACAAAATCGACTTTGCAATCTAGTGGGGTATGATCTCTTCTGTCCTCTAAAGCGCCTTTTCTCACAAAAGAGATGTTACTAGTATTTCTCTACTCTATCGTTATTATCATGGAAGGTCCTCGACTGAGCTCCAATCTGTTTCCTCCTTGTAAGATATTCTTAGCAATAATTCATCTTTTTTTTTTTTTTTTTAAATGGAAATCACTCCAGACAAGGCATGAAGCCACTTAACAAAAAAAAATACTACTTCAAGGTCAAAAACTAGCCAACAATAAGTGTTAGATGGATAGATTCCAATCTAGAAAACAGCAATTCTTCCCTCTTTGTCAGAAACATCGCTCATGAAATGTGAGGACTAAAAGGCAAAATAAGGGAAGTGAGAATTACGAGGCTTCCGAAAGTCCGCTTTCTACTCTTCCTACGACAACTTCAAACAACTTTCCTTTCTTCTTCAATATGCCTTGGATAGAAGATTTCTTTGAAATTGTATGGAATCTCGCCTGGATCTTCCTCTCCGTGAACATTTCACTTAATGTCACTCCATTTCTCAGTGGAGCTGATCAGTCGGCAAGAAAAATCAGGTGGACATTTTAATTCGTTTTTAGAATGTTCGTAACTCTCTGGACGGCCCCCTTCTATTTCTCATTTATTTTAAAAGTGTACAATTGTAAAAGTTACATTGGTAAAACCCGAATGCTTTCCGAACTCTTTAAACGACCAGCTGACAATGTGAGCAGCACTTTTTATATATCCGCCACTATCCGCCAGGAGTTGTCTCATGTTACTCAAATGAACCAATCAATTGCAATCATTTAAAGGAGATTTCATAGATTGTGAAAATCTCCGACAACGTGTGTATTGCTGTTTCAAATGCAGTAGACTGTATTTCTTTTATCTCGAACCAGCGATTGGAATAGTCCATCAATGTGGTATTTCCCATCCAGTTCGAATAGATCTCTGCCAACTAGGCTCCAGAATGACAAAATGCATTAAAACTTCCATTCATGTCGGTTTCAGTTTAATTAACTTATATCCTTTTCATTTGAATGCTTACGATTGGCCATCATCTGAATAGATCGCTGCTGCTCTTTTTTCTTTACTTACCAAGATTTATTTTATGCTGGGATAAATATAGCATCAGTGGTTACTCGTCCAAGCATAAAACAAAACTGCATTTCACCTATGCTTATCTGACTTCTTATTTGCTGTTCAATTATTCTCTCAATCACTTTCAGGACCCGCTCCAGCAACTTTAAGCCTCTGTAATTACTTCTATATAGCTTCCCTTTTACCGTTGTAACAGTTGACAATTGTGCTAAGTTCCCAGTTTTTCAAAACAACCCCTTCTTTTATGATTTTATTTATCAATTCTGTGATCACCTCAATGCCTGTTTTCACCGTCAGCATTTCTGCAACAACACTTGAGGGTCCTCCAACCGTACCTTTCTTATCTTACTCGGTATTTTCTGTACCATTTCTTTCTCAATTCTGGAAACCTCCATCTTGCTCAGTCTCCATCTTGGCTTTGTAGATTGCTTTTCTTCCTCTTTGTCACCAGATAAACATCCTTATTCACTAAACCTTTTCTCCACTCACTCAATTTTTAAAAACTTTTTAATTGATACACTTCTCAACTTCCTCATTCCACTACCATATCAAGCTATATTTTAGAGGCCCTTTCGTCTAACCAGAAGTCTGATCTGTTACCCCCAACAGTATCCTTCAACTTATTCCACTGTTTGAAGTTGATCTGGTAACTGAATGCAATCACTTTTTTTTTAAAAATAGAAATCGCCCCAGACAAGGCATGAAGCCACTTGATGTAAGGAGCTAACAAGAACGAAATATGATTATCGCTAAGACAGGAGATGCCTATTGGCCTTAGTCTTGAAAAGACCAAGGTTATAGGTAGGAGGAAAACAGTCAGCAGGAAGAGAGTTCCACAAGCCTGCAGTTCTTGGAAAGAAGCTACTGGAATAGGAAGCTGTATTACAATGAGGTATCAAAACAGTGAATTGATGGAGACTAACGAATCAAACCAGCTGGAAAAAAAAGAAGTAGAGAATAGATCACACACTTCCGAAGAACACATTCCATAATAATACACGTCTGTGAGAGAGAGGGTGCAGAGAAAAGAAAAGGTGGAGCCAATCAAATTACATATACGTTTCTGCACCTTATCAAGAACCCTCAAATGGGACAGAGATTCACCAGCCCAAATATGACAACAGTACTCCATACATGGTTTGATAGTAGATTTGTAGAGATAGAGAATAGCCTCAGGCGTGAAAAGATGTTTGGAGCGATAGAGAGAACCGACTTTACGAGAAACAGAAACAGCAATGGATCTAATGTATGAAGAAAGATTTAATGAAAGAGAAAGACCAAGTTTCGGAGTTGATTTCTCCTCAAGAGCAGAGCCATCCATGAGAATCTCAGGAAAAAACCGGACACGCCTACGATTGAAAGACAGGATTAAACGAAAGAAGCCATTTTGTACCCCAATCTACAACTGAACCCATGTCAACTTCTAGGTCAGCTGAATATTTCGACTGATCCGAAGGAGATGGGTGAGAAGCAACACCAGAATAGAGAGTTATATCATCAGCATAGATGTTAATTTTCTTAACAATATTCTGTGAAAGATCATTGATATAGAAAAAAAACAGTGTTGGGCCTAGTATAGAACCCTGAAGAACACCAGCATTGATAGGAAAAGAGAATGAAAAGACATCGTCCAAAGTAACTCGAAAGCTTTCTAAACTTACATTTCACCTGTTCTTCATTCAACCTGCACACCTTTCTCTTGGGGATAAACTTTCTCTTTACCTCATGAGAGTCACAAATAACTGGTTGATGTTGTGTCACAATTTTATCGGAGCATATTCCATTGAAGTACTTGTAAAACAAACACAAGGATGCAACATTGCGGCGAAGGGTTAGGGTCTAGAGCTTGGTGAATAGTGATGGACCTATTAGATTAACGACTCTTTTTTTTTAACCCTGCATACGAGGGAGAGACTAGTGGATAGTACACCAGCCCAGATATGACAACAATACTCTATGCATGGACTGATTGGGGCTTTGTAGAGATATAGGTGTGGGAAGTTTTCTAGCACGGTAGAGGGAACCTACTTTCTTGGAGCAGCTTTGGCAATGTCTTCTATGTATTTGTTCTGATTCATGTTAGCTGTGAGTGTTAGACCAAGGAGTTTGAACATTAGACTCTCAGGTAGAGTGTTATTTGCCATGGCAACTGGTGGTTCAAGAGGTTTCTTGTAATTGTTGAAGGAAAGGAGCTTTGTCTTAGCAGCATTAAATGTTACAATCCATTTATGAATCCATTCCACTACAGACTGAAGGTCACTTTCTAAGTATTCTGCCATTGCCTTGGTTATGTGCGCGTCCGTTATGCTCACATTGAAAGAAATGATGAGAGTTCTTGTAGAACAGTTCAGGTAGCAGGTCAAGTTTACAGGGGAAGGCCGAGGCAAACATGGGAGGAAGTGATAAAAATGTTCTTGAGGGATAAATAAAGATGTGGCCATTTTGGAAGTTTTAAAGCCGTCCAACACATGTCAGCATGTAAAACTAACATTAAACTGAATATGATGATGATGTTCTGAACACATCTCCCTTAAAATAAATGCGAAAAACCAAATAACAGAATAGTTTTAACCAAAAAAGAAGTTCTGAGCATTATTCGTCTGCTTACAGGTTCAATCGGAAGTGAAAGCAACCGCTGTCAACCAGAATCCACCCTTTTTATATTTGCTCGTTCTGGGGTGCCTGAAATCTAATTGGTCCGATTCTTACTCTTTCTATATGACTATATCCATTTCCCCCATGAACGCGGTCAAAACCACCAGAGGTTTTCCCAACATGATCATTCAAATTTCCCGCTACAACAAGAACTTCTTCACAGACCTTATTACTTATTGTTATAATCAGCATCATATTTGGTTTAACGTCAGTTTTACATGCTAGTATACATTAGACGGCTTTTAGAAATTGACTTCCAAACTAACCTATCTCTGACCAGGTCTTTATTTATCCCTCTTTCTCTCAAGTCCATTCTTACCACTTTCTACCATGTTTTCCTTGGCTTTCCTCTGAATTAAACTTGCTCCCTCAACTGTTCGACATTTACAAGCACAAGAACTCTCGTCCATTCTTTCCACGTGGTCATACAATCAAAGTCTCCTGTTCTGCACACATCTCCCTATACCGTCCAGATTTAATCTTGCTCTGAGGTCATTTAAGCCTATCTTTAACACATCTATCGTATCATTCTCATATCATTTCTCTCAATGCAATGCATGTCCTCAACTCTCACTGGCCAGGTTTCACTTTCATACATCATCACACTGCATACATATGCCGGATAAGTTTTCCCATCTTCACTCAAATCAAGTTGTGCTGCATAAAGAGATATTGCTGTGAATATTTTCTCACCAACCGTCAACTTCATCAGTATGATTCGATTACTTACACCATTAACATTAATCACTTTAATCTACGCATTTCCCCACATTAAAAATACCAACACCGCTTGTTCCCTTTTCATTTCCAATCCAAAACAACTTATATCTTGCATTCTTTCTCACAATCATTCTGACAGGTTTACCTCTTCATTGTGTTTCTCACAAGAAACTCAACCTCTCTCGACTTTCCTCGCAAGTTTCCAACATTCAAACTGCATAGCCCGAAGTTCGACAAATTTACTTTGGAAGGCATTTCATAATTGAGTGAGGCAAAATTTGTATAGGCCAGGTGCCTTTCCTAACTCAGTGGGGTGAGACCAGTATTTTTATTGAGACACCATCTCAGTGATTGCCTACCAAGTCTAAAGAGTGCTTCACCACCCCCCCTCCATTTTGTCAGTTTTTTATTTAAAAAAATAGAATTTTTCACTGCTTCCGTGTTCTGCCATCCACTGCGGAGTACAACTTTTGTTAGGAATATACCAGGGGGAATTTCAATTGCCTTGGTTGAGAGAGGGATACTCAATCAGTATACGTGCACTAAGTTTGGAGTCACTGCTAGTTTCAAAATTAGTACCATGGTATGATTGACTTATAGCATTTAAAAGTGGATGGATGTCTGATCTGGTTTAACAATATAAAAATACATTTTGTATTTTAAAAAGGTAAAAAAATAAAACATTTTATCTTATTTTAATAAATAATATAATAATTTCTATTCAATAAAACAAAGAAATTTAGAATTTGAACACTTATCCACTGCTGAACTTATAGATTAATACAAATAGCACCCAGGGAAAAAATAGTTCATAAGGAACCACTGTTAAGGTAATGCTGTTTTAATCTCCATTTATAAAATTATTGGACGTAAAAAACTTTTAAAACTTTCAAGCATTTAATACATGGGGATTTAAAAAAATTTTTAAACTAAAACATAATATAATTCCTATTTTAGTCACCTAAATTCTTTAGAGTGAAATTGGTTTAATGAATACTTTTTTTCTTTTGTTCATTTTGATGCATGTGTTATCCCAAAACAAATCATAATCATGATCTTTATTGAACTTACATATTTACCAGATGAGGTCGCAGATGGTCAAAGTAAACTTTGAAAACCTTTTGATATAATTACTAAATTAAAAAAAAAAAAAAAGGATTTTAAAAGTTTGTTTGATTAATTTGGTAAAAATATAAATAAATGCAAAACATGTACAGCTAGTGTGTATATATGTGTATATATATATATATATATATATATATGATGGACTCTCCCGTCGATTTCGACGTATGAGCGCCCCACCAGGGGCTGCCCGCGCATGAATTTTGTAATTGCAAGGGTTGCGCAATCTCCAACAACCGCTCTCCTGAGTCGGCATTGCTTGATTCCAATGGCAAGTAGTAATACAAGACGACTGGAAACAATGCCGAGATAAGCAGAGAGCACATACAGCACCTGGTATTCCCAAATGGTCACCCATTTGGTACTGACCAGGCTCGACGCCACTTAACTTCGGTGATCTAACGGGAACCGGTGTGTCAACGCGATTGTGCCGTATATATATATATATATATATATATATATATGTGTGTGATTGTGGAGAGAAAGTAAGCCTTGCTTTTGGCAGCCTTGTAACTTGCCTACAACCCTATTTTGTCTCACATTCCATGAGCGATGTTTCTGACAAAGGGGGAAGAATTACTGTTTTCTGGGTCGGCTGTTGTTTTGAGTGGGTGGTACGTTGAGGTTTTCAGTTCACCATCATTTAATTGCTAATCTATCCATCTCATCAACCTTCCTTCTTCAGCTGATAAATCTGGTTTTGCAACTCTGTAAAGATAATAGAATGTTAAGTTTTATATTCCTTCCTTCTTTCCTCTCCACTTATCTGTATCTTTGTTTTTCTTTGGTTTTACTAATCGCCCTCATCCCCCCACCCCCCACCCCCCACCCCCCACCACTTTGTCTGATCGCCTCGTCAATTGAAAAAATAGTTCTTGGCATCTGGATGAATAACCAGATGTAAACATTGTAAGCTATAAACGACATGTGTAAACTTAATTTTTTGTTTTCCTTTTCTATGTTTCAACTCTGAAGATCATCTGGAGATGAAAGAGGAGGGGAGGGGGAGGGAGATGCAGGTTGGTGTCAATGGAGTTACTACATCAAAAGGTCACATGCTTCCTTGTCTGTAAATTTTCGAACTGTCAAACTCAAAGAAATGTTTTATTTTACTTCATTTTTATTTTCTACACAATGTTCTGATGAGACGAAAATATTTCTTTGGTTGAAATATGAAGGCATTTCTGTATTAAAAAGTGTTTGTAGAAATGAAAATGATTCTTTATCATTTTTTTTAAAGTTACGACTCACTCTCCAGATCCAACATTGCACCGGGTTTAATACCTACAGGATGAAATAGCCATGGTTGCTTCTGTTGTAGTCAGTTCTTAATCTGGTGATAAACTCCAGAGAAGGAACTTATCATGTGCATACACTTTGATACGAGTTTAGCTCTTTTGTTTAGTAAATTATTGATATCAGGCTATTACAATATGGCAAGCTTTCCTTCCAGGCGCAATTTGCATACCTCACGTTTTACTTTGTCAACTGAATGCTCACTTAACAATTTTCCACTTTATGTTATGGGTCTTTCCGTTTGCGTCTTTGACATTCCACAAATATGTAGCTAGTATGTTGGCATTTTTATGTGTTGTTTAAGAAGCTTAACTTGTAGTTGTTGTAACACGTTTTATACTCCATGCCAGCTGCACTGAAATACACTTTTCCGTTGTTGGTGTCATCTTTGATTAGCTTTGTAGACGATGTTCTAGTCGGGCACTTACTACCAAAAGGGCAGTTGCTTTTATCCCTACAGTTACAATCTATACTATGTGTTATTTATTTCTTGTTATATTTTAATGTTAGATAACTTTATTTGAGGTGCAGCAGTAACTTATTTACCATTATTTTTTGTTCAAGAGCTTATGCCATAGAGTGGAGTTCACAAAATTAGTTTCAGGATGATCTTCTCAATATTTGTTTTTACAGATGTATTATATCATCATATTCCATTCAACGTCAATTTGCTGGCATATGTAAGACGGCTTTTAGAAATTAACTTTCAACCTAACCTATCTCGGGCCAGGTTTTTATCTCTTTCTCTTCAATGTTTACGTTGGCCTCTTCCTTTTTTTGTAACCTATTCTTATATATTCAACAACAAAGCACATACGCACTTTTCTAAGTGCTACCCATCCTCGTGATTCAGTCTTCCGAATGGGCTTCTTGTCTCCAATTATTATGTAAGATTCGTAACGAATATGTTAGAATGACTATGAAGAGAAATTGCGTTCAATATTTTTCTGCTAGATTTGTTTTTGTGTAACGATGAATGAGGCGAATTCATTTCAGCAAAGAAAAAGATGAATTCTTGGTGGAAACGCTGACTTTCCATTTTTCTTTCTTTTGTCAACTTTTTCTTCTTTCGTCTAAAAATGTTTGTTTAAGTGGAAGCTGATCGTATGTTGTTAATTTGAAAAAGGGTTGAAACTCGATCAGGGCACCGTTTACACTCTGATTTCAAACGGGACCCGTAAAGCTCAATTTCACCGGATAAATATGAAAATAATAATGGACTTGTTGCCACAGTCAATAAAATAATGCGTCTCACAATCACTGAACGTTTTCTCTGACTTCTCTCCTTTCGGCTTCTTTCTTTGCCTCAAGTAGTTGTACAGAATGAGGGTTGGCTGGCTGTTGTTTCCAACTGGTAGTACAGGAGCTCTAACTCTTAGGTAGCGTTCAGTTCAGTTGCTCTATCAACAGTTGTATAATATCGGGATAAATGTAGTGCCATGTCGCGCATAGAATGGGACCTTGCACTTTCCAGAGGCCACAACCTCATAGATAAAGACTTGGCTAATAGTTTACTTGCGTGAGCTTACTGGCATCTAACAAACACCCACTTGGCTCAACCCACTCTATCTAAAAACAAAAAATAATGCCAGTACAGATAAAAGGTAATACATTCACACCAGACGCCTCCCTCAAAACAACCAATTCTCTTGAAGCTCACTTTCACAAATATTCGCGGGCTTAGAACTAACCTCGATGATGTAGAATCATCTAGCCTTGCAAACTCCACAGATATCCTCGCACTAAGTGAAACACATCTACACTCCTCAATATCCTCTAATCGTTTTGACATGTCAGGACAGGATACTCCCCACTCTGCCGTAAAAACTCTGACAAGCATATGCATGGCCTCGGAATGTATATCCATAACACCCTTCCCTTGACTAGAGAACAGTCTAGAATCAGATGATCAGGCCTACATGTGCTTTAAATTAACCTTACAACACAGCGTTAGTTACTTATATTTTCTCTATTGTTCTCTTTCGATCCAGGACTGTATCCTACCAGACTGTCTCTGATAGTGTAGACACAGAACTCTCTTTAGATCTAACACCCAAATCCATGTATGTGGGGATTTTAATGTCCACCACAGAGAATGGCTTGGTTTCTCGAACTAGACAGACGCAGCTGGTAACAGCAGGCATAGTTTCTCTAGAGTGCACTCCCTTTCATAAACAGTCACTTGCCTGACCTGCCTCACTTCTCGACCTATTCGTGACTATACTGCCTGAGGCTTGTGTGATGGATGATCTTGTTAGCTCCTAACATCAAGTGGCTTCATGCCTTGTCTGGAGCGATTTCCATTAAAAAAATTTTTTTTTAAAAATAATAATAATGTCCCCACGCAAAAATTCTATAGTAAGGCCCACTCTCCCGAATGATTCACTTTGACCTGTGCAGCTGCTACTGCACATAGGCAGCAAGGATTCTGCCAATTCAACTGCCATAAGTCAGTTACAAATAGACAAAAATCTACAGCATCAAGAAACTATTGTAAGAGTGTAATAGCCGCAGCTGAGGGAAGGTATACTGAGATGACCAGAAAAAGTATTGAGTTGCAGAATATGGAACTCGCAATTTCTGGAAAATTTATAATAGTATTGTGAATAACAAGCATAATGTCGCTTACACAACAACTGATGCGGCTAAACTGCTTGTCCAGCAGTTCGCCTTAAACTCCACAAATTTCTCCATTCTTAATTTCTCACTAGAGACAGAAGCCACACTTGATAATCTGATCAGCACCCCTTCTCATATACTAGATATCAACAAAAATGTTGACACCTCCAAAGCATGCGGGCCTGATCTTATCCCTGCTATAGTAATAAAAAATGCTCTGCTGAGCTGGCCCCTGTACTCTGCAAACTCTATAAATTTGCCGAATCTTGCTTCCCTGATAGATGGAAAATTACCTCTGTGGTAACAGTCTTCAAGAATTCTGGTGAAAGAACTGATCCGCTCAATTATCACGCTATCAGTCTCCTCCCGCTCTTCGCTAAACTATTTGAATCATTAATCAAAGTCTACCACCTTGTAAATGCTAAACTTCTTTCTGACCATCAGTATTTAGGCAAGCCTATTCTACTGTGGATATCCTAACAGTTATCTCTCAACATATACCATACACTGGATAAGGCAAGGTCTGGCATGAAAGTCTTCTCATGAAAATTAATTTGTACGGTATTACTAGACGGATATTTAATATAATCAGATCCTTCTTAACTAAAAGAAAGATCTAGGTCGTCCTCAATCGCTGTACATCTAAACAACATGACATTAATGTGATGTGCCCCAGGGACCTTTATTATTCCTGATTTTCATAATCCCCTGATATAATTGCGTGTCTGAGATGGTATATTTGCTGATGACACCATGCTCTATTTTTTATTAAAAATTTTTTTTTTTAACATAGTTCAGACCGCCACTGTAGACGTAAGGGGCTACTGAGAAAAAGGGTGAGTTTGTTTGTTTTTTTATGGGAGGGGGTGGGGTCAACCTAAATTGGGAGCTGTGCAGCAGCTACATTAGTTTTAAATTTCTGCATGTCAGTACCGTCAGGAAAACAGGGAGGTAGTTCCAGAGTCCAGCAGAATGAGGAAAGAAGCTTTTAGAGTAGAAAGCTCTTCGGCATCTGGGGACCTCCACAGTGAATGGATGGAATTTGGCAGATTGTCGGGTTGGTCTAGTGAATTTACGTCATTGGGGCACCAGAGCAGCAAGTTCAGAGCACAATCTATTCTCGACATGTAGGCAAAACGAACGCACACATATCCTAGGCAATGGCTGAATCCTTAGAAAATGACATCCAGTCTGTAGTGGAATAGCGCCACTAATGAATGGTTACATTTAATGCTACTAAGACAAAAGATCGTTTGTTTTAATTAGAAAAAAACCTTTCCAACCACCGATTGTCATGGTTCACCGTTACTGAGTTAAACAGTTCTACTCTTCGGCCTAACATGAATTGGAACAAATACACAGAAGATATTGTCAAGTTTGCTGCAAAGAATGTGGACTCCCTCTACCAACCTAGAAAACTTCTCTCACCAGCCAGTACCCTATGTCTCTACAAAGTCACCATTCTCCCATGCATGGAGTATTGTCACATCCCAGTGCTCGTTCTTAAAGTACTTTAATGGAATGTGCTCTGACAAACTTGCTGCATTTGTGCCCCCTCGACTAGCAGCAAATTCCCACCCCTTCATTGTAGGCCTCCAGATGCCAGAAAACTTTCTACTGTAATAGCTTTTTTTCCTTGCCTTTGGAATTCCCTCCCTGCTCTCATAAAAAAGTACCAAGTCAGTCGATTTCAGACATAATCTCAGTTAATTCTTTTTAACCAATGAGAATAGAGATAATTTGTGGGTTCACCTTTGTAGATGAATTTGCAGTGCAATTACTGGTCGTTCCGTTCATCATAGGTCGAGAGTTTGATCCTCACTAGAAACTACTGATGAGATGATTCCAATATCCCCCGATTCCGGTACAATTATTGATTCCGATTCTTTTAAAATTTCTAAATATTTAGTTATACGAGGGGCGTTCAATAAGTAATGCCCCTGACCCATTTCCCATAGCAGTAGATTAATGAAACTTGGCACAGTTATTAGTCTTTCTCTACATGGAAACCACCCAGAGTTATGCATTTCTCCCATCGTTTGATGCAGCTCTGGACACCGTTTTTGTAGAACACCCCAGGTTGGTCTTCCAACCACGTCGTGACTTCAGAAATCAAGGCTGCATCATCTGGGAAACGCTTTCCTTTCAAAAACAACTTTATGGCTGGGAAGAGATGAAAGTCAGAGGGTGCAACGTCAACAGAGTAAGGGGGATGGGGGAGGATTTCATAACCACACACCCATGCTTCTGATTAGGCAACATGCGAGTTGTGGACTGGAGCGTTGTCTGCAGGAGGAGGATACCTTTGCTGATCTTGCCCCGCCTCTTGATTTTGATAGCTTCTCTTAATTTCATCAAAAGTGAAGCATAATAGGCTCCTGTAATTGTGGTACCCTTTGCCAGGAAATCTGTCATCACTACTCCGTCCTGGTCCCAGAAGACTGAGCATGACCTTGCCAGTGGAGGGCTGCACCATTGCCTCCTTTGGAGGTGGTGAGTCCAAGTGCTTCAACTGCATTGACTGGGCTTTGGTCTCTGGATCATAGTGATGGACCCAAGTTTCATCCTGTGTAATCAGTCTTTTTAAAAACTTTGACTCATCTTCTTGGCACATCTCCAAATTCATCCTCGAGCACTCGACGTGTTCTTGCTTCTGGAAAGGTGTGAGCAACCTGGGAATCCATCTGGCAGACACCTTATGCATATGCAAATGGTCATGAATGATAGTTTCCACAGACCCTGTACTAATCTTGACCTCTTGGGCTATTTGGCGAATAGTAATGCGTCGATCTTCCAAAATTGATGGACAGATGCCTCATCAATGGCAGAAGAGGGACGACCAGGTCTGGGAGCTGTTTCCACAGACTTCCGGCCATGTTTGAATTCACGATGCCAGCGTTTTACAAGGTCATATGATGGGGCACCATCACCATAAGTTTCTTTCATTTCATCAAACATCTCCTTTGGTGTGCGTCCTTTCAAATACAACACTCAATTGGCTCCATTTCACACCTGACTCAGTTCAAACACCTGTAAATCAGAAACCACAATTAGTTCAGAGCTGTTTTTTGCAACATAACCCATACAGATATAAATCATATAAACCCAAAATGCTCCTAAGGATTATTCATTCATTTGGAAATCATTGTTAAATTGTTCCTTTTTTCAAACGTATTTCTTTTTTATAGATGTCAAGCGCAACAGAAAATAGGAAATTACAACATTGCCACCACCGATTAAAGCATTGGATTAAAGTTCGATTTTCAAGTCCTTAAAATATAAATTAGAATTTTATTTTGGGATAAAAATACAATTTAACACCAATTAATAAATTTTATCCAAAGTGTGTGCAAAAATCAAACGAAATAAGATATTTAAATAATATATTGTGAATAACTGTTCGTATTGAGAAAAAAAAAAAATCACATATTACAAGGAAACTGTTCGTTTTCACACATTTTTATTTCTTAAAAAAATTATCCGTTTTGAAAATAAAAAATTACCAAATATTTCAATAAATCTATTATTTAGAATTATTGATTTTGTGTTAGTTTACTGAATTCGTAATCTTTCATGTTTGATTTACTTTTAAGTTAAAAAAAAATCCAGGATTGACTCTACTGTAACTTTTCAAATGAAAACAAAAATCTTTATTCTGCACAAGGGCCCTAATTTTAACTATTTTTTAAGTTTTAGGCGCTTTTTCGTAATACTCCACCACCCGTTTTTCTCAACTTTTTTACTGACCAAATTCTTTTCTTTTTTCGGTGTATTATGTCGCTAGAGAATTCCGGGTTCAGTATAATAGAAATACAAAAGTAATTTAATTGCTAGAAATTGAAATTGCTACTTATTCAGCATTCTGGATTAATGAGAGAATCAAGAAACATCATTTATTCTTTTTGGAAATGAGAGCAACTCTTATCAAATTATTCAGCTAAAACTAATGATAATAAAATGTTCATATAAAGAATAAAACTGCCTAAGAATAGGGATTTGTCTGCTTCTTCTTGTGTTTATAAACACCAAGAAATATTTCCATGCAGCATAACTGATACTCGTCTTTTCATTCGATGTAGACAAGGTTGTCATAACAATCAACTCAAACATTAAAAATAATTTGGAACGAATGAACTTATTTATAGAATGAATACTAAATCAGAGAAATTATTTTTCAAAGAAAAATGTTCACGTTTTAAAAATTCAACAATTCATGGCTACACCATTTTATTATTAAGTATCAATTTAATGTTTGCTGTCTAGCCTACGTTAAATTACACAAAATAATACATTTGCACTAAGATTTCTAATAAAGTAATTTAATTATATTCCGTGATTGTTAATTAATAAATACTGAACATTTCATTAAAATTGGTTGATTTCTTGAATTTTGATGAATTTAAAAAAGGAGGGGTCAAAATGCTCATAGTCTGACTTTTCGCCAGGTCTCATTTGCTACTTTATAGCATGCCATCATTTTCCAATACACTGGCCTGGTTATTACGATGGTCGTGACTGACCTCTCCTCTTCGTCTAAATACTAAACAGGTAAGTTTTCAAATTTTTTTTTTTATAATCTTGCATTTGTAATTTTGACAAGAAAGGGTAATTCCAAATCTGGTAACAATGAATTGAAAGATCGCAATTAAATGATACGAATGATTTACAGTGAAACTGAGTAAATTTCTAATTTTATGTTAAAAATTAATAAAGAAGTAACATATGTGTAAAAGAAATACTAAAAAAAATACAGTCACTCGTGGGGAAGCTGTACGAATACTTTTGAAATTCTGAGTAAAAGGATTAAAATTCCACAACAGAAAAGTGTTCGAGCATCATTCTCTCTGGAAATATGCAGTTTTTTTAAGATAAAATACACCATAGACACTCAAACTGTGGCTATTTGTAAAGAGAAGGTCATACCATTGAATCTCATTTTTCTGCTGATGTCACAGTGGTTGGTGCTAAGCAAATAAACAAAACGCTTCGATGGGAACGGCTACATATGAACATATGACTAGTCATTTTGTCTGAAATTATTTCATCTTTGATCTAGTAATTGTTTGGTATTTAAAAATTTTTTACACAATAACAAGTCTGCATAACAAAACATTTTGTTTGTCAAAATAAAAAATTTCTTGTGAAATAAACCAGTTTAGAGACATGGAAACTCAAAATCAAAGAAGAACTGACACAAAAGTGTGGATTTCTCGCACAGACGTGAACATCTTTAGTGTCACTTGTCATACCACTGTGCACACCAAACAATCAAACGATTCATGTAAAGAGTACAATTGATAACTTCAGCATTCACACAATTGCTAAATAAACAAAGTAAAAGTTTCAAATCAAAACAAAAATTTCAAATATTTTAAAATGATTTTATTCTCTATAATTTCATTCATTTAAAAAAAAACAAAAAAAAAAAACGTAATTTTTCACTTACAAAATTTATTACATTGACAAAATTCTATAAAAACAATTTTAGAAATGTCAACAACTGAAGAAATAACCAATTCTGATTTCATTCAACAAAAAAAAAAAAAAAAAAAAAAAAAAAATCATTTCTTTTAGAAATTTTCAATAATTTCAATATTCTTCCGTCATTTGTTGAATCAAATTTTTAAATATAAAATTCAGAATTTATTTTGAATCTTCACCAGGATGAAATTAGACGCTTCTTCACGTCAGGCCAAACGAGAAATTATTTCAATATTGAATGATGACAAAAGATTTATCTCCATTCAATACTTCATCAATTTATTTATTTATTTTTTTTAATAGAAAAACAGATTTGTCGGTTGTTCATATTTAAAACTTCCAAATTAAAATGGAAAGAATTCAATCAGAAAATGGCACAGATTTTTAATACATTTGTGTGAATGTGTGTACAAGTCTGGTAGCTTCATCTTAAATTTCTTTTACAAATAAAGCAACAATTTGAAATAAAAAGCATTAGGTTCTTCATTTTTATTCTTTCATTTCTGAAAATCTTTCCCAGATTCGGTTATTCACTAATTGTTAATCGACACTACATAAATCTATGATCCTTTGATGATTCTAATTTTTTTTTTATTGCAAATACAATTACAAGAAAACGCATCAGTTTTGGTAAATACTTATTTAACTGAAGAGTAATTAATCAGAATGTTTTAGTAGAACATTAGACTTAGAGGGTAGACATATACAGGTTGTCGTTATCGTCAACTTGCGATAGCAATTGGTTATGACCAACTGGTCGTAAAACAATTTGAACGTAAGTCAGTCCATGTTAAATTACCGTAAAAATATTAGACTCTAATGAAATTGTAATCATTATTTATCAACATTTTCTTAAATTTAATTATCAAAATAATGAGCTAAGTCATATTTTATAACTGCTTTCTCTTCATTACCTTTAAAACCATTGTATTCCACCATCTTTTTTTTTTAAAATAAATAAATTCAAAACACAAGATACAAATAGACAATGAGATTGTTTGCTGTAATGATAACTGAGTGACCAGCATCGTCAGCAGGTTTGGAATATATATATATGTGTGTGTGGTTGTTAAGTCTAAATTGAATAGGTTGTACATCGAACACAACCTGGATCTCGCTTCAATCGAGATTACAAAGAGTTAATCTTGTATTTCTTTAGTTGTATATTTCAACAGAAAACGGAAGCTTCAAATATTTGTCTAAAATTATATTTTTAAAACTTGTTTCATTCTTTTTAAAACAAATATTAAATCGCATCAATTTGATGTGCAGAGGTTTCAACAAGTATCTAAAACAGAGTGTGGTTGCCCCCCCCCCCTTTTCAATAACCCCCCCCTATTTTTTATTGTCAGAATATTGCATTATTGTTACATATCTTAAGTTTTCAATTCCATAAAACCCTAAAAAGATATAGAAATTGGTCTGGTTTGCAGATGGGATTGTAAAAAATGATGAATTTAGTACAGAGGAGGGGTGGGGTGTTATTGAAAACAAATGTTTGGAACGACTGATCTAAAGTATAACTTGAGACTAAAGAAAAAAATCGTTTATTTCGTTAACAAAATTTGTCTCTAAGGAAGAAGAGAAACCAATAAATCGACAAAAGTTTTGAGCAAAAATGAAGACAATTCAGATGAGAAAAGAATCTTTAGGAAGTTAAAATATAACTTTATTTTTTTTTTTTATAATCATTAAAATTCTCTCAGGAAATAAATTTTACTCATTTGTGATAATTATTAAAATGTTGGTTAATAAAAAAGTTAATCAATTTCGTCGAGATTTTAGTCATATGAATCGTAAGAAAATAAATCCAGTGAAAAATAAAAATAAAATACAAAAAAACTAAAACATTTTTTTTTTTTAGTTTGTCGGAAGATACCCCCCTCACACACACACACACACCTTTAAAATTAGAGATTGAATTTGACAGTTTTTCATGAGTCCAGAAAATGGGGAAACATGAAAAAAATATCAAAATGAAATAATATTGAATGAACAAAGGTGGAGGCACTTTTTAACAAAAATTCTCAAATATCAAAGCGTTGGAAAATGGCCATTAAATAGTAAAAAATCATCACAGAATCATTGAGGATAAACATTTTATATGAAGCACAAATTCTTGTCTATTGTTAATAGAAACACCCCCCCCCTCCCCCTGTAATCAAGACATCTTTTATATATTCGAGTCAAGATTTATGAGATTTGCAATTAAACTTTAAGACTGATTACTTTAATAATAAAAAACATCCGCACAGCGCATGATAATCTCACATATTTGAAAATGTGGTAAATTTACAAAACAAAAACTTTTGGAACCTATAATCTACAGTAAATATTGAATGGAATGAAGAAGTGTAAATCCAGTGTGGGATCATTACTGTTCACGGATCTGCAAGAGCATTTCAATGCGGAAATTCGTGATTGTTTCAGGTCATCATCTGCACCTTCTCGTTGGATGACGAGCACAGTGATAGTTTTTTTTGAGAAATGTACTTTTTCATAAAACAGTCACGATGCAAATTTACTACCAGCAAACAAAATAAAAAATTTAAAAAAGATTAAAATTTGCTGTGCCATTAAAGTAGCTTGCCTATAAAGTTAAAAAAGAATCATTAACTAAAATTCTAAAACTTAAAAAAAAAAAAAAAAAAAAAAAAAATTGAAATTATACGGAGATCAAATATCTCAACTACAATAAAATGTTTCAATGATTCATTCATGGTAATCTAATAGAAAAAAAATAAATTAAAAGGTGAAAATTTTAATAAAAGCAATTTATACATAAAAGAATGTTCATATATATATATATATATATATATTTTTTTTTTTTTTTTGGTACAGAAAAATTAGTACAACATTAGTACCGTTGGTTTCAAGCTCAGAAGGACGTAAGCTGAAGAGAGCCGGATGGTTAAGTCCTTCTGAGCTTGAAACCGACAATACTAATGTTGTACTAATTTTTTTGTACCAAAAAAAATAAAAATAAAATAAAAATAAATATTTTGCTCTTAATTTTAATTCTCAATTAATCGAGCACTCTGCTGGGACTTTTCCTACTATATTACAAAAGTAGTATATATATATATATGTATATTATAGATCAATCTGTTTTTTTTTTTTTAATATAAAAAAATATGAAATGTTCAATATTTACTGACATTATGGAATGGAAATACTTTTACAACCTGGAATGGATTTGTAAAAAGTGAATTAAAATATTTGGAAATTTGGAAAGAAAAATTGAATCTATTTGAAAAATAGAATGGTAAGAAATGAGATTTCTGTGGATTGGATGCTTATCTAATTCAAACAATTCTTTTCACATAAAATATTGAAAAGTCCGTAATAAAACTGGCGCCGTTTTGAAAGATAATCTGATGAGAAAGAAACGAGGGCGATACATAATCATTGGCTTGCATATTTCTATTGTGTCAAAGGTCAGAGAAATGAGCAGAGAACAAGAGCAACAGTAATTGGCAGAAGAGAAGCTGAGAACAACAACTTGCTCAATGTCTTTCATGGAACAAATAGAGAGAGAAAGGAATATATATATATTATATATATAGAGAGAGAAAGACAGAGAGAGAGAGAGAGAGAGAGAAAGAGAGAGAAAGAGAAAGACAGAGAGAGAGAGAGAGAGAGAAAGACAGAGAGAGAGAGAAAGAGAAAGAGAGAGAAAGAGAAAGACAGAGAGAGAGAGAAAGAGAAAGACAGAGAGAGAGAGAGAGATAGAGAGAGAGAGAGAAATATAGACACAGACAGACAGAGAGAGAGAAAAAGAGTAAACCAATTCAAACTTAAACGTTAATAGAACGATTCTCTCGAAGGAATTTCTCATTAGTCTAGAGTATTTTGAAGAACTGCATGATAGAATGAAATAAAAGTGATTTAGGGTTTTTATTTGTTTCTAAGTACATTCTATCAACATCTTTTTGTTGAGATATTAACATTAGCAGAAATTTTGAGATGATAGCTTTCCAGAGTTTAAATTCAGTGCCATTCCCTAAAAACAAAAAAACTTGCTTTTTACATAAGAGGCAATCATTTACAAAGGAGGATGATTCCACGTAATTGGTTTTAGTAATGTTATGGCATCGTAAGGAGGAAAGCATCAGACATCAAAGAAAGATTAACTTGGATTCTTTATCTTACACTGAATAACTTTCACGGCTCCTGTAAAGTCTGCGCTGACAATAATTTCCCTATCATCTTGCTGTAAAATTTCTTGGTCTGCAACGCCACTATTTGAGGACGCTGGGTTTGGTTTTAACAAAAGCAGTGGGTTTGGAGCAAGGATGGCAACAGTCACAACAGCATTATGTACTGAAAAGATATTGGTTAGATTGAAATGAAAATACGAAATCTGTTAAATATATACATACAAAAAAAAAAAAAAAAAAAAAAAAAAAAAAAAAAATCAGTGAAATTGCTGAGTCTTCTTTTAACTAAAATAGACTTAATTGGAAAAAGATATTTAAAATAAAAATCTCATGTTGAGGCTGCTGTGGAGGCATTCAATTGTCATGTAACAAAGCAAAAACATTCTGATTGACGTCAAAACTCATAACCAGCCTTTGCCAGGAATATTTAAAGAGAAGCGGCATAAACATACGTTCAAAAACATTTCAAACTTTTCTCATTTCAACAAAAATGAAGAAAAACAAACTAGACTCACCTTTAATGGCTTCCCAATAGTCATTACGGTCTCTTCTGGCAGACGAAAACTTGTAGTAGTCGTGCTGGGTTTTCCACAGATAAACAAAATAGTCTTCCGAACCACAGACGATGTATTTTCCTTTCGCACTAGGAAAGAGAATATAAAAAAAAAATGGAATCACAAAATTGAATATATAAGTGAGTGAATTTTATTGTCCTGTGAACTTACTGAATTGTCGAAGAAATAAGTGGACCTTGTTGTCTGAACCGACCGGAGAGAACATTTTATAACTTTGCATTGGATTGTTTTATTCGTTTGTTTCATCATTCTTTCGTTGCTACAATAAATGTGTTCATTCGTTTCTTGACCATTGTATTCATGCTGTCATATATTCTTTCCAACCATCTCATTCTTGTGTTGCTCACCTGTCATAACATTTTTGAGCTAACCAGCCAAAATAAAATCTTTTGTGTTATGTCTGGATAGGGACACGTATATATCATCATTCTTATATGGGCTGTAATAATGTATTGATTCAGTTTTTTTTCATCATATTCGGTTTGACGTCCATTTTACATGCTGGCATGCGTTCAACAGCTTTTAGAAATTGACTTCTAAACTAACCTATCTCTGGCCAGGTCTTTATTTATTCCTCTTCCTCATGTTTTTCTTTGACTTTCCCCTACTACCTCGACTGTTCTAACCCAAGATCTCTCATCCATTCTTTAAATGTGACCAAACCAACAAAGACTCCTCTTATGCACACATCTCATTATACAGTTCTAATGTAATCTTACTCAGAGATCATATCTAAACCTGTCTTTAAGTGTCACATTACATATCTATAGTATCATTCTCATATCATTTCTCTCCATGCAATACATACTCAACACTCACTGGTCAGGTTTCACACAGGTTTGATATACTCTCCCCTATGTTGACAGTGATAACGCTCTGCTGGTTAGTAATGGCAGAAATTCCCTGAACTTACTCCATCCACTCCTAAATCTTGCAATCACACTAGAATCTGCTCCAATGGTATCATCAAGGTAACAAAACTTCTGAACAACCTCAATAGCTTCGTCATCCAGATATACTTTGTCCAAATCTCCATTGTCTTTCACTTCTTGAACACAAACTAGTTATCCTCTCTCAACTTAGAGTAATTCCAACTCAATACAGAACCGTGATGTACTTCTGCATTGACTTTAAGCTTTCACTAAATGTGCTGTTAATTCTAACACGACTGAGCATTTCTGTACATTGCTTGAACACCCTTCACCAACCACTCGTTTGCACCTAATTTACGTGAAGCTCAACAGACAAAAACATTTAAATAAAAAAATGTAAACTCCTTTATGAGTATTTAGTTTTTTTTTTATAATATTTATTTAAAATTATGACAATCTCAGCGAAGCAAGTTACATGACTGTTTCGTAAATATTGTTGTTTTAATGTTCGTTCTATTTAATTATTATTTGCAAAAAAAAAAAAAAAAAAAAAAAAAAAAAGGCAACCATGAAGCCATAAAACAAATAAAGTATGAGAAGATATACCCTCGCCATGAAAAGAGTTGATAAGAAAGCTATGGATCACATCCAAATAAATCAGCAGCTAAGAACAGCTCGGTTGATAGTTGAGAATGAAGTGTTGATTATTGCTGCATTAAGATCAATTTTTACGTAAACAACATCTTGAAAGATAAACTCAAACAATGCATGATAGACAAACAAGAGAAGTGTGTGAAGTTGTGCAAAGCAGTTGTTTTTTTTTTTTTTTTTTTTTTTTTTAATAACTTTCATTTGTGTACATCTATAAAGTTGAAATATTTCATTTCGAGTTGTTTCTAAACATAAATATCTTCGTTTTTCCGGTGTTATTTAGGGTTTATTTGGATTAGTTATGGAAATTCTGAATCATATTTTTATGACATTAATATTTCTAAAAGGTTAGTCAACATATGCCAGCATGTAAAATGGACGTTAACCTGATGATGATGATGATGATGATGATAACTCAATTTTGTTTTCAGATTCTGATATTAGTTATGGGTCAAAGTACAGATATAACAGTGTCAGAAAAGCAAGCTCCGAGGTGTGATGTCATAACTAAAATGTAATCTCTGAAAGAAAAAAAAAAAGAATGGAGCACTCATCAACAAGCTTCTCTCTTTGCCGATATTTTTGCAAATATTTTCAAAGACGACGATGGCAGAGAACCTGCAACACTACACATAATAGTACGACTAATGTGGCCGATCACCATCACCCAAGTCGAGGTCGAGAAGCAGCTTTTGTTCTTGGACGTGAATAAGGGGCAAGGGTCAGATGGACTACATCCAGCAATTTTACGAGCTGTTGTGCTTAAACTATCTGAATCTCTAACAACCCTTTTCAACTTTTCACTGACCACCGGAGTTGTTCCTGCTGATCAGCGGATGATCACAATCTGCCATATCTTTAAAAAAGGTGACAAAGAAGACCCAATGTATTACAGACCAGTGAGCCTCACCTCTATTGTCTCCAAATCCGTAGAAGTTCTACTCAAGCGGACAATCATGGCTCATCTAACATCTGTTGCTGCCATCTCAAGATGGTTTCATTCACAAATTTACTGGAGATGAAAGAATGGATCACAGACTTAATGGATGATGAAGATAATGCTGACATTGTCTTTCCGGATTTTGCCAAGGCCTTTGATTCTGTACTTCTATATAAACTCAACACCTATGTATGGCTTCCATGAATCGGTTATAAAGTGGATAAGATCCTTTCTTGGTGATCGTACATACAGGGTTCTAATAAATGACCGTCTCTCATCTGAGATGGCTGCTTGCAGTGGTATTCCACAAGACTCCATGCGGGATCCGATTCAGTTTCTACTCTATATAAACCACATGTCAGGCAGAATTGATGGAAACATGTTCCTATTTGCAGATACATTAAATTAGTAGCTTTCAGAAGTGAGATTGACAATCTCAAGTCTAGCCTTCAATATGCCTGGAAATAGTCCATTGAATCAATGTTGCCTTATTGCAGTGGGTTCTCCTTCCGACTTGGCTCTTACTTTCAGCAGTGACGTAAAGTCAATAAAACATACAACAGTCGCCTGCTAATAGGACCAATGCTGTTCCAAAATCCGCCTAAGTGAAAAAATCTGATCAGTGCAACACCGACCTCGGCGGAAGCCGGATTGGTTTGGTTGGTTGTTTTGTTTTACGGCATATCAACCCTTTTAGGGTTATTTAATGCTGAATCAGGTCATTTTGGTAAAATTAGGTTTTGTTTTATGGCATATCAACCCTTTTCAGGTTATTTAATGCTGAATCCGGTCATTTTGGTGAAGGTTTTTATGCTTCAAGTTTTTTATATGTTTAGGTATTTATTCATGATGTTTGGTTTAGTGAAAGGGGGGGGGAAAGAGGGGAGACGGGAGAGAAAATGGTTGTTTTTTGTTTTGGATTTTGCAGAACATGATTGAGTTTAGAAAAGGAAAAAAACCCAATAAAACATCAATGTTTGGTGCATTTTGAGTCAGGAAGTCAATAACTTCAGACAGCCTGATTTGGTAGCGCAAGTAGGTTCTATTTGACCCATAGATGAGGCCCTTACAGGTACTACCACTCCAGGCCAGAGTGGACCTGGGAGCAATGGCAACTAAGGAGCAACTCCACATTCCCCACAGCTTCCAAATGGAAGCCTCACCACTGGATGTCTTTTAAGGTCATACCCAGAACCCCGGATTGGTTTGGTCAGGTTTGAAGGTCGCTTTGTGTTTGAAAATGCTGCAGAAGGATAATTGAAAAGATTTTGCATGCAACATCAAACAGATTTATTTTGCGATAGTTGCTGCATATACGGCGATCACGTTTTTTGCAGAAAGGGAAGGGAATTGTGTCGCTATAGTCTTGAGGGATTTTTTCTGAGCACCAAACGTAGCAGAGTATTTGATATAACCACCTGGCCATGATATCAGGACAACAATTGGTATGTGTGGTGGTAGTACATAACAAGATTCGCCAGAAAGTATCAGGATAAGTGGTCATGCCTGGTCCTCATGCATGGCACTCGAAATCTTTCGTGTGTGGCTCCAAACCCTGGTAAATCGTCTCAGTTGTAGGTTTTGTCAGTGGAACAGCAAAGGCTGTGGTTGATGATAGAAATCCACGTAGCGTCTGTTTTGGAATTGACGGCTTCTGGTTCCTTGCATCTCTGCGTTTGCAGACTCTACAGCAAGTGCAAGCATGTGAAAATTCAAGGAGTGTCTGCACCGGTAACTGGCATTTTATTGTTGCCTGTCTGGATAATCTGCAGCATGAACGGGTGCATAACTTGCTATTAGACAGGTTAGATGGAGGTGATAATGCTTGGGATATTCTAAATACTAAATAACCATTTGTAGTGAATATAAAGTGAAAACGGGAATTTTATTTTATTCTAACAGTGTTTATTTATTATTTTTTCCTAATAATTTTTTATTATTATTTTATTTTTATATGATGTCTCTGGATCAATATCATTTCAAGATTTCTGATGAGGGAGCTCTTATCACCAAATTTTACAGGAAGGCTGCGAGCAAAAATATCTTAGTATATTATAAGTCGGTCCTCCCCCTAACAGCCAAAATAAGATATGCGATGAATGAAATAGCACGTATCCAAGACAAGTATAGTGTATTAGCGGACAACACCCGCCTGCACTAGGCAGTTCCATCAGGTGCTGGATTTGAATGGATACCCCAACACCACCATCAGGCACATGGAGAAACCTAAAACACGGAGGAGATGCTTTGCATCCAGCACCTGCTTTTATAAACTGCCTCATCTTAGGGATAAAATCACAACAGTAGTCCGCAAAGCCATTGGAAGAAAAGGCTTAAATATGCAGCTTGCCCATTAAAAACGGGAATTTGGAAGTCTATTACTAGACTCCAAACGCTAAAGAAAAAAAAAACGCAGTTCGGTTCAAATCCTGTAGAAGCACCAAACACCTCTGTACAACTTCGAGCTCCAATAAACGAAAATAATTCGGCTCACAGCAAAATCTCACTGTGACACTTCTACCTTCTTCAGACACTCTCCCTTCTCCCTTTTTATTAGATTTTACTGCGGGGATGAAGTAAGTCGGGCCCACCTCCACCACTCGATTCTGGCTCAAGATCATCACTTCCGCCACATAAAGTTAACTACTTTTAATGATAAAACAATTTAAGTAATATCGAATAGTTATAAAATAAAATTGAGATTAAAAAGACTGTATATAACACAGTAAAAATGTGTAGGCATCTACATACCTACATCAACAAGCAATATTCAGTTATTTAATAGTTAATATATTCACAGAGAATTAATTTTAAATAACATTTTCTTCAAGTCAAAACATTTTTGTGTAATCCATCATCCCACTCACCTGAAGCTCGCTTTTATTTGGCTGCTGTTGTTTGTTCCGCCTTTGTATTTGCAAGTTAATGTTAAGTCTCTTAAATCATAGAGTCGGATTCGAGAATCATTTGTGGTCACAAGAATCTAAACAAAGAAAAAAAAAAGAAAAAAAAAGAAAAATAGAATTGTGCATGCACTTTCGTGTAAATTAAAAAAGGCTAAAAAAAAAAACCAAAACTACAGCATCATATAAATATAAAAATATTTTTACATTAAGATGAAATATTTATTTTACTGACTTAATGATCTTTTAATACAAATTAATGGAGTCAATTCAAAATACGCGCTCAATGAAATACATGGAGAATCAAATTGTTGTGATAATTGAAACAAATACATGGAAGATACTGTCAAGTCTGCTACAAGGAAAGTGGGCTCCCTCTACTGTGCTAGATAATTTCTCACACCTGCCAGTATCCTATATCTCTACAAAGCAACCATCTGCTCATACATAGAGTATTATTGTCACATCTGGGCTGGTGCACCAACCAATTAGGAGAGTAGAAAGGTGACCTTTGGTTTACTTTTGGCAGCCTCGTAATTCTTGCTTCCCTTATTTTATCGTTTAGTCCTCACATTTCACGAGCGAGGTTTCTAACAAATGGGGAAGAATTGCTGTTTTCTGGGTCGGAATCTATCGATTTAACACTTCTTGTTGGATAGTTTTTTTACCTTGACATAGTATTTTATTTTTAGCTCCTTACATCAAATGGCTTTATGCCTTGTCTGGATTGATTTCCATAAAAAACAAAAAACAAAAAAACACTAGTCTCTCCCTCTTAGACAGGGTCCAAAAAGACTACCAATCTCAAGCTCCTGTTCCATCGCCACAATGTTGCATCACTGTGCTTGTTTTACAATTACTTCAATGGAATGTACTTCGACGAACTTGCTGCCCTGGTACCCCCTGAACATAAATACACCTGGCAATCAGCTAAATCCCACCCCTTCACTATAGAGATCCCCAGATGCTGGAAGGTTTTCTACTGTAATAGCTTCTTTCCTCAAACTGCTGGCCTTTGGAATTCCCTTCCCTGCTCCCCTGACTGTACCAACATACAGAAATTTAAATGTATTGTGAACAAATATCTTGCTGCACAACTCCCCACTTAGGATGCCACTATGGATATGGCCTCTAATTCACAGTAGTCCTTTATGTCCCAGTGGCAATGTACCTTGTTTGGGGTGAATAAAAGATTTTTTTTTAAATTTCTTCTAATCTTCACAACAAATTAATCATCAAAACTTGTAAAATGACAAAAAATGTTGACCCTAAAAATTTCTATTAAAAACTAAAGTAAATCTCTTTTCTAAGTCTAAAGGTTCATAGGATTAACCTCAGATTAAAAGACACAAACACATTTTCTTTAACAAGCCTTTAGTATGAGATTGTTTGAAAATATTTAAAATTATTCATCATCGAAAAATAGAAATGTGGGTAATATTTTTGAGTTTACAAAATTAATAAACGAATTTGATAAAACTGTTAATATGTCATGTAATAGAAAATTTACATAATATATTTATTATATTGGATCGCATTGATAATAGCGAAAATAATAGTTGAAACTGATATTGTGTTAAATTGAAAATGGAATTTTTTTTATTTCTGATCGATATTTTCTATAGAAAAGTAGATTCTTTTTTTTTTTTATAAGATAATTGCGACAATTAATTTCCAACAGAACTGACAAAGGCAATTTATCAGATGGTAATACAGAATTATTATCAGTAGACATCTTTTATCTGAAGACTTCTGCAAAACTAAGTTAAGCTTAATAACGGCAATGACAATATGGTAAACATTCACTTTAAAGATTTCAAAATCATATGTTGAAAGAAAAATTTTCACTATGAAATTTGTTTAATTTTATGTAAATAAAAATATAACATTGAATAATTCTTGAAAATGTAAGAATCCGTTACACATAAAATAAATTTAACGATGAAAAAAAACAAAAAAAAACAAAAAATTCCTACCTTATCTTCTCCAGGAAGAGGTTCAATCCCAGTGACTTTACGCCCTTTCGCATTTTTACCCCGGGTTGATCGGACATGGATTTGTGTTGAATATTTCAATTGCTAAAACAAATTAAAAAAAAAATAAATCAAAAAAATCATGTTTGTCTCACAATCTGTTCTACTTGTGTTTAATAGTGAAGTGACATCTTATTAAGCCTCATCATCATATTCTGTTTAACATCTGTTTCACATACTGGCATGTGGTGACAGCTTTAATGAATTAACTTTCAAAATAACGATCCATTTTTATCACTTCCTTCCATGTTTTCCTTGGCCTTCTCCTGTGAACTAAATTTGCTACCTCAACTGTTCTACATCTAACTCAAGAACTCTAAGAAATTCTTTCAACATGTCCATACCATTGAAGTCTACTGTTCTGCACACATCTCCTTATACTGTTCAGATTTAATTTTCCTGAGGTTATGAGAACTAAGCCTGTCTTTAAGACTCAAATTACACATCCATCCTATCATTCTCATATAATTTCTCTTGATGCAACACATGTCCTCAACCCTCACTGGCCAGGTTTCACTTCCATACATTATCACACTGCATACACATGTCTGATAGACTCTTCCTTGATCGATAACACTGCTGGTTAGTAATGGCAAAAGTTCTCTGAACTTACTCCATCCACTCTTAATTCTTGCAACAATGTTAACACCTGCTCCACCCTGTGCTCTAATGATATCACCAAGGTAACAAATCTTAGACAACCTCAATAGCTTCGCTATCCAGATAAACTTTCTCCACATTCAAGTCCTCATCTATCTCTATTATCTTAGACTTCTTGGTTATCCTCCCTCAACCTACCAGTAATTCCACTGCACTTCTTGTGTACCCAATGCTTACAGGTACTACAAAAAATTGAATTGCATGTGACTCCCTTTCCACAAATTGAGCTGGGGAACTTCCCTCTTTCGGGGGGGAGCTTCCCAACACTACAACCACGGATCATCACTTCAGTCTTGGTAACATTCACTTTCAAACCTTTACTTTTCATAGAAGTCTTTAAGTTAACAAATAGGTCATCCATCTCAAAATAATACAATTGTTCTGGAACTTATGTTAACACAAATTTATTTTTTAACTTCTGATTTTTTACTTGTAATTTAATGAAAATAAAAGCAGAAATTTTTTTTGAGGTAATCAAACAATTCTGGCAGCGCCCCCCCCCCCCTCTTCCCCCCGCCCCCCCCCCCATTTTACATTTTTACCTGAGCATGTATACTAAATAATTAACATTTATCGCAAACAAGTTGAAGAGTGAACCAAGATAAAAGCAAAACTAAAAAATATATTCGACTTAATGGCTTATAAATATGTTTATAAAATATCGATTTCTCTAAAATAAAAAATGGGTGAATGAATAGAATAAGACATTTCCTCTTGAAAACAGATGATAAATGCTCCCTTCATTTATGTAGAAGTGGATTTGTAAATATGAGAGAGAGAGAGAGAGAGAGAGAGAGAGAGAGAGAGAGAGAGAGAGAGAGACAGAGACAGCTTGAGTTATTCATTTACTGTTGAGAACAGAATGGCGGAATGTTGCCAAACAATAAACCAGAAATCGTATAGATTTTTAATTAAAGAAACAAAAATTAAACTGTCCACAATAATTATACATGACTGATAAGTTTGAAATGTTACACAATAAAAAAAGGAACAAAAAAACAATAAAAATAAAAAATAAAAATAAATGCCAAACAATTTACCTCCGTTGTAAAAAATATACATTTCCCATCATATGTCCCAACGACTGCATATTTGCCATTATTACAAAAATTTGCTGTTGTGATTAAATTGGATGGTCCGCTCACTTCATTCCACATTGTCACTTTCTTTTCGGGGATGTTCCATAGTCGCAGTTTGCCATCAAGAGAACCACTCAAAAAGTAACGGTCATCCTAGGAAAGCAAGGAAACATAATTGGATGAAAAATCAAAAGAGGAAAAAAAATGCTTTCATATTTGATTTGTCAAACTAAAAAATATTAAAACTTGATCAAAAATTTAAGGATAAAAAAATATTTAGCAGATTTAAAAAAAAATTTTTTATTTAATAATGATAACAGAAATATTTGAAGAGAACATAGCTTTCTTTTGTAACTTATGTATTTATAATGTTGGTAATTTAAAACTGAATGAATAGAGAAAAAAATGGATGACTCACTTTGGGATGGAAGACAATGGCTGTGACAAAGTCTATATGTTGGAATGTGCACAGACATTCCCTTCTAGAAATATGCCATAAACGTACAGTTTTGTCCATTGAAGACGAGAGGATGAAATAATTCTGAGTAAAACAAAATAAAAGAGAGTGATGAGCAGTTGATAACGAGAATGCAAAGTATATAACATCTGTTAGCAAAGATCCAATATCCCAACAAAACTGGCAAGAAACAGATGTACCTGCAGAACTTTGATGCTTTTCAAAATGGTAATTCTTTTATTCAGGTATCAAATAATGACCCGTTATAATAAAGCTCTACGAATTATGTTAAGTGTTGAAAAGACACCATTTTAAATTGTAACTTTAATATGATAAACATTTTCTTTTAAAGTTTTATCAAAGACAAAGACACACACACTAAAAACATTCTTTAAATAAATACATAGAAGAGTATTTTTAGCCATGCGGACTCTTTGGAATATCTAAAGGATTTGGTCAGCAAGTTCAGTAAAAGCCGAGACTTCCTTTCATGACTACTT
Source organism: Sepiola atlantica (assembly GCA_963556195.1). Lineage (NCBI taxonomy): Eukaryota > Metazoa > Mollusca > Cephalopoda > Sepiida > Sepiolidae > Sepiola > Sepiola atlantica. Next base: position 154,212,417 of record OY744526.1, read on the forward strand.
GGATGCAGCAGCACTCAACCAGACATCGGATCTCTACAGAAAGTTTGTCACCTCCATGAAGTAAGATTTAATTTATGTCGTCCAAGTATTACGAGGGGCGTTCAATAAGTAATGCTCCTGACCCACTTCCAGTTGTCTGATCTAGATGAAATTTTGCATGTATAATGATTTATATCTGTATGGGTTATGTTGCAAAAAAAAACCCAGCTCCGAACTAATTGTGGTTTCTGATTTACAGGTGTTTGAACTGAGTCAGGTGTGAAATAGAGCCAGTTGAGTGTCGCGCAGTGATCCGGTTTTTGTATTTGAAAGGACGCACACCAAAGGAGACTTTTGATGAAATGAAAGAAACTTATGGTGATGATGCCATATCATATGACCTTGTAAAACGCTGGCATCGTGAATTTAAACATGGCCGGAAGTCTGTGGAAACAGCTCCCAGACCTGGTCATCCCTCTTCTGCCGTTGATGAGGCATCTGTCTGTCAAGTTGAGGCTGCCATTTTGGAAGATCGACGCATTACTATTCGCCAAATAGCCCAAGAGGTCAAGATTAGTACAGGGTCTGTGGAAACTATCATTCATGACCATTTGCATATGCATAAGGGGTCTGCCAGATGGATTCCCAGGTTGCTCACACCTTTCCAGAAGCAATAATGCGTCGAGTGCTCGAGGATGAATTTGAAGATGTGCCAAGAAGATGAGTCAAAGTTTTTCAAAAGACTGATTACACCGGATGAAACTTGGATCCATCACTATGATCCAGAGACCAAAGCTCAGTCAATGCAGTGGAAGCACTTGGACTCACCACCTCCAAAGACGGCAAAGGTGCAGCCCTCCGCTGGCAAGGTCATGCTCAGTCTTCTGGGACCAGGGCGGAGTAGTGATGACAGATTTCCTGGCAAAGGGTACTACAATTACAGGAGCCTATTACGCTTCAGTTTTGATGAAATTAAGAGAAGCTATCAAAATCAAGAGGCGGGGCATCCTCCTCTTGCAGGACAACACTCCGGTCCACAACTCGCATGTCGCCAGATCAGAAGCACGGGCGTGTGGCTATGAAATCCTCCCCCACCCCCCCTTACTCTCCTGACGTTGCATCCTCTGACTTTCATCTCTTCTCAGCCATGAAGTTGTTTTTGAAAGGAAAGCGTTTCCCAGATGATGCAGCCTTGATTTCTGAAGTTACGTGGTTGGAGGACCAACCTGGGGTGTTCTACAAAAACGATGTCCAGAGCTGCATCAAACGATGGGAGAAATGCATAACTCTGGGTGGTTTTTATATAGAGAAAAACTAATAACTGTGCCAAGTTTCATTAATCTACTGCTATGGGAAATGGGTCAGGGGCATTACTTATTGAACGCCCCTCATAATTTCTTTTATAGTCTTTTGGATCTCATCCAAAGATGAGCGATCCATCATCTTATGGATGTTTGAGGTTTTGGGCGATTGGTGGCAATTAATGACCAATGAGGTGTAAGAAAAGATCAGTGAAATATTCAGTCCAGTGAAATATTCAGTTCGGCTAAATCTTTGAAGACAGAAGATCCATCGTTAGATTTGAGTGATGCCACAGACAAAGATTGAGAACGAAACATCTGATTAACTAGTGTACTAATTTTACATCTTCATGTGGACAGATCATCTAGACTTTCTGATAGGCTTTAAAGACAGAAACCTTTGAAGCACTTTAGTATTTTTGTTAAGCCAGATTTGTAGATTCCATTTTGAGTTGGCTGATCTGATCATTTTAATCAAATAAATTTTGATGATTTTTCCGAGATCAATAACCTGAACATGATGTAAACATTGGTTTTAAACTTCACATCTATAACTGTTTGGAAATTCTAATATATTTTCAAGTCCTGCAATTTTGATACATCAATACATTTTGGGACTTTTATTGCATTAAGAATAGTTGCATGTATGATGCAGGGTTTCAATTTGTCGTACACACTCTATGATCCATACCACACATGACAGGGCAAACATCCTGATGGCCTTGCGTATGAGTTATAATGTGATCATATGCACACACCATATTTCTTTTCCTAAACGTTTACAATAATTAAAAAGGGCATAGATACCTGGTAGGAAATGGCAGTAATGACATCTTCCAAGTAATGACATCTTCCAAGTAATGACATCTTCCAACAAAAATAATTATGATTCGTAACTATCAAAATTATACTAGTTTAGAAAACGTGAAGTTAGAAAAAATAATTCTAAGAATACTTACTTTGGACCAGGAAATGTCCAATAGGTCAGCAGTATGTCCTCTATAAACACAGAACGGCTTTTTCATAAAAGGGGCATGCTTATAGTCATCTTCAGATTGACATGGCCCCTAAAAAGAAAAACAGATTCAATATCAACATAATTGATTCTAAGGCAAGAATGAGTGAACGACTCGTTTAACATTGCTACCTCTACTGTCCTACATCTACTAACCCAAGAACTCGTATCCATTCTCTCAACATAGCCATACCATCTATATCTCCTGTTCTGAATACGTCTCTATACTGCCCAGATTTAATCTTCCTCTGAAGTTATTAGATCTAAGCTTGTCTTTAAGACTCATGTTCTGACATGTAATGTAACTTTGAAGGTATTGGGATAGACAGTGTTAGGGTTGAATGTGTTGTTTGAAATTCAAAGTTGGATGTATCTTCAGTTTCTTCTAGAAAAGACGAACTAACCTGGTATTTTTTGAGGAAGTTTTTCACTAACACAACATTCACTTAACTCGCTTTGCCAGGAGACTTGGCTACTTCATGTTTTTTTATTAAAATTCATTTCTCATTCATTTCTTCTCCAGAAGGAGAAGCAATTTAAAATATCACAGCATGAAATAGCAAAACATGTTTTTTTTATATATCATCTATTTCCATGGGATATTCTAATAGAACGGGGGAAAAAATTGGTATTTGTATAAAAAACGATTTAAACCAAACATTCACAAAAAGAATTGCATAAAGTAACAATTCTTCATATAAAACTCCAAATTCTTTCATTGAATTCTTATAGAAATATGGCATAAAAAAAGCTGCTGCTGCGGTCATGTTTTAGGGCAAAATGAATTTATTGCTCCGAGCTTTTTGGGGCCTGCCAGAACGCTGGTCACTTTCCGCTGATGTGTGGTCATTCTTGAATCGGTTGAACCACTCCTTAATTTGTATTACACATCGCATCTTCTCCAAACACCTGCTGAATCTAACGCAATGGCGGAGATGAACACCATTCCAAAAGAAGACTTCCAGTGGTGTTTCCGGCAATGGATGGATCAGTGAGCTAAGTGTGTACAAGCACAAGGGGCCTACTTTGAAGGGGATTAGGGTCCCAACTCGTCACGTATTTGAAATATTTTTTCTGACCTAAGGTCGGATATTTTTAGACAGGCCTCATAAGAATCACATACATCCTAAGATGAATGTGCTGCTCAGAGCATTCTTTCTTGTCATGATATTTCGCAATCTAGTGGAGGATGATCGCTTCTGTCTCTTACAGCCTTTCTCACAGAAGAGACGTTGCTAGTCTTTCTCTACTCTATCGTTATTTCTATGGAAGGTGCTCGACTGAGCTCCAATCTCTGGTTCCCCTGCATAAAACATTCACAGCAAGAACTCCTCTTATTACTACAACTGCAATAAACTTTCCTTTATTCATCTGTGTACCTTCCGTCAAGCAAAATTTCCATGAACAGAGTTTCTTTCCAAGAAACTCCCATCTGTAGAACACAGTACAATCGGATTACTTCACTGAAGATTACAACATGGTTGTCTTCAAATCCAATGTCAACAAATACTTGCCATAAAGCGTCATTTTTTTTCATTCCATTTATAATTTTCAATCCTCTCATTTTTCATCATTCAACTGATAATCTATCCATCTCATTATCCCTTATCCTCAAATGACTTTTAGACTTGATAAGTGCTGACTCATTAGTAAACAGAATTAAAAAAAAACAAAAAACTAATTCTAAGAAAAAACTCAAAATGGCTATTAGAATATTATTTAAACTATGATGTAGAAAGGTTTTAGCAAAAGATTGAAAAAAAAACAAAAAAATGAGAAAAAAAACAAAACAAACCCAAAACATTTCTACCCGAATCATTTAGAAAAAAAAAAAAAAAAAGTAATAATTTTCAACTTACTCGATCCAGGCTTGAAGCTTCCGATGATGCAAGAGAATCTAAACTTTCACGCGATTCAGAAGGAGATAATTTTGCTGAAAAGACATTCAAGATCAATATTAAAAAAAAAAAAAAAAAAAAAAAAAAAAAAAAAAAAAATCAAGGATCAAATTTACTAGAAAATCTTATTAAATCATCAAAAACGAAAATTACAAATCTTTTCCAAGAACATTAGAGACTCTTTTGCACCCTATCCAAGAGGGAGAGACTAGTGGTTGGTGTACCAGCCTAGATATGACAACAATACCCCATACATGGCCAGATGATTGCTTTATCAATGTATAGGATACTGGCAGGTGTGAGAAGTTTTCTAGCATGGTTGAGGGAGCCCACTTTCTTTGCAGCAAACTTGGTATTATCTTTTATGTATTTATTCCAATTCATGTTATCTATGAATGTTAGGCCGAGGAGTTTGAATGTTTGCATCTCGGGAAGGGTGCTATCACCCACAGCAATCAGTGGTTTGAAAGGTTTCTTATAAGTGTTAAAGGAAAGGATCTTTGTCTTAGTAGCATTAAATGTTACCATCCATTTGTGCCCCTTTCAAAACAGACTGGATGTAATTTTCTAAGGATTCAGCCATTATCTTGACATGTATCTGTTCGTTTTGCTCGTGTGTCGAGAATAGTGTGGTGTCATGTGCAAATATACCAGTCTCGGACATGATTTAAACAATAACTAAAGAACTCACCTTCAACATACTTCTGTCTCAAGTCTTCAAAGTAACTATAGGCACTTTTAAGAACCCAAATTCTTAAGACACTGTCCTGACCACCAGTTGCCTGCAAGTTGAAAGCACAATATTTTAGATCGATATACAAATATACATTATAGACATCGCAATTGGGTTTCTTAATAATTTCTATCTTTTATCTCATTCAATCAAAATATTAGCAAACAGATAAAAATGTACATTCAATTTACTTATTAACTCACTCAAATATTTACATAAAACATTTGTATCCGTTATACTTAGATGCAGACACGTTAACCATAGACAAGTCTGAAGACTATGACAGGACAATTTTTATGATATAAGCAAATACTATTAGCAAAATCAAAATACGACTCATAAAATGTGAATCTAATTTTGTTTTTATCTCAGAATTAGAGAATTAAAAAAAAAAATACAAGGTATTAAAAACTGCTTTTCATATTTTAGCAAATACTCAAGTTAAACTAGTTTTTCCAAAACAAAATAATAATCCAACAATGAATGAAGATTTCTTTTTAATCTGGTGTCTAACAGAGTTGTGCAACACATGAATTGTGGTCAATAATCATGTCTATAACTCAAGTTGGTACAGTTTTATTCAAATTTAAAAAAATATCTTAAAATACTCACCAATAAACGGCCACAAGGAGAAAATTTCATGGTCCAAATTGCATTCTTCAAAGTAAAATAATGAGAATAAAATCAGTTTACAAAATGCAGACGAAATATTCAGGCTGCCAAGATGTGCAATAATCAAAGTGTCAAAGACATTAACAGAAATGTTTTAAAATAATGCTTATGGGTAAAGAGGAATTTTTTAAATTCTAACATTTAAAAAGTTGACAACTGTTCATAGGTTTTATTTTGAATGTTTGTCATGGAAGGTGGGCATGAGTATTTTAGAAATTTGGATGAAAAATAGATTTTAGTCATTTTTCTATTAATTTGAAAGTTTATAGAGCCCACTTCTAATAAAAAAATAAATTTACTGTAATATTTTATAGTTTTTACATTAAATGGTTGAAAAGTTTTTTTATAATTGGTAAAGGAAAGGAGCTTTATCTTAGTCGCATTAAATGTTACCATTCATTTTATGTCACCATTTCACTACAGAGGTCATTTTCTAAAGATTCAACCATTGCCTTGGATATGTATGTGTTTGCTTTTCCCACATGTCGAGAATGGAGCATGGTGTCATCAACAAATATATCCATCTTGGAAAGAATTGCATTAGGGAAGAGTAGCTAATACTATTAGAAAGTCTTGAAAACATTTATTAAATGAAAGGAACTCAATGACATTACAACCATTGCACAATTGTTCTAAGTAGAATGCAAGTTTTTAAATTTGTTAAAAACTTGATTATTCAAAAAAAAAAAAAAAAAAAAAAAAAAAATTTTTTTTTTTTTTTTGTAATAAAAAAAAGAAAAGAAAAAAAAAGGTGGCTCATATACGACAGATTCAGAAGAAATTGAGAAGTTAACAAATTTATCATTTCATAAAGAAAAATCTGAAAAATAAATACCGAATGTTCTCCACTGAGATCTTGAAGTAATCTAGGTTGAGAAAAATCCCATGGTCCTTTATTGCTGCTGGATACTTTTATCTGGAAATGGTGGGGGAAAAAAAGTCATGATACTAATGATTCAAAAAGAGTAAAAATTATTGAAGAGAAAATAAAAATTGTATTCACAAATCATTCACTTGAATCATTGGCCTAGTTATTTATCTTCCTCCCACAACGTAAGATGTGACACAAGGTCGGGAAAGTGGGATTTGAAAAACCAGCGCTCGAGAATTTGAGCACTCTGGTCATTAAAAATTGCCTGGGCAGCCCCGTCAGAATTTTCAGGCGATTAGCAATAAACTAACTCCTTCTCAAAGGGTGAGAAAGCAAAGCCTGGGAGGGTGGACCTCCTAGAATTGCACAGGACAGCCCCATAGACCAGCGTAAATTAAGCCCCGAAGGCCAAGACAATACCAGTCTATCACAATATTAGACTATTTGTTATAATCAGTAACCACTTTAGACTTTTTAAGCCAACATTTAATTCTATGCTGGAGATTTCAACAATTACCAGAATTTGTATCTAGGCAACAAAGAAGACAACTGGAAAGCAAGAAAGTAGCACATATTAGCTTGCTTGCTGGTGACATATTAGCTTGAATTACAACTGTTCATAGGTTTTATTTTGAATGTTTGTCATGGAAGAGTTACTTAAAAATCTCCATTTTTTTGTTTTTACTTCCATTCATGCCAGACAAGGCAATTGCTACCGAAACATAAGGGGCTATTGTGAATTAGGGGCCATACCTACAGGGCATCCTAAGTGGGAGTTGTTTGTTTACATTACATTTAAATTTCTACATGTTGGTACAGTCAGGGAAACAAGGGGCAGGGGAAAATTCCAAAGGTTAGCAGTTTGAGGAAAGTTATTAGAGTAGAAAGCCCTCAAGCTTATGGGTATTTCTACAGTGAAGTGATTGAAATTTTGCTGACTGATGGTTCGGTCGGGGGGTATTTACGTCGAGGGGGCACAAGAGCTGCAAGTTCATTGGAGCACATTCCATTAAAGTACTTGTAAACGAAGCACATGGATGCAACATTGCGGCGATAGGACAGGGGCTGGAACTTGGTAGATAGTATGGGACCTATTAGATTAAAGGCTCTTTTTTGGACCGTGTCTAAGAGGGAGAGACTAGTGGTTGGTGCACCAGCCCAGATGTTACAACAATACTCCATGTATGGGCAGATGGTGGCTTTGTAGTGTCAAGGGTTTTTATGATATTCCAGAGTTGGGAAAAAGTAATGATCAGATAATCTAGTGTGGCTTCAGTTCGCAGTGGTAAGTTTGGGAGGGAGTGGTTTGTGGAGTCCAAGGCGAACCGCTGGGCAAGCAGTTCAGCCTTATCAGTTGCCATGCAGGCGACATCATGGTGGTTGGATAGCGGGGTAATTGTTGATTGCCTATTATTCACCACACTATTATAATTGGATGGTGTGTATTGCGTTCACTAATACCATTTGTGTGTCTATGGGATGATGAAGGCTAAAATTTCAGTTTAATTAGCAATAAAATGTTTATAAGTGTGTTGACTTTATACCCATTGCCTATTGCGGTTGAGGACATGTGTTGTATGAAGAGAAATGATATGATGAATGTGTAATATGAGTCTTAAAGACAAGCTTAGTTCTAATGACCACAAAGGAAGATTAAATCTGGACAGTATAGGATGTGTGCAGAACAGGAGACTTTGATAGTATTGAAAGAATGGATGAGTTCTATGGTTAGTAGATGTAGAACAGTTGAGGTAGCAGGTTCAGTTCACAGGGGAAGGCTAAGGAAAACATGAGAGGAAGTGATAAGAATGGACTTGAGTGAAAAATGGATAAAAACCTGACAGAGATAGGTTAGTTTGGAAATCAATTTATAAAAGCCACCCAATACATGCCTGCATGTAAAACGGATGTTAAACCGAATATTATGATGATGATGATGATGATGATGATGATGACCTATCCCAAGGAGTTGATCTACATAAAACAGATAAACTGAACAAATATTTATTTACTATCTGTATGCTAATTCATCACCATATTCAGTTTAACGTCCGTTTTACATGCTAGCATGTGTTGGACAGCTTTATGAAATCGACTTACTAACCTATCTCTGGCGGGGTCTTTTTTATCCCTCTTTTAATCGTCTATTTTTATCACTTCCTCCCATGTTTTCTTTGGCCTTCCTTCGTGAATTGGACCTGCTAACTTAACTGTTTTACATCTACTGACTCAAAAACTCATCCATTCTTTCAATGTGGCCATACCATCAAAGTTTACTGTTCTGCACACATCTCCTTATACTATCCAGATTTAATTTTCGATGAGGTCATCAGAACTAAGCCTGTCTTTAAAGCTCACATTACACATCCATCGTATCATTCTTATATAATTTCTATGTCCTTAACCCTCACTGGCCAAGCTTCACTTCCATACACCATCACACTGCATACACATACCGGATAGCCTCTGCCCTTGGTCGACAGTGGTAACACTCTGCTGGTTAGTAAAAGTTGATTCTTTTAAATATATTGGCCAAATTCCATATTAAAATAACATGTCTACTAATGAAATTTTAATGTTTCATTCATGTTGAATTTGTACATGGTTGATATTACTTTGATATGGGCAATGCAGAGTAGGGATGTGAGTGCGCTAATGTAGGAATTTTCAGACTATATTGCTCAGCACAAGTCATCCAACATTTATGGTTTCGGATGAATTTCTTCTTACAGGTGTATGATTTAGAGAAAAAATTGATCAATGGAAGAGTTGGGGGTCATAAATGCGGAGGAAGTTATACAAGTAGATTAAATTGGTTTGGTCATGTGCAAAGCATGTCGTCAGAAGATTCAAAGAAATTAGTTTTAATAGATAGGTGGTCCACAAAAGTTGGTAGACCTCGAAAGAATTGGAAATAATTAGTGACTGAAGACACGAGACAGTTGCGATTAATGAATCAAGACACACGTAATAGAAAATTGTGGAGATAACGAATGAAGAAGTCTAACCTTGTCAAGGGAAAAACGACTTAAAAAACGCAAAGAGAAACTTTATTGTGGAGTGACGTCTCTTGATTAATGCAAATAAATAGATAAAATAAGTGAAAAAAAAAACAAATTAAAAGATTTTCTCTTTATATTAAATATTAAATAATACAAAACAGTTAATACCAACCAAATTAAGTAAATATTTTTGAAAATCTCTTAATTATCAAAAATATTTACGTAAGTTGGTTGGTATTACCTGTTTTGTATTCTTTATTATTTTTGTTTTAAGAAGAAAAAACATATCCTTGAAAGTATAAATTGTGTTTTCAGGATTTGTTGCAATTGCGTAGCTTGCCTCTGAACTTTCTATCTTTTTATCTGTATTCATTTTAGTAGTTATATTTTTGATGAAACTTTCTAGTGGATTTAATGTTATCAGAAACGTTATTTTTGTAAAGAAATTTATTTCATGGAGTAATTAATTAAAAAGGCTGATTTGTTTTCTATGATGAGACTTTGAGGTTCCATCTTATCCCTTAAATTTTCATCCAATCTTCAAGAATTGAGTCTATGGAAATGAAACTAAATGTAACCATTACTAAGTTCAACTAATATCTCACATAAGTCTATATGAAAGAAAAATCAAACAATAATTACTTTAAAGATCTTTCCATCGATGAAATACTCTTCTTCCATTCCAGTTTCATCACCTTGAAGAGCTATAATTTACAAGAAAATATAAAAATTAGCTTTTACAACAATTCAACTTTTACAAACAAAAAACAAGCATTATTTTTTTTTTTTATTAAGTTTGTATTTTATATAAAATAAAAACGCTTTGTAAAAGTTGCATAGAAAAACATCTTACACAATTTTTTTTATAAAATTTCATAAAATTCTTGAATTATAAAATGCTTTTTTATTAGCCATTTATTGCAACATTGCAATGGAATCTTGACAAATGTGAAAAAATATAAAAGATTAATTTATGACATCATTCAGCAGGTAAATAAGTGAATCTTGTTGAGAGATTATTTGCGCATCAAATTGCCCATTTTGTTCTTTCATCAAAACCATTTTTATGTAATTCTTTTTAAAATTTTATTTTAGTAAAAAATCATTATCATCGTATTCAGTTTAATGTCCGTTTTATATGTTTATAGCATAAAACACATGAAACAGAGTGAGATAAGCACTTAAAAGTTCAGCTAAGATTTTCAAAAAAGTGTGTAGTCTTAAAATTAAAAATTTTTTTTTTTAACTTAGTTGACTCCAAACAAGGCAAGTTGCCACTGTATACGTAAGGGGCTACTGAGAATTAGGGTGAAAGTTTAGGGGGGGGGGGAGTCATCCTAAATTGGGAGCTATGCAGCGAGATGTTTGTTCACATTAGTTTTAAATTTCTGCATGATGTTACAGTCGGGGAAACAGGGAGGGAGTTCCAAAGACCGGGAGCTTGAGGAAAGAAGCTATTGGAGTAGAAGACTCTCCGGCATCTGGGGACCTCCACAGTGAATGGATGGAATTTAGCTGATTGTCGGTTTGGTCGAGTGTATTTACGTCGAGAGGGCACAAGAGCTGCAAGTTCATTGGAGCACATTTCATTGAAGTACTTGTAAAACAAGCACAAGGATGCAACATTGTGGCGATGGGACAGGGGCTGGAGCTTGGTGGATAGTGAGGGACTTATTAGATTAGAGGCTCTTTTTTGGACCTTGTCTAAGAGGGAGAGACTAGTGGATGGTGCACCAGCCCAGATGTGACAACAATACTTCATACATGGGTGGATGATGGTTTTGTAGAGATATCAGATACTGTCAGGTATGAGAAGTTTTCTAGCATGGTGGAGGAAACCCACTTTCCTTGCAGCAGCCTTGGCAATGTCTTCTATGTATTTGTTCCAATTCATGTTAGCTGTGAATGTTAGGTCGGGGTGTTTGAATGATTGACTCAGGTTTAGGTGCTATTAGCCATGGCAATTGATGGGTGAAAAGTTTTTTTTATGATTGGTAAAGGAAAGGAGCTTTGTCTTAGTGACATTAAATGTTACCATCCATTTACGAACCCATTCCACTACAGAGTTGAGATCACTTTCTAAGAATTCAGCCATTGCCTTGGATATGTGCACGTCTGTTTTACCCACATGACAAGAGTAGTGTGGTGAGCAAATATACCCATCTCAGACAATGTCATCAGGGAGGTCGTTTATGAAAATCAGGATCAATAAAGGTTCAAGGATTAATCCCTGAGGTACACCTGCATTTATGTCATGCTGTTTGGATGAACGGCCATCGATTACAACCTGGATCTTTCTTTTGGATAGGAAAGATCTAATTATATTAAATATTTGTCTAGTAATACCATACAAATTAATTTTCACGAGACGACCTTCATGCCAGACCATGTCAACATCTTTGGATATATCAAGTGCTACCGCCCTAGCTACACCTGCCTTGTCCAGTGTATGGTATATGCGTTCAGAGATAACCGTTAGGATATCCGCATTAGACCAGGCTTGCTTAAATCCATATTGATGGTCAGGAAGGAGTTAAGCATTAACGGGATGACAAACTATCGCTAGATTAATTAAGAATTCAAAGATTTTAGCGATGACGATAATTCTGAGGGTCAGTTCTATCTCCAGAATTCTTGAACACTGGTACCACAGAGGCAATTTTCCAGCTATCAGGGAAGCAAGATTCGGCAAGGTATTTGTTGTAGAGTTTGGAGAGGACAGGGGCCAGTTCAGCAGAGCATTTCTTTATTACTATTTACTGGTATAAGATCAGACCCACATGCTTTGGAGGTGTCAAGGTTTTTTATGATGTCCCGGACAAGAGATAGGGTGATGGTCAGGTCATCATGTGTGGCTTAAGTCTGCAATGGAAAATTTGGGAGGTAGTGGTTTGCGGAGTCCAAAGTGGAGTTGAAGGCAAAATGCTGGGCAAGTAGTTCAGTCTTGTCAGTTGCTGTGCAAACGACATCATTGTGGTTGGATAGCGGGGGGAATTGTCGATTGCCCATTGTTCACCATACTATTGAAGATTTTCCAGAAATCACTAGTACCTAGTTTCTGTGACTTAATGCGTTTTCTGGTCATCTCTGTATACCTTCCCTTTGCTTCATCTATCACAGTCTTACAATGATTTCTTGACGCTATAAGTTTCCGTTTATTTGTAGTTGACTTATGGCAGTTCAATTGTCGAAATGCTTGCTGCCTCTAAGCAATAGCAGCTGCACAGTTCGAGGTTAACCATTGTAGAGAGTAGGGCTTGCTGTAAAATTTTCGCGTAGGGACATGTGCTTCAATGCCTGCTTTGACCCATTCAATTAACTCATTTTCACACTGATCAGCAGGAAGAGAAAAAGTTTCACTTCATGGGGCGTCTCTAATGTGACCTCCGATGGATTCCCAATCAGCCTGCTTGTAGTATCTCGTCATTTTGAGCAACAGCTCATCAGCTTTGAGACAAGATTTTAGGGTGATATCAATCATTACCACAAGGTGATCAGTGTTCCCGAGCGGGCTATGGGCAATAGATCTGATGGGATTTGAACTCAGATGGATGTGATTCCATAGTCCATCTATCCATTATGCCAAAAATTATAGCTCCATTTATCAGATATTCTATACAGTTAGAAGTTTCTAATAAGATAGAAAATGAAGAGGAGGTCTGTTTCTTTTTTTTTTTTTTAAATGTGTGTGTGCAGCGCAAAAAGAAAACAAAAAAAAAAAACAACTTTTCCTAAACAACTTTAAACAGTTTCAAATAATAAAATTAAAATTAAGAAAAAGACTGAGCACCGAGTGTGCATGGGTGGGGAGGAGCAAGAAACAGAAGTAATTCTTTGATGACATAAAAGTCATTTAACTCCTCTACCCTCATCATGAATCGTTTGAAATTTTAGTCTTCATGGGCAAATTAATATTTTCAGTTTTCTAGTGAATGGTGCTGCTTGGAGACAAATTTGGTAATTGAGAGTAAAGTTTTATTATCACATCGTATTGTGGTGGCTGTGAGCAGACTTGTATTTTTACCCCGCAATGTGTTATGTGTTATGATGTGTTATGGTGGCTGTAACCCAATATCAGTGAATTCAAATATGTTACCATCTCAAGGTTTTACCAACATTGGAAAAATCCTAGTTGTATGCCAGTATATATCGCCGAGTACATTATAGACAGCGAATACCTCGTTTAGAATACACTGGTGAAGTGATTAAATCACCACTCGGTACGAGAACGGGGGGGTGGGGGGGTATCGTAAGCTTAGTCTGGATCTAGTCTGACTAATCACTCCAATTAAATGTAAGATTTATTCATATGGTTTGGGAAATCTAAGGAGAAGAAAGTAGAGGAGGTTGTAAAATTAGGAGGAATCTTTATAGTTCGACTAATGAACGACTTCAAATATCTTTGGCAATGAATACAAATTTTTTTTCATGGAGAGAATTCCTTAAAGACTAAAAAGGTGGTGATATGAAATCTTCCAACCTAAAATTTCTACATCATTATTGACAGTTGTCAGACTGTTTTCCTCATCTCGGTTGTTGCTATTTTCACATGAACTCTCTGGTCTGCTACACGCGCCTTTTGTCATGGCAAAGGCACCACCTGAAAATGGCCAGATGATTGTCATAGCTAAAATATTGTCAACATGGCAATTATCCACATTAAGAAACAAGGATGCGAATGGCCAATGGTAAAAAAAAGCTGAAATCTAGATGAATTTCCTAACCAGGAGGGCCACGCCCCCCCCCCCCCCCCATTTCTTAATGGAGGGAGGGGGGACCATGCCACATAATCGCATAAAAGAAGTAGAATCATTTATTTTCGGGGGAGATAATTTAACAAATACCTTTTTTTTTTTTAATACTGAAAGTATACACTGATATTTGAACTATTTTTGCTTTTAATCTCATTAAATTCCATTAGAATTAGCTTTTTTTATAAAAAGAATGTTCAAAGGTTGTTCTTGTGTGTAATAAAATTTGCAACCATTAAAAATGTTTGATAAAATAAATTTAAAAAATAAACAAATGAATAAAACAAAAAACATGCAAGAGAAAGACCTCAAGTAAATATGTGGTGGATGGGGGGGGGGGGACAAGAAGTTTTGATTAAACAAAAGTCTTTACCTTCCCCTACCCACATAATTTGGGAAAGAGAGGAAGGAAGATAAAATGAGAGAGAGAGAGAGAGGAAGAAAGAAAAAGAGAAAGAAAATCTAGCCAAATGGTTATAAAGCTCTAGCGATTTAGTAGAAATCATTCAAAAAAAAAAAAAAAAAAAAAAAAAGCGGAAACCGTCTCTTTTGAATTACAAAAAAACAGAATTCCGCTAAAAAGCAAAAAACTCATCCCTGAAAAAAAAGAAAAAAGTCAAAAGCATGTCAATAATAGAATTAAAATCACCATCTTACAAATATCGTCAAAGTGATAACTTGATTTTTGCTTCTTATATGTAGAAACACTTCATAAAATGAACAAAATTAGGTGAATGCAAATAATTTTCAGGGTTTCATTTGGATTAAGCTAAGTTGCTGATGATCTCCCATGTTTTGATGTCTTTATTGGATTTCAACCTCAACATTATTTTTGTTCAGTGGAAAAAAGTCACTTTTCACAAATTCCAACATTCAGAGAACGTTCTCTTGAAAATACACATCTTGTTTGTGTTTTTTTTTTAAAAGAAATCTTTTTTAAGGTGAACGAATATAAACTATCCAAATTTACAGACATTTTGTCTACGTAATTCAATTAACAACTTATATTCCAGTGAACATCATATTTTTCAGTAATAATTTCGTTATTTTATTCAGTCATAAAAATGAAACTTAAAATAAGAATGCGTTGAAGGGTTTACCTTTCTTGCTTTGATCTGCCACAGACTTGACTCGACTCATTGTTTTGCCAATGAATTTTTTGATCTTTGTGCTGAAATTAAATTGAGGATTCAAATTAGAAGACGGAATAGGACTTCAAAGAATCACATGTTTATTAGATTAGAAATAAATATGGCTACGGTCATGTGATATAAATATTGCTTGAGGCTACGAAAATGATTTTATAGGAAAAGTTTTTTGAAGAAAATTTCTTGAATAAAAGCAGTAAAAATCTAAAATCATTTCAATTAATAGAAAATAATTTGTGATTTTATAAACAACTTGAATGATTAAGTAATGAATGAGAATTTTATCAAACTTCTAACTTATCAAATATGTTAACACATAAATAACTGAGACATTAAAGTGAGTAAAAACTCATACAATATAGAACAGATTTTCAGTTTTGAATAAGATACGTTCGGCAAAAATGGTACATTTGGCTGAAGATGGATTTGATTCATACACTCTTACAATCACGAGGCGATTTTTAGTTTTGGTCTTTTTTTGTAATAAAATTAATAATGAACAATTGTTTTAGTAGATATGCACAATCTAACAATCACCTTATCATGCCACAAGCAAAAAAAATCAATCAAATAAAATATTTTTTACTCATTATAGAGAAAAGATGTAGTAATTCAAAAACCAAATATTAAAACAACTAATCAAAATCTATTTAGCAATTCTATAGACTATAGAATACTCAGTGACCCATTTTGGTCACAAAAAACGTTTATGGATATGAAATCCAAAATAAACATAAAACACAAAAAATACTATTAGAAAAAAAAAATTGCAGAGGTTAAAGAATTTGTGAGGAAAAAAACTTAAAGTAAAACATAATGCAGCAATATTATTTACAAATGTTGACCGCAAGATCATTTTGTTAGAATTGAATACTTTGGTTTAAACAGAAATAAAATAGTAAACATACTAGAATAATTGTTAGTTGGGAGAAAACTAGATTTAAATATTTAAAGAGTTCATTTAAAAGTTAAAAAAAACAAAAAAACAACAAATGTTTAAAATAAACAAACACAAATTTTAAAACTATTGACTTATCCGAATTTGGAAAAATACAGTTCATGTGAACATTGCTGAAGCTGACAATATTTGTGTATTGTTATCTATGTAATAATTTCCAACATTTAAAAAAAAAAAAACTGGTTACTGAATTTTATGTTTTTAATGTATGTTAGAGTAACAATTATCAATATAAAACATCTTTTATTGTTAAAAACAAATAATGTTAGTGATCTATAAAAGTTTAAAAGAATTAATAAATTTGTTACTTTCTTCCATGCATTTCTTTTCTGTTAATCAGAATTACTAAAGTTAAGAAAAAACTTCTTTTTTTTTTAAAAGGATTCAGTTTTCTTCCTTGGTGAATTCAAAAATGTATTTCAAATCGAGCAATCTTTAAATATATTTGAGATTAGAGCATCCCAAATATATTCAGATTTGTTAAATGATTATGAATTCATAGATAAACATATTTGAATTTCTAATGCAAGATATTATTTTTATTAATAATAATAGTGGTATATGATGTACTCCAGCTTAGTTTTTATAGATCCACCATTTTGAACTGTACCCTCTAACCTTCTTCAAGAGTATGTCCTAAGTAAACTTCTAAGAGTTTCAAACCAAACGATTTATTCAATCTTCTGATATTTGTTCATTTATTGAGACACCCTTGAAATTACTGCATCAAAATATTTAAAACTTGAACAGTTTTCACTGCTCTCATATTCAACTCGAAACCAGAACATCCACTCAGTCATCATTTAATGTAATAATCATGTGACTTTAATGCCTTAAATTTATTATGTAATCTTTTGTAAACTGACCTTCAATTGTATGCTATAATGGTTAGAAGATTCAGTGAATATTTTTTCGTTTCTCCTATTCTCCAATGTTGATCTATTATTCCGACTTCATTTCACAAAAGTAAGACTGTTTTCATGTGGTAAGCCATATGTGACTTTATATCTCTCTATAGATGTACTTCCGGTTTTATTTTCAGATCACATATGCTCCTATCTTGATAGAAGTTTATGAGAAGGCTATAGACATAATTGGTATGTGTATGAACATTGTAGGAATTAATTTCCTTTTTCTTAAAAGAATGAAACGCTTTTAAATTTGATCTCAATTAGATTCTCTAACATTGATCCAATCCACATGAAAACCGACATCGTTTTTGGAGAGTCAAGTTGTTATTGAAAAGAGGAACACTAACACTGATCAGATTTTGTTGGCATGAACCTGCAGCACCATTTATGAATTTACTTTTTTTTTTCTTCTTTTTTTTTAAATTTTAAATTTTAATTAAAAAAAATTTATTTATTATTTTTTTTATATTAGATAATTGACAAAGTTAAGCTCTTTGTATCATAAGAAATATAAGAAATGGTTCACTTGACTCTGGTGGTGCTTCCCCTTTTTTTCATATTGCTACTTCAATTTTAATCTTTTGTTTCATTATGCATCAGTGGACTTCCTTATATTTGTCGAACAGAAAGAAAAAGCCTACAAACAATACCATTAAGCCTGTCTAAGAGTGTTGCCTGAGAGTATGATCAACCCAGACCCATATTCTTATCAGAATCTGTGTAACAAATGATTCCTTTCCAAACAAATATGATATAAAAAGGAAACGAGTAATGAATGTCTGGAGTTTATGAATTGTTGCTTTGTTTGCTCTTGTAGTAACTGAATTCATTACGTTTCATGGGAATTGATTTTTATCTGGAGCTTTCAAAACTTTCTGACGATCAAGAAAGTGATTATTGAGTTATAACAGAAAAGTATAAGGATCAAACATTATGCATATTTTGAATGAATCAATGTCGAAAGATGTAATTCAAAATAAACAGACAAATCGAAGATGGATTCACCGAAAACTAAACGAAATAGAAACATCTGAAAATAACGCTAATTTAGGGGAATGGGATTTAAGATTTTATGAAGAATAATTAAAAGTTATCAAAGAAAAAAAAAGTTATTGACCCCCCCCCCCCCCGAAAAAAGAAAAACAAAACAAAAAAACACCACCACCAAATGCAAGAAACAAATGTGGACTAAAGTCATCATATTCGGTTTAACATGTTTTAGATGCTGGCATGTGTTGGACGGTTTTTAGAAATTGACTTCCAAACTAACCTTTCCTTGAACAGGTTTTTATTCATCCCTCTTTCCTCTCTCAAATACATCCTTATCACTTTCTCCCATGTTTACTTTGGTCTTTCCCTACTAACTGATACTGCTATCTCAACTGTTCCACATCTACTAACCAAAGAACTCTCATCCATTCTTTCACCGTGACCATATCAATGAAGTCTCCTATTCTGCACACATCTCCCTATGCTGTTCAGATTTAATTTTCTTCTGAGATTATTAGATCAAAGCCTGTCGTAAAGACTCACATTACACATATCATTTCTCTCCACGCAATACATATCCTCAACCCTTACTGGTTTCACTCCCATACATTACACTGCATACACATGCCTGGTCAATAGTTGCAATGCTCTGCTGGTTAGTAATGGTAGAAATTTCCTGAACTTACTCCATCTAGTTTTTTTAGGGAAGGGGCTTGCCACTCTGAACTAGGGTTAGTGATAAATATAAGTAATTATAACTTAAAAAAAATAATTTTCAGCATAAAAAAATATCAAAATTCGAGGGACTAACTGCCTTAAAAGGCTAGAATGGCTCTGAAATGGGAGATCATTGTATGTTAAATTTATATGCAAAACGCCCCCCCCCCCGTTTTTTTAAATTGGTGGCTAGAAAATAATTTCTGACTAGAATTAAAGTTCGAAAGTCTAATATTTGAACTCTTAAACCCAAGTCAAAAACAGTATTTCTCGAAAGAGCTACTATTTTATAAAAGGATCACAAAACTCGTTGATAGTCAATTTATTTGAAAAAAAGATACTCGAATGCTGAAATTTTTATTTTTTATTTTTAAATAGCATGTAAATGTAGTTTGTTTAAATTTATATATATATATATTATTAAGTACATATTCTGATAACAGAATAGCTCTAACTAAACATTTAAGAACGTTTCGATATTCATATTTTCAATTTTTTAAATTCGTTCACAAATTATAATAAAAAAAAAATAGAAATAAAAAAAAAAATCGATTTCTTGTTTACAGCTGCCTGCTGACTTATTGCTGATACTTACTGTAGTAAGCTTAAGTCAAATTGGTGAGAATGAACGGGTTTTTTTCAATAAAATTTTGTTAATGGTGTGCCTTTGTTACGGATTTCTAAAGAACTTTCTGGACAGATATTTATGATAATTACATGAAAAAAACATCTTTAAACCTGTTTCTCCAGTTTAAATGTTCGAAATTCTTTTAATGAAAACTTACTCAACTACAGCGGTCAAACTATTTTACAAATCAAATGCGAACATATATTACTTTAAAAAGCATTCTTCTCTTGATTTTTAAAGCCAAATTTGACCAAATTCCCACCACTGTGC
The DNA here is from genome assembly GCA_963556195.1 of Sepiola atlantica. NCBI lineage: Eukaryota > Metazoa > Mollusca > Cephalopoda > Sepiida > Sepiolidae > Sepiola > Sepiola atlantica. Next base: position 154,232,261 of record OY744526.1, read on the forward strand.
GCTTTCAACTAGAGTTAAACATGCAACTACGTTTTTACAGTCTCTACCGAAAAAAAAAAAAAAAAAAAAAAAAAAAAAAAAAAAAAAATCGATATTCATTTTTTTTTTAATCTCACTGATAAATTGTAAAAACACATAAATAACATTGATAAACTTAAATCAATTTCCTTTCGTTTGAAGTATGGTTTGACAGGATTTTATGGGTTCATAGCGATTTATGAGTGTCTTTCCAATCCCCACTGATTATAACTTTGGTCTTAAAACATTCATTATCAGATAGTATTCCTTGAAGACCTTCCATTGTTTCACAGTCAAGTACTAAATCATTAGTATACAGCATCTATTCCAGACAACATATACGAAACTCCCTGGACAATGCTTCTAAGCCACAAATGAAAAGCAATAGATTCAGTTCAACTTTAACATTAAAGCTGTCAGTAAATGTCCTATTAATTCTAACATGACTAAGCATTTCTGTACATTGCTTAGACTTTCTTCACTGACCACTTTATTACCCCTAGTTTATGCAAATCCCAACAGACAACATCCCATGGTACTGGCAAAAAAATTCTCCAAATCGAGAAAAGTAAAATACAGGTTGCTCTTACCAAGATAAATATAGTAGCAGTGGTGGTACCTCACCCAAGCATAAAACCAAACTGCATTTCAAATATGTTTATCCGACTTACTTGTTGCTCAATTATTCTCTCAATCACTTGCAGGACCTGATCCATCAACTTTAAGCCTCTGTAATTACCTCCATTGAGAGATAATTTAGTTTTAACTACAGTTTTTCAACTATTTATCAAATCCCAAATGTTATCATTTGAAAACTTTCTCCTGACTCTCCCTGTAATCACCACAAACTAAAGAGAAACTGGAGAGAAAACAAATTGTAATTGCAAGCAGATGCATTTTTACCAACATCTAGAAATGTTGTTTAACAATATATTTGTATTCTGTACTTTGCTTATTCTTAAGTTAATTAAAACTTGAATGGACACTCGATTTTCAAGAAATATGGGTGCTATTTTATCCAACATATTGTCACAATTAAAGTTAAGTTTTAACCACTAAACTTTTTTATTTTATAGCACAAAAAATAAAAGAGTTTAAAAAGTGAGATTTGAAAAAAAGGATTCTAAAAAAAACAAACAAAAAAGGGTTCAGTTTGAAATTCTGTTCAGGTTCCCAAATTAGACTAGCGGATTCCCAAGTTCAAAAAGATGCACTTGAAGAAGGCCAGGGTTACAAAATATTGTGTGTCTAACAACCAAGATGAGAATAGTCGTTTGAATAATCCAATACAAAATACAGATTTGAATTAAGCTAAAACTATGTACAATCGTTTTGTAAAAGTCGCCATAGAATAAGTGATACAGATTAATAAACTTTTCAAAGAAAAAAGACTGAAGTGATAAATTGATCAAACTATAACAGCAATTTATTCAACTTTCTAGTTTTTAATTCAGTATTAAGTTTACAAACTGAAAATTACGAATTATAAAACCAATGAAACACAGCAGTAAAACCGTTAAGACATGCTTTGACCTTTATGAGAATATTTTTTCAAATTTCAATGAAATGTAGAAAAGTTAAATTGAACTACATAACACTTGAAAGGCAGCAGTAAACAAAATCAAATCATTCACTGATTTCTTTAGATAAGTATTTGAGAAGTGGAGATGGCGTTTGTCTCAAACATGCATATTTGTTTGGCAATGGCGAAGACAACAAAGTAGTCAGGTCGTTCTTCTCGTTTCATCAACTTCAAGAAAAAGTTGTAACTAATCTCAAGAAACTCTTAAAAATGAAAATTATTGAGAAAAATAAGCCATACCTTTCAGAAACGGTGACTTTCCCAACCCGCCTCCTAGATTGTGAAAATCAGCAAGCCTCACCTCTCAACCTATTCTTGACAACACTGTCCGAGGAGTGTGTGATGGAAAACCATTGCCCACTCAGGAATGCTAATCACCTTGTGATAATGGTTGATATCACGTTAAATCTCCGATCCCAAACCGAAGCACCGTTACTTAAAACAACGAGATATAAACAACGGGCTGATTGAGGATCTCATCAGAGATCCTCAATGGAGTGAAACTTTTCTCTCCCTGTTGAACAGTGCACAAATGAGGTAACAAAATGTGTCAAAGCAGGTATAGAAGCACATGCCCCTATGTGGAAATTCTATAGTAAGGCCCACTCTCCCCAGTCCCCAATAGTTCACTTTGACCTGTGCAGCTGCTATTGCGCATAGGCAGCAAGCATTCTGCCAATTTAACCACCATAAATCAAATACAAATAGACAAAAATTTATAGCATCAAGAAACCATTGTAAAAGTGTAATAGCCGCAGCTAAATGCAGGTATACTGAGATGACTATAAAACACATCGAGTCGCAGAAATTAGGAACTTATGATTTCTGGAAAATCTATAATATTGTGAACAATAGGCAATAAATAATTCCCCCACCATTATGGCAACTTCGATTCAAAACAAAACCCCTTCCTTGACCTTATCACTAACCCTGAGTGGCAAGCCCCCATCCTACAAAAAGCCTATTAAAACCACATAATCGTCTAAAGCAAAAAAAAAAAAAAAAAAAAAAGGAAAAAGGAAAAAAAAAGAAGCTTTCTATTCTTATAGTTTCTTTCTTCGAACCGCTTGCCTTTGGAATTCCCTCCCTGCTCCTTGACTGTACCAACATGCAGAAATTTAAATGTACTGTGAATAGACATCTCGCTGCTCAACTCCCTACTTAAGATCCCCCCTATAAATCTGGCCCCAAATTCACAGTAACCACTTATGTTTCAGTGTGCCTTGGGGTAAAAAAAACCCCAAAAAAAACCCAAGTTTACTGTTTCCTTTTAATCCCTAACACACACTAGTGAATATATATAAGCACTTGCACAATATACATTGGTTGTTTCTCCCATTTTCTCACACATACAAAGAAAACAAAAATTGCTCATGGTGTTAAAATTTTTCAAATTATTTAAGCATCAGAGCACGGGGGGGGGGGGGGGGGGGGGGGGGGGTAACAAAAACACACGTCTTCTGCATAAAAATCTAAAAAGATGCAGCAAAATCGGTCAAAGTTTTCATTACACAAAATCTGCTAGGGATGTGAGTTTGTTAATGGCCGAAGGTATCTTTTTCTCTTTTTCCTTCTTTTTTTTTTGAGGGGGGGGGGGGGGGGGATTATTTTAAAAATTTAGAATGAGTAATGAGTTTTGCATATAAATTTCAAGTAAAATGATCACCCATTTTCTAGTCAGTGTCTAACCAAATAGCGTTTTAATGGCATATAACCAGGTTATTCTTTTTTGGTTAATGGAGATAAATGTTGTGTTTTTGGTGGTGAGAGGATAAAAAAAACAACTCTCCCTTACTACTAACCCTAAAACAACCATCCCTTAATGCTACCACTTGTCAGGTGACAACAAAATCCGCTATCCAAACTAAAAACAAAAACATTGTTACATCTAAGATTTAACACAACATCAAAAAAAGAAACTTTAATGCTGTGTGTTCAACATTGGGTGAGAGACTTATCTTTTATTTAAAACTAAAGGAGAGGGAACCTAGCTCCCTCCCCTAAACTTAGACAAATTGATGTCATTTGCTTGAATAAAAAAGAAAAAAGAAAAAAGGAAATACTCATTTTAAAATATGGAAACCTAGTCCCTCTTCCCCACACACAAAAAACCTTTATAAAATCAATTTTATTTGCTTGAAAACAACTTAGCCCCTATTTAAAATTACACCATAGTCCCCCTCCCCAACAATTATTTGCTTGAAAACAACAGCCTAAATATTGTATTATTCAAACTACTGACCTGATTTTGGGATGTTATTTTTACAAAGTTTATACCGATGTAACCTCTGACCTTCTTCATGTGCGTCTTATCAAACTTGGGGATCTATATGTATCATTTATTAAATACCAAACAATTATTAGATCAAAGATGAAATATTTCAAACAAAAATGACCACTGTCATATGTCCATATGTAACAGTTTCCTTTAAAGCGTCTTTTTTTATCTAATTTGCACCAACCATTGTGACATCAGCAGAAAAACGAGACTCAATGGAATCGCCTTTACGGACGTCACAGTTCGAGCATCTATGGTATATTTTATCTTAAAAATAAAAACAGCATATTTCTAGACGGAATGATGCCGGAACACCTTTCTGTCGCCGATACTTTAACCACTTTAGTCAGAATTTCAAATAAAGTATTAGTACAGCTTCCCAGCGAGTGACTATTAATTTATAACAAAATTAAAATTGAATTTACAGTCAAACTGTAAATCATTTGCATGATTCAATCGCAATCCTCCAATTCATAGTTACCGAATTCGGAATTAACCTATCTTGTCAAAATTAACAAATTTTCCGGACACAACAAATGTTAAGATTATAAAAAATTAAAAACCTTACCTGTTTAATATATAGATGAGGAGGATAGGTCAGTTCACTATTTAAGTTGGACGTAAATTGACCCCAGGTGACATTCTTTCATGTAGGTGGTCAATTTACGTTAAGCTAACAGAGCAAACTGAACTCACCCCATGACCGTTAAAAATTAAATAGGTAAGTTTTCAAAAAATTTTTTTATAATCTTAAAAGTTGTCGCCGACTCGAGTGTACTGTAAAAAATATAATATGCGCACCTATGTAATACACGGAGGTGATTTTCAGCACAAAATTTGTTAAAGAAGCGTCTACCCATGGAAAGTTCACACCCTAAACATTTCAGAACTGCCAGGTGGAAGTGGATTTTATTTTAGTTGTATATAGCATCATTTCAGTTAGTTACAAATTTACATTTACATTTTCATTAACACAGTAAATTTCATTTTGTGAGACATACATTTCAATATTTTCTTAGAAGGTATGACAGTGGATGTGACGGGTTAGATGTGTCGGTAATGTTAACAACATATCTCCACAAGTTGTTTGTTAGAACATTAAAGTGGTATACTTTGGAATTTTCAAAGAGAAAAAAAAAGAAAAAAGGGGACAGTTTTCTGTCCTTTTTTCTTTGCCGTATTTTCATTTTCGAAATAAGATATTTACTAGTCTATTTTTATGTTTTTTTAATAAAAAAGTCCTGGTCGACTATGTTCAATTGTTTATGAAACAATTCAAATAACATTTTGTCAACTTACGCCAAACTACTGCAAATTGGCTTCGTTTTAAAAGAGAAATATATCTTTAGTTGCCTCACTATTTTCAATGAATTGCGGGGAAACATTTGAGAAAAAATAGTTAGAAAGATCTATTCGTGTAATATACGACCCCCCCCCCCCCCTGGGTATTTTTACTTTTGCAAAAATATATGCACATATTACACAGGTTTTTATGATAATCCTAAAATTAAACGACGACAACCATATAACTGAATGTTTAGAAATTTAAAAAGAATCGAAATCGGAAATTTCGAACAGAATCGGTAATTGTATCAGAATTGGGGAAAATATTGGAATCGTCCTATCACTAGTAAAAAAGCAGACAACACTAAGCATGCAAATGCAAATCCCAAATCAATTTAACTATGGCGACAGCAGCTGTTCAGTCCCCTGAAGAACTAATCGCATTATGTGAAAAAAAATCCCCCCAAAAAACCAACAAAAAACAGCCTCATTCCCAAACCCTCAAATTGCAACATGCAAACAGAAATGCACTCCTTTGGTTAGATTAGGGTTAGGTTTGAAATTTTTTTTAGCCCTCTCGAAAAAAAAAAAAAAACCCAGTTGATTCACCTAGTGATTTGAAGAAAATTATTTAACCCATTTTTAGCATGGAGCCACGAGGGAGGGGAGGGGATGGTGTAATCGATCCTATAAGTCATGAAAAAAAAAAATTGTTTCCTGTAATGTTGGTACTAATCATGTGTTCCATCCGATGGCTATCTCATACTACAATGCACTTCAGGTTGTGCACAGGAGACTTGATCACCTGCTGACATACTTTACCGAAGTCAGAACTTCAGCAAATACCCAAAATATAAATAGCTTAAAAATATCTTGCAATAGAGAAATTCATCAACATCACTGTTTTTCTCATGATGGATGTCATGGCTCTTACTACAACAGGATTCCCAGTTCCTACAAGCAGAAAATGTGAATGTGACTTTTATTAAAGTGAAATTAGATATTCCTACCAAGGATCTAGAAAAACAAAATCAAGGACATGATATCTCCCAATCTGACAGTCATACCACAAAAGCCATATTCAATCTGAGAAAAACTGTACACCACATGTAATTATTTTTTAATACTTTTTTTTCACTCCAAACAAGGAATATTGCCACTGAATATCTTAAAAACATGCACTCCAGATTTCCATCTCATCATGAGTGAGGAAAACTTGAAGGTCTATGGAGAGGACACGTTGGAAATTTTAATTTCTCACTATGTGTAGTACTATCGCTTGCCGATCTGCGCTGTGATGTCTTTGGAAGAGCTGTTAACGTCATGGTACGGTACCCATCTTCCTGAGTGGCAAACGATAGAAACATCCCTTTAATGAATCGGTTAATTATAGCCAGTGGGTATTTGACGGGAATTACCGCGGCATCATTAATTCTCTCCTGAGAATTAATTATCTGGCTGGAACCACTGGAAATGAAAGCTTGTAATGAGGAAACAGACAAGCATACTTTATATATAAAAAAAACTTTATATATAAAAATATAATTTATTACAGTTCATTTCAGCTACCAAAGAGCCATAACTGAAACTTGAAAGTCGAGTCGGTGAGCTGGGTCTAACATGCGACTGACTTGTACAAAAGCAAACACCAAAACTGTTTCTTCCCTTGCTGTGATGAGAGATAGGGGGAAGGGGAGAAGGAGAGAGGGAAGGAGAGAGATAAAGAGGGAGGGAAGGGGAGAGATAAAGAGGGAGGGAAGGGGAGAGATAAAGAGGGAGGGAAGGGGAGAGATAAAGAGGGAGGGGAGGGGAGGGGAGGAGTTAGAGACAATATACATTACAAAAAAATAGAGTATTTTCAGTTCACAGGTCCCATTGCGGCAGCTGATTTGACTTTTCGAACTCATCTTGTGCACCTGTCAACTGGATCGATCTGACATCATGATTATTATATAAACAATTGCCCGACCAAGGCGGCTGACATTTTGAAGTGCAGTATTGCCAGACTTGCAGGTCTCCCCCTGAGGGCAGTAGAAAGCCTGATACAAGGGCTTTTAAATGTAGGGATCTCTCGCTCCCACAAAAGGGTCACTATTCTTGTCACATATGGACATGAGCAAATGATCACATGGGTTGAGGATGGAGAGAATCACTAGATGAGTATGCAGTCCCTCCACAATGCTGTTCAGTTTCAACAAATGGGATGTGCTGAAGAAAGTAGTCAAAGTACAGCAATACTCCAGAGACAGTGTGTGTAAACTATGGACATTGGTGACAAAATATCACCTTTCCTCACTTCCTTGCTCAACTGACCACCATATGTACATACAGCTGTCTGTGAATGAAGATTCCCTACTCAGAACCTTATTCTTACTGGAACAAGCTGTCATCAGAATATCTAGAGCAGCAACCCATTCCGGGAATCGTAAAATAAATGGAGGCCTGTTTAGAATCATAACGGAGACGTATAGAAATTTGCGGCGCCACATAAAATTTCCTAGGGACAGATTAAAATAAAATCCGTAGGTCCTGGGACTCACCAAATTAAAAAGTTATCATTATCACTATGTGCGTGTGTGTGGAACCCCCCCCCCCCCTGTTCTATCAACAAAAGCGCCAGAGAAACATTTCTGAAAAAAAATCAGCGTTTATTTGGTTGAAATACATAATACTGATTAGATCAAAATACTCAATCTTCCTATGTCATTAATAAATATTTAAACTATTTAGAATTTTCCCCACCCTCTCTTATTTTATGGCCTTTTCTATCTATTTCTTTAGATAGATATTCCCACTATGTATGCCGCCCCCCCACTACTTATAGATTTAACACTTATTCATGTGCAATTTTGTTTTATTTATTATTATTTTATTCCCTCATTCTAAATTCTACTCGTAATTTTTATTTTACTCCTATCAACATTCTATTGATATTGTATTATTAATTGGTAGGTTTTATTTGCTTACAATTAATATTTCCTGCAATTTAGATATGAAGCCTCATACTTGAGCATTTAATTGTATCCCCTTGAAACTGACATTAATCTACAATTCTGACTTCTTAACAATATCTAATGTTACTCATTAAACTTATCCATATTTCTTCTTGAATAAAATAGCTTAAATGCCACTTCGATATCTTTAATAAGCTTCTTTCAGTTGTTTGCACTTACAAAGTTTCCTTCTATTTGTAACTTTGACTGGAGTTGTCTACCTTAGACTAATCAATATTTAGCCTACAACATCAGGTTCTTTGCTTTTCGAGTGATCCCAGCTTTTAACATACACCGGTGGTGCTAAATAACCATATTTTTTTTTCATTATTCATTCTTCCCATTGGAGGTGGCTGGAATTAGCGATCGTTTTATGTTTAAAAATGCTTGTTTTAACTGTTGGAATTATTTCTGGCTTAAAGTCAGTATTAAATAACTTCCTTGTTTAGAAACTATAAACTTTTCGAATTGATTCTGTGATGGCCTCGAACGTAAGACTATTTAGATACCTCCACATCCTCTTTTTCAATAAGGACATTGAAAAAAGTTCCTTTCATTGGGTTTGTGAATTCGTTGTTTGACTCTAAATTTGTGCCTAAATAATCGTTTTTCATTATTAGGAATTCCTCGTTTTTTTCTGAAGAGGTTGACTCTCTATGAAGAGCACAACTGAAACATGTATGCACATATGTAACCAATAATGTTTGTATAAATAAAAATGTTATACTAAAGAATAGCTCTACTTGTTATTGAGCACTTTTTATAAACACTGGAGTTTCAAAAGATTAACGTCTACAGAAACTAATATAATACATATAATGTGTGTGTGTGTGTGTGTATATAGGTATATGAAATTTGAATTTAATACTATCACTAGTATTTGTTAACATTATGTTTGGTTAATATTACCAAGATACCGTTTACCTATTCATATAAAATTCACTTAATGTCTAACCTCAAGCTTGAGACAGGATGACAAATGAAAATAGAATAAATAATTATATATATATATTTTTAAAAATCTTTCCTATGTGTATACATAGATTTATTTTATTTTTAATATTATTATTTCCTTATATTTTTTCTTTGTTACTATCACGTGTTTTCTTTATTAAATACATTTTTTTTTAATATATTTGCCCTTCATTATTAGTATTATTTAATAATCATTGACTATTAATATTATCTTATATTATGATTTCAAATACTTATTTTGATGTCTAGTCCTTAATATTCTATTATCCTTTATTATTATATCTTGTATCCGTATATATATATATATATATATATATATATATATTTTTTATATGTTTTTTAAAAAATAAATATGTACTTGAGGATAATAATGTTGGTGTTTTTTGTCAGATTCCAAATTGTGATGTTAATTAATTGGTGCTGAAGAAACGTCAAATGGGATTTTAATAAAAAAAAAATCCTTTCCTCTTAAAAACGATCGTACGGCAAAAATATTGTTGATGTAATAATTTTGTTTATTTTAATTGACTATATAATAGCTCTGTTTAATTTAAAGGTTCAAATATTGAGCTGATACCTGTAGTATTTCCGAGTATATGTTACTATGAGCTTATCTTAACCATTCATATATCTTAAGGTGGGATAAAACCTTTCTCTTTTGTATACTACCTAAGTTTTTATATATATATATATATATATATATATATATATATATATATATATATATATATATATATGAATAGATATGTGTATATAAAGATAACACCTATAAGAACGGAAACTAAAAGAATAGTTGTAACACCTTGTCTGTGCTAAGATAAATTGCATATATTGTGATAGATGACGGCATCGTAAATGTTTGGGTTTGCAAGGACTTCCAACATGGATATGCAAGAAAATACGTAATTGGAAATGTGCAACTTGTTCTAACTTGAAACCAAAATAAAATAAAAGCTGTAAAATATGTAAAAATTAAAAACTAATCAAAATAGATAAATTTCATAGCAAAAATAATTAAAAAAAAAACAAAAAACAAAACACTAGTAAGTTGGTTTCTTTTTTCCGAAATCGATAAAACCTGGGCTGATATAGCAAGAAGGGGACAAAATGAATTAAGGACTGAAATTATAGAAAACATACAAAACTGTAGAAATAGCGACTTATATAAAAGTACAAAAATTGTTTTAAAAATAGCAAATATGAAAGAAAAAAAATCTTTAAAATAGAAATACTTTTTATTAATTAAATAAAAAGTATAAGAAAAATAAATAGAAAAAGACCAATAATAGTCACACAATTTTTGTACAATTTTTGGGAAAAAAGTAGAAAATGAAAGTAAAAACGTATGGATAGACTTTGCAACAACATAAACAAAACGAAACAAAAAGGAAAGAAATATATCTATAATAAAGTAAAGTCGATCCCTTCAGACATAATAGCTTAATAACCAAAACCTTCATATGCTAATCTATTCAGCAATACAATTAGCCTAAGCCTTCATGCGCATTTCCAGAAATTATGCATTCATTTCTTCTTCATTCAATATTTATTACATTTTATCCAGAATATCTGACTCTACCAAAAAAAAAAAAAAAAAACCTTCTAAAGAGAAGGTGGCCTTTTTTTAAAATATAATTTTTTTTTCCCCTCGCAACTATTTATCTACTATCACCACCACCAGATTCACTGTGTGCTACTTTTTAATGAAATAAAAAATAAATGAACACCAATTATTCTAGAATATTTAATGAACGCTTCACATTTGCTTTCAGGAAAAACCACAAATGTTCACTAACAGTGTAGATGTCTTTGAGCATTTTTCAAAATATTTTTCTTTGTGAATTGCCTCAGTCGAGAAGGATTTCTCATTCCCTGATAAAAAAACAGCACAGATGACGTATACTATGAAATCAGGTTACAAATGTTTTTATTAACACAAATAGGCAACAGTTCTTTTTTTTACGTCAACAATGTTTACCTGACTAAACTATGATATAACACTGTCATCATATATTACATTTGGAGTTAAGTCTTTCAGTGAGTTTAGCAAATATTTTATTTTAAAAATTAATTTAAATATACGAATATCGGATTAGATGTCATGAACAAAATATTTCACTATACCTTTTGTACAAACTTTTTCTTTGTGAATTACCTCAGTCGAGAAGGATTTCTCCTTCCCTGACAGAGAACAGAACAGATGACGTATAGTATCAGAATAGATTATATATGTATTTCAGTATTAAACTTTTGTTGCGAAAACACAATTGTTTTTAAACCAATACTTTTATTTATATATATTTTTTATTTCTATTATTTTTATATATAAGTCACTAACAGACTTTATTTTCCTCGACCCTGATCCAATGAAACATGTCGTCATCAAGGAAATAAGTCGATAACACTAGCATATTTACTCATTTAAAAAGAACTCATTTTAAATTGGTTAAAATATTAGATACAATTGTAAAGTATTACTTGAATATGTCAAATAAAAAAACTAAAATTCACAAAAAAAACAAAAACAAAAAAAAAACAATTGAATTAAGACATGGCAGTCGAAATAGTGTACTGACAAGTTTGTTTTTTTAATCTATTTTTCCTTGGAAGAGTTTGGTCCACTACAGGTGAATTGTTATGGAGAAAATACAGCGGAAATTATTGATGAACTAAAAATAGGAGCTAAAGATGTAACACTATTATTATTAAAGTTGGATGTGAGTAAAAGTATGGGAGCTGATTACATGCATCCTTCAATATTAAAATACTTATCAAATGAAGGCTTAAACAATTTAATTATTGATAAAATATGTATAGAATATGAATAGATTGCATACATCTGGAAAACAGCAATTGTAATACAACTACATAAAAAAAGGTTTGTAATTGTAATACAACTACATAAAAAAAGGTTTGTAATTGTAATACAACTACATAAAAAAAGGTTTGTAATTGTAATACAACTACATAAAAAAAGGTTTGTAATTGTAATACAACTACATAAAAAAAGGTTTGTAATTGTAATACAACTACATAAAAAAAGGTTTGTAATTGTAATACAACTACATAAAAAAAGGTTTGTAATTGTAATACAACTACATAAAAAAAGGTTTGTAATTGTAATACAAATACATAAAAAAGGTTTGTAATTGTAATACAAATACATAAAAAAAAGGTTTGTAACTAATACAAATACATAAAAAAGGTTTGTAATTGTAATACAAATGCATAAAAAAGGTTTGTAATTGTAATACAAATGCATAAAAAAGGTTTGTAATTGTAATACGGTTTGGTTTGGTTTGGTAGTTTTGTTTTACGGCATATCAACCCTTTTTGGGTTATTTAATGCCGAATCTGGTCATTATAGTAAAAGATTTATGCTTCAAGTTCTAAAAATAAAATAAAAAAGGAGAGGGAGAAAGGGAGAGGGGCTGTTGTTTTTGTTTTTGGTTTTGTAGAACATAATTAAGTTTTACAAAAAAAAAAAAAAAAAAAAAAAAAAAACGTCAATGTAGGTGAATTTCGTCTCAGGGAGCCACAGGGCAGCCTGATCTGGTATCACCAGAATTGTAATACAAATGCATAAAAAAGGTTTGTAATTGTAATACAAATGCATAAAAAAGGTTTGTAATTGTAATACAAATGCATAAAAAAGGTTTGTAATTGTAATACAAATGCATAAAAAGGTTTGTAATTGTAATACAAATGCATAAAAAAGGTTTGTAATTGTAATACAAATACATAAAAAAAAGTTTGATACATTTTCATATAGTTTCTCTAACATTTTGTGTAAAGGTTTTGAAAAAAAAAAAAGTAAGAACATTTTATAATGGAGGATAAAAATTGTAATCTACATGGTTTCATCCATGGACAATCAACATTAAGTCATATTTTAGAAAACCTTTGTATTATAAATACCTATTTGATTAAGAAGGATTACATATTAGAATTTTTGTAAGGCATTTGATACGCTATCTCATTATTGTTTATTAAATGAACAGTTATTCTATTTCTAACAAGAAAGTAAATATTTGAAGAGAGTTTTTGACAGAAGGTGAAAATTGGAAAAAAAATATTCTCAATCAGTTAATTGCTTTTTGACTTTAGAAATAGAACTATTCTGTTATAAGATTATCAAAAGAAATTACAGATGGGTTTAAATAAGTTGTCATGTTGAAAAGATAAAATAAAAAATGTATGAAAAATACATGTTGGATTCAGGAATATTAAAGTTGAATGTATATTAAATAAACATCCATAGGAAGTATACTTGGATGGTGAGGTTATTGAGGTTGTAGGAGCTGGTGTTGTGTGATCGCTAGAGTTAGGAGTGGATGGTGTAAGTTCAGGGAACTTAAGCCATTACTAACCAGCAGAGCGTTGCCACTGTCAACCAAGGAAAGAATATCAGGCATGTGTACACAGCTTGATGATGCATAGAAGTGAAACCTGGCTTGTGAGGGTAGATGATATGTGTTGCATGGAGAGAAATGATATGAGAATAATGTGATGTATGGATGTGTAGTGAAGGTCTTAAAGACAGGCTTAGATCTGATGACCTCAGATGAAAGATTAAATCTGGATAGAGTAGGGAGATGTGTGCAGAACAGTCTGAATGTCTGGAATTGTTTTTTTATGAGTAAAATTTGAGGAGGGTTTAATTTAAGAGAAAAAAAAAGGAAAAAAAAAAAAAAAAAGGAAAAATAAAGGTATGGTTTGGTAGTTTTGTTTTACGGCATATCAACCCTTTTTGGGTTATTTAATGCCGAATCTGGTCTTGTTTTCTTCTCTTTTTTGTTTCTTTCCCCTTTTAATATCTGTTTCTATTTAACCCATAGTTGGGACCCTAACAGGTACTACCACTCCGGGTCAGGGTGGACCTGGGAGCAATGGTAATTAAGAGGAGGCTCCACATTCCCCAAAGTCCGTAAGCCGGATCTCACCATCGGATGTAGTTTAAGGTCATATCCAGGACCGGGAGTAGGGTAGGAAAAATAAAAATAAAAAAGGGGAGGGAGAAAGGGAGAGGGGCTGTTGTTTTTGTTTTTGGTTTTGTAGAACATAATTAAGTTTTACAAACAAAAAAAAAAAAAAAAAAAAAAAAAAAAAACGTCAATGTAGGTGAATTTCGTCTCAGGGAGCCACAGGGCAGCCTGATCTGGTATCACCAGGGAAAAATAAAGATGGCCAAAAGAGGCATAACAAAGAATAAGTACATACATGTATTAAAAAAATTATCATAGATATAGAGTACCAATATATTACTCCATCTAATACTCGTCTAAGCTTTCCCCTATTTTCCCTGTTACTTTCCTATACTTTAATGAACTTATATATATATATATATATATATAAAAATTAAGAATCAAGCTTTCATTATAATAAACAGAAAATTTTCCATATAAAAAGGTTTTAATAAAAACTATGCATTAAATAAAAATATTAGTACTACTTTTGCATTCATTTTCAATATTTTATTAAAACTCTTGAATATTCAAATATTAGACAATTCATTTGATAATTACTCTCAAAATCTATTGAAACAAATAACGAACAAAGCATGCAGGGATTTCTCAAAAGCAGCAGCAGAAAATAAGGCAGATTGTCCATGAAAAGCAATCAGCATGACAGCCCTTATTGCACGGTGTTACAGGCACACGGCAATGTGAACCATAGTTTTGCTAAAGACTACAATTAGCTGTTCAAAAGAAAATTGTTTTTTTTTTATTAATTTGTCAATATCTTTTTTTGAACTATTTAACTTTTCCCCAGAGAAAAAAAAAAAGCTTAAAGAAAAATGTGAAATTTGTAAAATTAAAAATTTATCCAGTCATTGTTTTAAGAAAGAAATAGATCAATTGATACTTGAAACTGGACAAGAAATTAAAAATAATGTTTTCATATCGGATGAGATTTTTCAAATTTGACTGATTTAACCGTTGCAAAGAAATATGCTAAAAACATATTTGTTAGATTAAATCAATTTTTCTTTCCAAATAACAATGGCTGGTGAGAAGAATTGTTATTAGCAGAAAAATGAAAGAAATGGGGAGAACCAAACATGAAAGAAAACATTTGTTCCGCTGAGAAGCAAATCTTCTCAAGTGTGTAAAATTGCTCCAGGATTGAAATCTCTAAGTACTTACGCCTTGCTCTTGGTCCCTTGTGGGTCAGATGAGTGTCGGACGGTTTCTGATTTACTTTCGTCTTCATCTGACTGTCCCGCTTTATGAAGATCCCCTTCACTGAAGGAGTGGAGAAATAAATTACACTAACAAAATTATTAGCACACACAAGAATCACTTGAAGAATATCCACTCTTTCATATCAGCCATACATTTCACAAAATAGCAATGGAATATTTTTGGATTAAATTAAAATTATCATCAGTAGCAATTGAGTAAGTATTGTTGTTATGCTAATAGATGCATACACAGTTTTAAAAATTAGTAACACTATTAGTTATATATAGTATATTAGTGGAGTTAATAAAATGATAAGTCTATGTAGTTAGATAAATCAGTCCTCAGGTAAAAAAAAGACATTTTTCCGATAAGGTTAAAGTAATAAAATTGAACCTATCAATAGGAAAGTCTTCGAAATGTAAAATTGATTCTCAAAATATGTTGATAAAAACGTAATGCATGATAAATTGTTGCTGGAGATTAATTAAAGAATAATAAATTACATAATCTACAAAGAAAACTTTGGTTTGGAAGAATTAATATTAAAATGAAAAGATTGTTTTTAAAATACCAATTAGCAAGAAAAAAGACGAAATGAAATACTTTCTGTCATATAAAATATTTTCTCTCAGTTGAAATAGTCATTTGTTTTAAAACCAATCAAAAAGTTACTTTAAATGATTCTTACCAAAATTAAAATTTATATAAGAGGAAAATAAATGAAAGTTGAGTTAAGGTTTCTGATTTGTGTTTTTGTAATAATAGTAGTGGGCTTTTAAAATTAACAGGAATCTATACGCTTGCAGAGCAATTGTAAGGAATGGATTGTTTTAGTAAGTCAGGGAGACAATGATTTTATTCTTTTTTCAAAAGCTTTCATGCTCAGGCAAGTAAATGAAGCCATGGCAGAAGAAGAACTGTGTAGAAATATACATGCATAGAAGGCAGCAATAAGAAGAGATGGGAGGAGGAGGAGGAACGGCAGGAGAAATAGTTGAAAGAACCATTCAGTTACAATTGGTAATGCTGTGCTAGCAATAGTCTCAGAGTTAGGATTCTTGGGAAAACAGAAAAGAATAGCAATGTAAAAGCATTATTTTTTTTTTTGGGGGGGGGGGGGGGATCGAAATAAAATTATTTAAAAAGTTTCATTAAAAAGTTTTTTGAATATTTCAAAGTTTTTCAATATTAACAAAGAATGTATAAGACTTTCAATTTAATTGTATATAAGTCTTTCAATATATACCAACTGCACCTACATGGTATTGTCCGGGAGTCTTTACTTTCTTTTTCTTTTGTTTTTAAACTATGCAGTTTTTTTAATTTTTATTTTTTCACAAATTATTTTTTTTTATTTATTAAATAGAATTTTTAAAGTTAAATTTAATTATTATTATATCGTTTAGTCATTAAATTATTAACTGAACCAAATTATTATAAAACTATGACTACGGTAATATTGTTTTAATCTATTCATAAAATTATTGAATGCAAAAAGTTTTCAGAACTTTCAATCTGTTATAATTCATGAAAATTTGCTCAGAATTTTAAAGCCAGAAATTACTTTCTTTTCAACAGTTTAAATGCTTTCAAATTGTGAAAAGTCACAAAGTAAACTATTAACAAAAGATTACAGTTATTAACTTTTTTTTTTTACAAAGGAACCGAAATACATTCTGGTGGTTTTAATTTTGTAATTAAATAATTTTTAAATAGGGGTTTTTTAAATTTAAAAATTTTTTATGCTATTGCGTTTTTGATTTTAATAAATATTCAATTAATAGTAAATAAAAAATAATTCAATCATCGAAGTTATGTTGTGAGAAACAGTTATTTCATAATTTATTAATAGATTAACATTAGAAAATTTTAGTTAGCAACACAAACCGTAATTTATTGAATCTTGAATTTCATAGCATTAGCATTTTTGTAATTATTGAAATTAAAATACTACTGCTTATACAATAAAAATTCAAATGTAGCCAATTTTTAATTTCTATTATCATATTTAAAAAAAAATCTTAATTTTTTTTGAAAGGAAATTGAAAGACAAGCAAAGATCAGAAATGATCAAAGCTTCAGATATGTAATCGACCAGGCAGTGGATGGTTGGTTTATACGAGAACAAGCAGACGGTTATATCAGTAAATAAAACTGAAGTATCTCCCACGATTCAACACTCTACAAATTTGCAACACAAAAATGACAAGAACCTCATGTGATATTGTCCATTACTGTCTGGTGAAATGTTGTGCTTTTTTAGAGAAATATTTGAAAGACGCAAGATATTTGTTATGAATAATGGAATCTGCCTTAAATGTTGCTCGTCTACAGCCAACATAGAGAAACTCTACAGAGCAAACATCAAATGTGTCGAATGCAACAGCGAGAAACACAACACTGCCCTCTATCCAGGGTCACCACCTTGGACCACGGATACAAGACCAACTACAATGCATAGCGGGAAGGGGAACTATCCAATAGCAACTGGAATAGTTTCACAGTACACGCAGGTTTGCAGTGGTGATCTCTCCGAAAAATCATGCGCCAAGACCAGCTTTGTTAATTCCGACAAAGGATTATTAAGGATTACAAAATTTATTATTTAGAAAATGTTGTTTGTTTAACTAACTTAAATGATTTAGCACATAGAAAATAATTTTTGCCAGGATTCAGTAGAAATATTTAAACAAAACTAAATTTAATCATCCATTTTTATTGAAAACATTCTAGTTTTGTTTTATGTTTCAGTTCAATCTGTTTCTTTTCGGGCATGGAGAGGGGGGGGGTAACGTCACTAATGTATTTACGTAATATTTGATTAATTAGTTTAAAAGGAAAACTAATGATAAAATGAGAATAGATTTTTTAAAAAGTGTGGATCCTGGGATGGGGGCGGGGGGCATTGCTTATAAGTACAGCATGACTTGTTCAGAACCATTTTTCCAGCAATAAAAAGGCAGCACAAGAGAGGGGCAGAAACCAAAAACAAAAGAAAAAATCCATCACCAATTCATCGGAAACACATATGCTATATGATACACCATCAGTATGAAGAACATAGATTTAAGTTAACATGAAGCAAAGTTATTAATTCTACTTTATTTTGATTTAAAAAATATTTAAAACTTTAACAATGATATAGAATTTTTTTTTTTTTTTTTTTTTTTTAAATCAATTATACTGATTAATGTTAGTCTATATAGATTTCTGCGATTTCAACTTTAAAAGTAAACAATGCTAAATTCACATAATTACAGATAAATAGACTTAATATATGAATATTATAGATGAATAAAAAAAACAATTTGATATACAAGTTTCATTTGAAACATTTTAGTGAAGGAAACAGATAATTGTAGGATCGTTAAAGAAACAAGTAAAACTTGTAAACTGAATGAATTTGATTTCTTACAAAAAGAAAAGATAAATGTTACCCGAGATATTCATGTGTCCGGCGAATAATATGCAAATCCAAGGGGTTCATACATCGAGGTAATTCATCTTCAGCCACACTCAGAGGGACTTTTTGGCCTGTGTCAAGATTAGTAATAAATACGGATTCCAATATTTCCTGAAAGAAACAAATTTTTGATTAGGAAAAAACAAAAACATCTTCAAGCTGAATTTATTCAATTCTATAGCAATAATGGAAGAATTTCAGATGACAAAAATAAGTCTTTTAGATTTACTCCCAAATATATAAATAACTTCTTCCACCAATTCAGAATTTTTATTAAATTAATATTTATTTTAGGCGTTGAATTTCATGCAAGGAATATTTAATAAAAAATATTTTAACTGTTATTCAAATTTAGAAGGTAGTGGAAATATATATTTCATCTCACAATGGCTGTTTCATGTTCTCTAGCAATTATCAGATGAAAATCGGTCACCCTTGTTTATGATTAATACTGACTACTTCTGTAATGAAAAATCTAAAAAAAAATACAGACTATGCATATTTACAGTCTATATTAGTTTGTTACTAAGGAAAAGAAATGCATGCCAACTAAATGTTTCAATGTAATTCTAACAATTGCGATTTAGTTAAATCTTAAAATAAAAATAAATGGATAGAGCTAAATTTTAATTTCGAAATTCAAAATAAACAATAAATATAGTTGAAAAAAAAAAAAAAATAAATAAATGTGGAAAAAGTGCTTGAATATCTAAAAAAAAAAAAAAAAAAAAAAAAAAAAATTATATATGCCTGCAGTTAAATTTTACTTTTGAGATAAATCTATTAATCTTAAAATATTCCAAATAAATAAAAAAAAACCAAGAGAATAAATGAAAGTTGAATAAGTGTTTGAATGTAATTCTAACAGTAGATGTAGTAAATCTTACTAAAAAAAAAAAAAAAAAGAAAAGAAACGGATATACATAAATCTTGCATCCAATAAAAATTAGACTAACGAATAGCAAAATCACCTGAAAACGAACTAGTTTTGGACGTCATTTGCAATTTACGTATTTGTAATGAAAGCAGCAATTTCATTAGTTAATCCATGCAGATGAATAGAGGGTGAAAAATAGGGATGAATATTAATGTAGTTTACTGAAGAAGAGTGTCAGGCCAGATATAGTATGTAATCGATGAAATTGATTGAAATCTCAATTTTCAAGAATCAAATATTGATAATTACCATAATTGTCTGGCTAGTCAGAATCAAATATTGATTTTTTGTAGGATGAAAGCTATCAATAACAAACTTCGAGAATATGACTTCATTATATATATATATATATATATATATATGAGAAAGGAAGGATGAAGGTAATCCGACGTAATGGGAAATAGAAAAAGGAAAAACCAAAAAGGATGTTTTTTTTTTATATATTCATCAACGTTTCGTCTTTATTTGTAAGACTTCCTCAGGATGATAATTTTAAGAAAAATGTCATGCAAGTACGTGAAAATATTAGGTTGACATGATGGGTTGACGAGAAAAAGTAGTAGCCACTACTGGGTGCTCAGGCCCGAGGTCCAGGCTTAGTGAAGTCAGTAGCATGGAATGAAATTATTGAGGATGGTTCTAAGTGAAAAAGTGGAGGGGTGGGGGTGAACGGAAATAATGTGGATGGCTGTTAGTGAAGAAGTGGAGGGGTAGGGGAAAGAGGAGGGGAGGCTCTGTGATTTTGGTGTGTGAGTAATGTCATGGTTTTAGAAAATATTTGAAAAATGAAGGTGGTTTGAAGGTGGGAGGGGTAGGTGGGTAAGAGTGTGAGAGAAGTAGTAGAAAGGGTGAAATATATATATCTATATATATATATATATATATATATAACTAATGAAAGATATATAAAGAAAATATTTAATAAAAAATTATTAAAACAGAGTGAAGAGACATGTTTACATGTTTTTTTTATCATCATTTTAACTATTTGATATGAAAACATAATTGCACCTCATGAATTTTATTTTAAGTTTATAACTACCTTTACTTTGATTTATTTAAGTTAGTAATGCCAACAAGTCTATTTCATTCAACTGGATTTGAACTTGCTAATTCTTTTGTCATAATCTAAGAAGTCACTCATATTCTTCTCTATTACTGCTGTTTTGGTATCAAAGCTTCAAAATGAAAAAGAGATAAACCAGTCTAAGCATACAAGTAAAAATGAACAAAAGTGTTGAACGTATTCACCACTTGTTGGCTTTGCTGTTAATGTAAGTTTCCTTATTCTGGAAGGTAAAAAAGATAAGTAAAAGCAATACAAACCTGGTCAGTAAGCGAACGGCCAGAATTGGAACGTGGCCGAACCATTGGGCTATCATCTCCAGACGGATTACTGTTTTCTTTGAGTTGATCTTGAGCTTTGGCTGAGCCCATCGAACATTTGTCATTGCCTATTGAATTATTACTCTCAGTTAGAGACATCCCATCTTGTTCGAAGATAGGGGACACCGAGTCCTGGTCAGAGTTTACAGCTCCTGCTTCGGCTTCCTAAAACATTCAGAATAGAATCCGTAACAGAGTTGAACATCAAAAAAAGAATAAGGACCAAAGATTTTTATAGAGATTTCATATAACTAAACGCATTGTTATCTTGAGCATATAACAATTCTTGGTATTAATAAAGTAGTTTCTGATTTAATGACACCTTTAAGATTAGTTGACGAAACTAAGCCCCAAACGAGTGAAGCTTTATGTATATACCAAAACAAATATTTCTAAAAACAAAAAGTTCTTACATCAAAAAACAAAAAACAAACTGGCATCATCATCATTATATTCGGTTTAATGTCAGTTTTACACTATTTTCAAATATACTTGTTAACAAAATATATAGAAAAAACAAAACAGTTTTTAGGCTGATGGAGGGGTGGAAGTCCATGACAAGGCAATAAACTAAAACTTTTAATAGTAGGGATAGTAGCAAATGTAAGCATAAGTTGTTTTACAAGAACTTCCATGGAATGTACTCCGACGAAGTAATGTAAACAAGCACCTCGCTGCTAAACTCCCCACTTAGGATGCCCCTGTTAATATGACCCCAAATTCACAGTAGCCTCTTACGTCTCAGTGGAAAAGAAGCTTGTTTGGGGTGAATTCAAGTTAAACAAACCGCACGTGCGTTGTCCCCCTCTGTATGTGACGAGTGTAAAATGCAATAAATTTGGGCAATTTGGGGCATTTTTTACCCCTCTTAGACCCCCTGAGGGCGCGAACCAGAATTTTTCTGAGGTCAAGGATGCTCATTTTATATCCAGAACAATTGCCTCTACATTTTGGCCAAGTTCCAGAAAAATCGAATGGATGGATCAAACGTTATGGGAGAAAAGGGTCATTTTTTGCCATTTCGGGGCCTTTTGACCCCCTGGGGGGCTAACCAGATTTTTTTTCAAAAATCGGAGAATGTCACTTTCTAACCTGACCAAAGTTACAACTTCATGCAAAATTTCAGAGAAATTCAATAGATGGTTGCGGAGAAAAATCCGGACGGACATGCCTCAAAACATAAGTCCCCCGATTTTATAAATCAGGGGAACCAAAAAAAAGAAAAAGAATAGAAAAAAAGTTGATCATAAAAGGAAAATTAGAATGTTAATCATTTATACAATGGTTAACATTCTAATTTTCCTTTTATGATCAACTTTTTTTCTATTCTTTTCCTGATGAACTCTTACTGACTGAAACAAATTTGTGTAGATTGCCAGTAGGATAATTAAAAGATACATAAAATAATATTGCACAGTGAATGGACTGTCGTTTGGCATATTCAAGTTGTGTCTGACCTGTAACATCCATTTTACTTTGGGAAAGGTAAGAACCTCCCCCGTCCAACTATTGGTGAAATAATAGGGGGGGGGGATTAAACTCTTGAGCCTTGATAAGCCAACTAACATATCACTCAGGCCTAATTAATAAAACAACAACCTTTAAGCAAGATTCGTTTTTTTCATCAACATAGTGTATCATCCTAGAAGGAGACTGATTCCAACACTTCTCTCACAATTTGATGCCTTTTTTGTAGAACAATTTGTCTTTGGACTCAAAATTTGCCTTATTTTCCAATATTACTTCTTACTTGGAGTCAAATCCCTTTCCTTGGCACATTTAGTCACTGTGGGCCATATCTGAATAATAAGGTGGGTGTGGAAGCAATTCATGTAGTTTTACGATCGACTTTTGACATGGTGCATTGCCTTGGTGAAAGTACATTTTTTTTCATTTGTGGCTTTTTTTTTTTTTTAGATTTCTTCTTCAAACGCACCAATAATGCTCGATAATATTCGCTATTGATGGTTCTTTCTTTTTCAAGGTAAACGATGAACAAAATACCTTGCACATCCCAAAATATAGCAGCCCAAACCTTGACTGCTGATTTAACCCTGGCGTGAAGTGATGGGTCCATGTTTCATCCATTCTCACATATTGATGCAAAAACTTTTTGTTGCGTTGAAATAGTTACAAACAATCGTCAACGCATTGTTGTTTTTTATCAACTTTGAGCAAAGCTGGCACTCACTTTGAACACAGCTTTCTCATCGATAAATGTTCATGCAAAATAGTGAATACACCGGTTTCAGTTATCTTCAACTGCTATTTCATAAACTTTAATTTACGATTGACCAAATGAGTTTTTGGACTTTGATATTTTCCAGTTCAACTTTTTTTTTTTTTAACCGAGTTCACCCCAAACAAGACATGTTTCCACTGTAGACATAACGGGCTACTGAGAATTAAGTTGAAAGTTTAGGGGGTCATCCTAAATTGGGAGCTGTGCAGCGAGATGCTTGTTCACATGAGTTTTAAATTTCTGCATGTCGGTACAGTCGGGGAAACAGAGAGCAGGGAGGGGGGGTTCTAAAGGCTGGCGGTACAATGAAAAAAGCTATTGTAGTAGAAGGCTCTCCGGCATCTGGCTGATTGTCTGGTTAGTCGAGTGTATTTATGTTAAGGGGGCACCAGAGTAGCAAGTTCATCGGAGCACATTCCATCGACGTACTTGTAAAACAAGCAAAAAGATGCAACATTGCGGCAATAGGACAGGGGCTGGAGCTTGGTGGATAGTTAGGGACCTATTAGATTAGAGATTCTGTTTTGGACCTTGTCTAAGAGGGAGAGACTAGTGGATGGTGCACCAACCTAGATGTGACAACAATACTCCATGCATGGGTGAATAGTGGATTTGTAGAGATATAGGATACTGTCAGGTGTGAGAAGTTTTCTAGCACAGTAGAGGGAGCCCACTTTCTTTGCAGCAGCTTTGGCAATGTCTATGTATTTGTTCCAATTCATGTTAGCTGCGAATGTTAGGCCGAGGAGTTTGAACGTATGCAGAATATGTGCAACCTGAGTGTTCAGCATTATTTGTGTTTGTATGACTGCATTTAAAGTCAGTATACCACCTATTAACAGAGTTCAAACTCGTTCTTGCGGATCTATTTTTTTAGTCGTCATCACTCGTCCATTTGTGAAACATCGAAACGTTTTCATATTCCTCATTTCAAATAACCGTTTCCAACGATTTTTATTTTTAAATTTCAATTGCTGAAACAACACGAGAAACACCCGTGTCTGACGTTCTTCAACTTGTTCTTGCGGATCTATTTTTTTTAGTCGTCATCACTCGTCCATTTGTGAAACATCGAAACGTTTTCATATTCCTCATTTCAAATAACCGTTTCCAACGATTTTTATTTTTAAATTTCAATTGCTGAAACAACACGAGAAACACCCGTGTCTGACGTTCTTCAACTTGTTCTTGCGGATCTATTTTTTTTTAGTCGTCATCACTCGTGAAACATCGAAACGTTTTCATATTCCTCATTTCTAATAACCGTTTCCAACGATTTTTATTTTAAAATTTCAATTGCTGAAACAACACGAGAAACACCCGTGTCTGACGTTCTTCAACTTGTTCTTGCGGATCTATTTTTTTTTTTATTATTTTTTTTTTTTTTTTTTTTTTTTAGTCGTCATCATATTCCTCATTTCTGAGGGGACGAAGACAGGCTCTACGTGCCCCCCTCGACTAGTAGCTGAAAGCAATACCACCTCTTACGAGTCAAGGAACGCTTACAGTGAAACTAATGTCTTCAACCAGCCACCCCCCTCCGCGACAGTACTCTCACGCATCCTTTTCAGGACGGGCGACTCCGGTCGTCGAAAGTCAACATCTAGCAATTCTGCAGCTCAACATCGAAGGGCTAACTATGCCAAAGCTCGATGTCCTTGCTCAAATTGCCACCAACACCGAGGCAAACGTCATCCTCCTCCAGGAGACACACAAAGTCAGTGACACCAGTCTTAAACTCCCAGACTTCACGCTCGCTGGCTACACCAGCAGCAAACATCATGGCCTCGCGACGTTCGTGAAGAACAATGTACCATGGTGGCCTGCTAGTCAGTCGACCAATGATGCCACAGTTGAGTGGATCAGTACGAAGGTGGCTGAGAATAGCATAGTCAACATCTACAAGCCACCTCCATCCCGTTTGGAGCCGCACACCATCCCGGATGTGCCGGCACCTGCAATTTATGCTGGTGATTTCAATAGTCGCCACACCGACTGGGGATACAACATCACCAACCAGGACGGCATCACTCTATCTGAATGGGCATCTGCTGTAGATGCCACACTCCTCTACGACCCGAAGGAGCCTTCGTCGTTCACCTTGGGACGATGGAACACTGGGACCAACCCCGACTTGGCCTTCTTTAAGAACCTCCCGCACCAAGCATTGCCGGAGAGACGCATCCTGAACCGGTTCCCTCACTCACAACATCGTCCATCGCTGATCACAACACCATCCTTGATCCAGCCAATAGGGGGAAGACCAGTCCGGAGATGGAACTTCCGCAAAGCGGATTGGCAAGGCTACAAGAAGGAGGTCGAAACATCAGTTAACGCTCTAACAACACCTCGAGCCGACAACACCGACGATGCTTATGAAGCCTACACAGAGATGCTGCTGAAGGCTGCGAAGAAACACATTCCCCGTGGACGACGTACCAACTATATCCCTTGCTGGGACGAGGAATGCGAAGATCTATTGCGCCGCCACTCTGACTCCACAAATAGTGAGGAGAGAGCAGCAGCAGCTACCAGCCTTCTGGATAGACTAAGCACCAAGCGCCAAGAGAGATGGGAAGAAACCGTGGAGACGATCGACTTCACTCACTCGAGCCGGAGAGCCTGGCAGACCATCAACAAGCTCACTGGTCGTGCAAGTAAACCATCTCCTTGCCCAATCACTGCCAATTCCATCGCAGCACAGCTCATGAAGAATGGTAGCTTCCCAGATGCGGACAAGCACTTCACAAGAGACACCACAACCAAACTGAGGGATCTCCACATCTCACCGAGTGCCGACGCTGACCTCTCGGGTGAGTTTACGATAAGAGAGATGGAAGTAGCCACCAAACGCCTGAAGTCGAATAAAGCTCCAGGACCTGATAACATCCACCCGGAGTTTGTCATCCACCAAGGACGGAAAGCAACAGAATGGCTACGCCTACTCTACACCGTGTGCTACAGAACATCGCGGCTGCCAAAGATCTGGCGCCGAGCAAAGATCATCGCTCTGGCCAAGCCAAACAAGCCGCTCGATGACCCCAAAAGCTACCGCCCGATCTCGCTTCTCTGTGTCCCATACAAACTCCTGGAACGGCTACTATATGCGCGCCTCGAACCGGTTGTGGAAACCATACTACCTAAGGAACAAGCCGGCTTCCGTCGTGGCAAGTCAACAACAGACCAAGTCGCCTTGCTAACCCAGGACATCGAGAGCGCCTTCCAGAGAGGAGAAAAATCCGGCACTGTCCTACTTGACCTCACGGCTGCATACGACACCATCTGGTTACGTGGACTCCATGTTAAGCTGTTGCAAACCATTCCAGATCGACACCTGGTGAGTTTCATCATGGAGATGCTGAGTAATCGTAGCTTCTCCCTCCACACCAGCGACGGCCAACGCAGCAGACTACGGAGACTAAAGAACGGCGTCCCGCAAGGCTCGGTTTTGTCCCCGATGCTCTTCAACATATACATCTACGACATACCGACAACAACAGCCAAAAAATACGGGTACGCCGACGACCTAGCCATCCTACAGACGGGAAAAAAATGGGAGACCATCGAGGCTGGGCTCACTGCGGACATGACGACCTTGTCCAGGTACCTCAAGAACTGGCGGCTGAAACTCAGTGTGGGCAAGACCATGTCCGCGGTATTCCACCTCAACAACCGCGAGGCCAAACGCAAGCTTAAAGTGATGGTCAACAACACCGCCCTCCTGTTCGACGCCACCCCGACGTACCTTGGCGTGAAACTCGACCGCTCACTGACATACCGTCAACATATCGAAAAGGTGACAACAAAGGTGACATCACGTGCTGCACTGATTCGTCGTCTGGCCGGTACTACATGGGGAGCTGCAACCAAGACCCTGCGGATATCCACCCAAGCATTGGTTTTTTCGGCGGCCGAGTACTGCGCCCCGGTTTGGTGCCGAAGTACCCACACCAAGAAATTGGACGCAGCTCTAAACACCGCCATGCGCACAGTCTCTGGGACACTCCGCGCCACGCCAGCGAACCAACTACCGATACTCTCTGGTATTGCCCCACCCGCTATCCGACGAGAAGCGACTGTCCTGGCACTGTCACGCAAGGCCAAGATCGACAAGAGACATCTGCTCCATGACATCATGAGCAAACCTCCTCCACCAGTACGCCTCAAATCACGCTACGCACTCTCCCAGCACGCGCATCAGCTTCTGGAAACCGTCCCAGACACCACCTCAAAGCAGATGTGGACCAAGAACCGCTGGAGGGAAGATTGGCAGCAAGCTGACCAACACCGACTGCACATGTTCATCACCGACCCAGACGTCATACCAGGGGCTGAGCTGCCACGAAGGCAATGGACCAATCTGAACCGCCTGAGAACTGGTGTGGGCCGTTTTTCTGCCACAATGAGAGACTGGGGTCTGAGAGAGGGTGCTGCCTGTGAATGTGGCCACCCAGAACAGACAGTTACACACGTCATAGAGGAATGCCCGCTGTTCAAACCACCCAATGGCGAGCAGGGCATAGCGGACCTTGATGACGAGACGAGAACCTGGCTTGCCAAGACCGAGCTGCAGCTTTGAGGGAGCTGGCACAAGAAAGAAAGAAACAGAGTTCAAATAACACTTATCAAGCCACTGCTTTGCTTGAACATTATATTTTCCAATCGGAACATAATGCTTTATCAACACACAAAATTCAGATTTTTCCATTGTGAAAATTTGCAACAGTAGCTTCACTTAAATAACTAATTTGTAAACTAATAATCCGATTAGGCTCAAATTTTGACACATGTCATTTGAAGGTCAGTACTTTATAAACATCATAGGGATGTTTTATTGCCAACCCAGTTATATGTCAGGCCTGGGACTTATTGAGTGATCTCTTAGTATCAGGGAAAGGAAAACTCTGAGATAACACCTGTGCTCAGGTAGATCTCCGAGATGTGGAAAACCTTTACAGACATTACTTGCCTGGTGGAGAGAGAGAAAAGGATACACCAGAATCAAATACATGTGTGTGTGAGAGCAAATTAACCAGTAAGTCAAAAAAAATGTATTACATGTAAAATGTCTTTTCTCTGCATCCTAATGAAAAAGGGAAGTTATGTACAATTTTTACAGTTTTATTGAAGTAAAACTCATGATAGTACCAACCATTTAATGTGGTATCAATTTAAAATCATCTTCAAATAAAATGTCCGAAAAGTGAAATGATGCATATCTTCAACATAAACATTGAATTCAAAATGAGATACTACTTACCTCAGCATTAATGATTCTACTTCCTTCTAAGGCACTTTGAAGGTCAAGGGAATGTTCAAGTTCTTTGGTCAAACTTTCCACTGTCGAGACGGGTGTTAACAATTCAGCAGGTAATCCAGGACTAGCAGTGGCAGGATAATAAATGGTAAGATCTTCCTGGAAATTTCAAAAGCAACATTTAAAAGATAACAATGCTTTCATAATAGATGAGCAGTTTCTACAGATTGAAGTGAAACAAGATTAAGTTGAAAAAAAGCCCTACACACAATTGATTGGCATACAAATAGAAGAAAAAAGTAGAGCTAAGAATTGAAATCTAAAAGATACTGAATATCACAGAGAGTGAAGTACATGTGATTACCATGACTATTTACAATATATTATTCTTTAAATTGCCAACATGCCCAAACATAGGATTGGTAAAGACCCTACTTCCACATTAGAAAACATTGAAATAAATAGAAACTATTTTTGAACTCATTAAAATTTAGTTAAATAGTTAAAAACGTCATAAAATGTTTTATTATATAATAACTCAAATCCACATTCCATAATAAATGAGGGAGAGAAATCTTAATTTAAAAAAAAAAAGTCCAAACTTTTTCTATCACAATAAAATAAGCAAGGGACTATTTACATCACCCATCATCAAAAGTAACATCCCAAAGTATCATTTATGGCTACTTTATATCAAGCTCAGCAATTCAATTTTTTTTGATCCGGATTTGATATACTGAATTACCTTCATTAGTCTTACACACTAAAGATTTATATATTGAAAGACTACAATATGGTTTTGAAAACGAAGTCATCCATTAGTAATTAGTATCACTTTATCAACTGATTCGAAATAGAAATTATGACTAGAGACAAAAATAGAGACTTTTTTTTTTTTTATTACAAAAACAAATGTCAGCTAAAAAGCTTTTTTTTCTTTTTTTTAAAAATTTTTACTAACTATTTATTTTAACAGATATTAAAGAATTGTATTTCACCTATTGTTTGTTATATGAAGACATGATTTCTGCAGTTGTGTCATTTCAAGTATTTCAAATATTCTTTCAAATTTTCAGTTGTTTTAGAATAATTTTGTTTTTACTGATCAAGTTTAATATGAAGAAATTTTTATTTTTCAGAATTGAATGAAAAAGCTTAAAAAATGTTAACATCTCAAATATTTTTCAATGGTTTTCATATTTATTGAAATATGGCTTATGTTTAAAAAGATATATTCTCAAATTAAATGGAGGAAAAAATTAATTACAAATATGGAAAAGAAGAAAATAAATGACATACATTACTAACAACTAATTCCTTTGGTTTTTTCTTTCTTCTAGGTGGAGCCACCGGAGGATCCAACACAGTAGGAAGTCCAAGTTGTTGATGTTTAGTGTCCAGTGTATTAGGGGGTGTCAGGTTACGAGATTTGGTGCTTTTCACAATATCGGGTTCATTCTCTTCTTGAAGTAAACACTCCTCCAGGTTTCCGGTAGGTTTATCACAGCTTTGTTCTGGCGGATTCATTGGCAAAGTTACTATCATGGTCAAGTCTGTCATCGGATCAGCTGCTTGAGAAGATGCAAGAGATGAAGATAAAAGAGAGCAACTTGAATTGCTGTTCGTACATTGTGAAGATTTCACTTTGTCATTTTTCTCACTATCAGTGTGTTGAGAATCAAAGACACTGCAGCTTTCTGGATTAACAAATAATAAGTCACTCCCATCACATTTTACGGGTGATTTATCATCAGATAAGGTTTGCCGCATCAGTTC
>OY744526.1:154267636-154292636 GCA_963556195.1 Sepiola atlantica
AAAATAAACAAAGACTATTTACCGACATTGCAACTACGTTCACAGACAAATAAGTGGAATCGTGTTGCATCGTATGGTCCTCCTTTCCACATTTGCAAATGGTTAGGTCGGTTTTGTAGCCCCATCTAGCTAGAGCTACTTTTGATCGCCCCATTCCCGTTCTTAGGCAGTTGCGTGTTTTCCATTGAACCCAGGGTGCTTCTGAGCCAGAAGAGGGGATTCCTATTTCAGTAGGAGGGGGGGACCATTCTTTAGCCCTCTGGTCAATAGTTGTAGTCCGTTTTTTTCCTGAGATGTAAAAGGCTCGACATGGCTGAAAAAGCTTCTCCTTCACTTCAGTTGTTGGGCTGTTGGTTCACGTCCACGACAGAGATGGTATTAATCACTTGTAGCCTTTGTGATCTCTACTCAGCTGGCAACTTCCTGTCTCACATCTGCAGAGGCAATGCCAGTGAGGAAATGCAGGGTGGTAGGCTTCAGGCAACCAGTCATCAAGTGGCAGGTGTTGTTCAACACTGGGTCTGATTCTTTGGTATCCATTGATCTCTCCCAAACAGGACATACATACTCTGCAGAGAAATAGCACAGGGCCAAGACTGTTTGTGTGTGTGTTTGGCCGTAGCTCCCCACTTGGAGTTGATCAGTTTCTGTAGGATGTTGTTCCGGAAGCCGACTTTCATTTTTGTCTTTTTTTATTTGTTCCTTGAACGAGAGGGTATGGTTCAGGGTTGGTGTGGTTCTCAAGTTGGCCTCCCGATTCCTGATATGAAACGAGCAGACTTGATTTTCACAGGATTTGCATGCAGATGGTTCCTCCTTGAGTAGAGGAGTAGCTCATCTAGAGCCGAGTTGAAGTTTGTTTCTACAGCTTCAAACGTACTCTCTTGGGGTGTTACACATAAGTGGTCAGCACAAATGAACGGCTTAGTATTTTGGTTCATTAGTTGGTCATTAGTGTAGATGTTATATACAGTAATTGAGCTAGTACACTACCCTGAGGTAAGCCATTATTTTGTCAACGCTAACATTGTTTAGACTAACATAAAAGCACCTGTCTTTCAAGATAGGTGCTTGAGTGCCAGGTATTTTGTCAACTACAAGATCTTTTTCAGGACGAGGGCAGTAGTGTACAGTGTCATACGCGTCAGACAGATCAACCAGTCCTTTCTGAAACCCATCTTCGATGTGCTGGGTGAGATTCATGAGTTGGCTTGCTGTGGATTGGTCAGGTCAGAATTCTGCTTGTTGGGGGATGATGGCTCTCACACAGCTTAAACGGGTGGCATAGCAGAGAGATCGAGCGGAAACTCTTTACATGCGTTGGATCCTTGCCAGGTTTGAGAAGAGTGATAATTCTGGGGTTTCTCCAGATCTTTAGGATATTTCTTGTCAGCATGCAGTTGTTCATCAACTCAAAGATCTATTTTCGTGTTAGAGATTCAAACTGCTTGATCTACTCTTTGAAAATATCATTTCGGTCAATGGCTTTACTAGTCTTAAGGACACTGATGCTGATATTGAACTCTTGAAGTAAGAACAGCTCAGTCAGTTCAGTGCTTTGGAAATATTGAAGTCAGTCTACTTTTTGTTCTGGCTGTTTAGTTGTGGACTTCTCATTGAGCAACAACTGATGTGCAACTTGGTTGACAGTGATAGTGTATTGCGTTGGAGTTGATTGATCGTTGCTGATTTTTCAGATTAGACATCATGTCTTTTTGCTATTTTTCGTCATATCAGTTGTCTCCAACAGATTGTCATTTCCATTGGCGGCTATCTGATAGGGAGGTCATCTGTCTTTCACCTATTTCAATGATACTTTTAGCAAAGAGGTCAGATTTATAGAGTTGTTGGTATTGTACACATAATTTGCTGCTTTGAGCATTTAGTCCATGCATGTATAAAGTGCTGCAGCCTCTTGGGATGCTCTTCTGGGCTGCTTGGCACACAAACCTGGTGAAGCCATCATAGATTTTAGGGTCCACTGGGAGATCTTCTTGGAAGCCAGACCAGTTCGCTTTCTCAAAGTCGAATCTCCTTCAGAATGGAACTGTGACTGTGGTGATTGCAGCTTTCTAATAGGGAGCTCATGTCTTTCACCTACTGCGATGATACTTTCAGCAAATAGGTCATCTTCATGGAGCTGTTGGTATTGCTCATATGATTTGCTGCTTTGGGCATTGAGTCCAGCTATTGAGTGTGGCAGCCTCTTGGGATGTTCTTCCGACCTGCTTGGCACACAAACCTAGTCAAGCTGTCAGTTTCTAGAGTGCACTACTGGGAGATGAGCAATCTTCATGAAAACCAGACCAGTTCATTTTCTCAAAGTCGAATCTCCTTCAGAATGGAACTGTGACTGCGATGATTGCAGCATTGACTGTGATGTTAATGGGGCAGTAGCTCCAGCTTCTTGCACGGTCCGATGATATTCTGACTGACGAACACAATATTGGGAATGTACCCTGCTTTCCATTGTCCGTTGTCAAAAGACTTTAGTTGCTTTACATTGTGGATCAGATTAAGCTGGTTAGTTTCTGTATCTCCATCCGCATTATTTTTGGCATCTCCCCATTGTGTGCTATGGCTGTTGACATGTCTCATCGCAATCTTTGATTTCCTAGACGATGGTGACATTTCTGGCATCACAAGTGATGTGGGAGATAGTTTGTACTTCCGTAGAGTGATGATTCTTCTGAGCTCGGCAGTTAGGACTTTGATGTTATTTTCATCGTTCTTTGGTGTTGATTCGATTCCTTGAGTGAGTGTGGTCTAATGTTATGCCCAGATGGACAGGACTGGTGCACTTTTCAAGTTGTATTTCAGGCTACGTGATGTTAAGGAATCAGTTGGCTTTTCGGTTCCTGAGATGGACCGAGCAGGCTCAAGCTTTTACAGGGTTTGCGTGCAGGTGGTTGCTCTTATAGTAGATGAGTTGCTCATTTAGGGTAGAGTTGACGTTGGTTTCTACTTAATCATACATGTTACACGGAGGTCGTCGGTATGAATAGAACCGCTTAGTCTTCTGGTCCATTGGTGTAGATATTATGCAGTAATGGCACCAGCACACTGTTAAAGTAATCCATTCTTTTATCATTGCCAAAGAGTTTGCTTAGGGTAACATAGAAGTGCCTGGCGATGGTTCTCGGTGTCATATACAGCAGACAGATAAACAAATGCGGCTCCTGTTACCAGGCCTTTTTGAAACCCTATCTTTGATGTGCTGAGTGAGATTCAGGAGTGGGCTTATCAGGTTGGAATCTTGCTTGTTGAGAGATACGGCTGGTTCGGTGACTGATGGCGACCTGTTAAGGATCGGGCACTGAAACGGCGTAAATGAGTGGCACAGCAGGGAGATCAAGTGGAAACTCTTTGCATGCATTGGATCTGCCAAGTGTGAGAAGAGTGATAATTCTGGGTTTTCTCCAGATCTTTATGGTATTTCTTGTTAGCATGCAGTTGTTCATCAGCTCAAGGATCCATTTGTGTCTGAGTATCCAAAATACTTGATCTCCTGTGAAAATATCATTTAGGTCTGATGGTTTTACAAGTCTTAAGGGGACTGATGACAATATGGAGCGCTTCAAGTAAGAAAAGCTCAATCTGATGCTTTGATCTCAACTGTGGTGTACTTTCGATTGATCAACAACTGATGTGTAACTTGGTTGGCAGTGATGGTGTATTACTGTTATGTTAAAGTTGATGGATCGTTGCTGATTTTTCGGATTAGACTCCATCCATTTGTTTTTCTTATTTTTCTTCATCAGTTATCTCAAACAGATTTTGACATTTCTGTTGGCAGCTTTCTAATAGGGAGCTCATGTCTTTCACCTACTGCGATGATACTTTCAGCAAATAGGTCATCTTCATAGAGCTGTTGGTATTGCTCATATGATTTGCTGCTTTGGGTATTGAGTCCAGCTATTGAGTGTGGCAGCCTCTTGGTATGTTCTTCCGACCTGCTTGGCGCACAAACCTAGTCAAGCTGTCAGTTTCTAGAGTGCACTACTGGGAGATGAGCAATCTTCATGAAAATCAGGCCAGTTCATTTTCAGAATGGAACTGTGGCTGCGATGATTGCAGCATTGACTGTGATGTTAATGGGGCAGTAGCTCCAGCTTCTTGCACAGTTCGATGATATTCTGACTGACGAACACAATATTGCGATTGTACTCTGCTTTCCATTGTCCACTGTTGAAGGACTTTAGTTGTTTTGCACCGTGGATCAGATTAATGTGGTTGGTTTTGGCCCATGCTTCATCTGCATTTCCTTTAATTTTGGCATATCCCCATTGAATACTATGGCAGTTGACGTCTCCGATCGCAATCTTTGGTTTTCCAGATGATAGTGGTGTTTCTGGAATCCGAAGTGGCGTGGAAGGTGGTTTGTAAACAGAGGTGATGGTTATTTCTTCTGATCTCGGCAGTTAGGACTTTGATGTTATTTTCATCGTTTTTTGATGTTGATTCGATGATTGACCCATTTTTGGCTAGCATGATGCTTCCATGTTTCTCATGTGGTCTTTCTACGATGATGGTCATTTCATCCATATGGATGTAGAGATGTTTAGGTCCACGGTGGGTTTCTAGTAGGCAGAGAATATCACACTGATGCTCTCTGCAGAGTTTAGAGAGAGATAGAGAGAGGCGTGTGCTGATTAAGTGATGATTGCAGGAAAAAAGAAATTGGCTATTAGAGTTGGGCGGTTTGGAAATTTTGGTTTCGGTATCGGTTTTTTTCCCTTAAAACCTCGGTTTACGGTTCGGTTTTTCGGTTTTTTTGAAAAAAATTTTTTTACTATGGAAGCTATTTATTCTCTTGTGTGATGATTAGTTATTATTCAACGTTTAGTTGAATTATGCCACTGTTTCGATAATTTTGTGACTGAATCATTCTCCATGATATGAATCATATAAGTTTTAAGGTGTTGACTGTTGTAATCAAAGTTCTGATACCTTTTTAACAGTTAACTCGTTAAAACAGTGACCAAAGATTCATAGAAAGATTTCTGAAGAATAAAACTGAGTTTGAATATACATTCTATCTAGTTCTTTAACCCATAAGAAGCTAAAATATAACTCAGAAATGCAAGAAATTAAAAAACGAAAATTTATTTAAACAAACCAAATAATTTTACAAATAAAATTAAGCAAAAATGATGATGAAAATGAAATATTGTCAAAATTATTTGACAGATAAAAATTTAAATTTTTTAATAGGTTAAAATGTTTGCAAGACGCTGTGTCTTGTCGCGTAAAATAAACACACCATATACTTCTCGAATTGCCGGTGTTGATTGTTGGGATGTCTGTCATTTTGTGTGCTCGAAGTTCTGTCAACTGGTGCGTGTTGGGGTTAATATTTGTTTTTAAGACAGGGTAATAAAACTTTATAGACATGCGTAAAAGACTAGTAGTACACCCGAAAACCGCGCCAAGGGAAAAGGAAGGATGGTTAAAAAAAAGTAGAGATTATTAATTCACCTAAAGTCATTTTTTAAGCTTTAAGGTAATTTTAGTCATAGAATTCATGACTTGGATTAAAGTTTAATAATTAAACTTTCGAATAAATTGTCAACTCTAAATAAATACCATATTAACAATTTAGTAAAATATAAATCGTTGCATAGTCTACTTTTTGAATAACCCATTTTTGGGAGAGAAAACGGTATAGTTGAGAGATAGTTCTCTAGAAATTACAATTTATGTATGAAGTGGCTTTTCAAAAGTAAACAATGAAATGCCTAATGTTTAAAATAATTTTAAAAATCCGAATAAAGTGACACTAGCATTGGCAACTACTTTTTTTCTTTTTAAATGTTTATACTTACTCACTACTTTTCGTTTATTTACTTTTACAAGTATTTTTTTAAAATTTCATTTTAATAACTTATTTTTTTAGATAACTCTGAAACAAACAAATAATTATTTTACAATTTTGAGTTGAATCAAATAGATTTTCGCCATCATACGGAACGCGTTTGATTTTTTCTTTTTCATTTGAAAATAGTTTATGCTAAAAATACGATGTCATGTTGTCTGTCGTATTTCTCTTTTTTTCATTTGAAAATTCAAAATGTTAATGATAAACAAACTGTAAACAAAGATTTCTTCCTACAAGTAGCAATACACATGAAAAAATTTAAATTGCTTAAAATATCTCAATAATGGCATATATAGAAAGAGCTTGATGATCTAAGAAAGAATCTTTTTAAAGATTTTAAATCTGACTAAAAATAAGGAAGTTATGACTATTTTTGTGCCTCGCACAATTGGATATTTTCCCCTCTTTAATACCATATGCGTTTCGTCACATTTTTTACACTAATTTTTCAGTAAAAATGTTATATCTTTGTTAAAACACAAGATTAAGCAATGAAATTTACCATATAAGTGTATTTTTGTACAATGAATCAGAATATGCCACTGAAAATCTCCAGAAATTAATGGTTTCCAAGTAATCTGCACTAAGTGCACATAAATATGCTGCAATACCTTAAAAATACCATGAATCCATTAAAAGAAAGAAGTTAGAAAACTCAAAGTTGAATTGTAATACATTTTATGTACAAGAAACTAAAATCTAATACTAGGACTGTTTAAAAATGAATATATTGCAAGATTTCTTTAGCATTATTGTAGATTTACACCTTCTGCTAACTCACCCCCTTACCTCCCCAAAATATGAGATTCTACTTTTTTTATTTAGGCAATTACATGTTAACACCCTGAAAAACTTGGCAGAAAGAAAGAAACAAAAACAATTATTTTAGAATTTAAAGTGGGGATCAGTTTCACATAAAATAATCCCCCATTTCAAGGCCATTCTAGCGTTTTAGGACAGTTAATTATTTTTTCTATGGGAGATAAATCCTGTGCGTTTTTCTTTTTTTTTTTTTTTTCTTTTTTTTTAGACGATTATAAGGGTTTTTGTGGGAGGAGGGGGGCTTACCACTTGAACTTCAGGTTAGTGGTAGGACTAGGGGCAATTAAGTGTGAACACCCTGAAAACTTAGCAGAAAGAAAAAAAAACAATTCATTTAGAATTTCGAGTGGGGGATTAGTTTCACATATATTTAATGCAGAATAATTCACCATTTCCGGGCCATTCTAGCGTTTTAGGGCATTAATCAATTTTTTTCTATGGCAAATAAATCCTGTGCGTTTTTTTTATGGGTGTCTGCTTTTTTTTTTTTTTTTAGACGATTATGTGTGGTTTTAATGGGCTTTTTTGTAGGATCAGGGCTTCCTACTCGGACTTAGGGTTAGTGATAAGGTTAAGTAAGGAAGGGGTTTTGTTTTGGATGGAGGTTGCCATTCGGACTTAGTGTTAGGGTTAAGGGAGTTTTTTAGGAGTGGCTTGCCACTCATATTTAAGGTTAATGGTACGATACGTTCAAGATGGCATTTTTAGGAGGTGGGCTTGTTAGTCGTACCTAGAGTTAATGGTAGAGTAATTATTTATTTTATAAATTTCACTAAAAGGCAAGAATGGCCGGGAAATCGGAGATCATTTTACATTAAATTTATATGCGAAACTGATCCCCCACTCTAAATTCTAAACTATTTTTTGTTGTTTTGTTTTTTCTTTTTTTCGCCAAGACTTTAAGACGTAATCGCCTAAAAAAGTAGAATCTTAATTTTTTTTTAAATTGGCGACTAGAAAGTCATTACTACTAGAAGTTCGAAAGTTGAGTGAAAACCAGTATTTTTTTAAGTATTTTTTATAAAAGAACCAAATAGGATTAACTTTTTTAAGCACAAAAAGTATTTTTAAACGAATTTTACAAAGCCTTACAAGACGCTGCTGCTGATTGATTGTTATATCAGCAATACTAGTAGCCATTGTTGACTTTCGCTCAAAAAAAAGGACAATATTTTTTAGGATAAGATAATTTAAAATTACTATTACCGAAAGACAAAACAACGTACAATTATAATTTTAATGCATAAAAAAAGATGAAAGATTAATTTATTTACTAGTTGGGTACGAAAAATGTAACAACATTTTCTATATTCATATTTTAAAATGTTTAAAATTCGTTCTAGAATGAAAATAAACAAAAATCACCTCGTGTTTATAGCAGTAATTGCAGTAATATATTTGTTCAATCTGTCCTCTTACTAATATAACATTTTTTGGTAATATTCAATTTTATTCAAATCGGAAAATCTTTTCAACCGTGTTTCCTTGTATATGGTGGCTTACTGTAGTAAAAACACAATACCGAACGGTTACGGTTTTTAAAAAAAAAACCGATTCGGTATTCGGTATGGAGACGAAACCGAAAAACCGCGGTTTTTCGGTAAAACCGCCCATCTCTATTGGCTATGTATCATCGGTTTGGTCTGCAAGCAAAGTTAAGGATTAGAAATCTAAATGTATTATGGTAGATTTTTATGCAATTGAATTTAAAAAAAAAATTCAAATCTTAAAAATTTTGTTTGCTATTTATTGCATTTTTGATTTCAATAATATTAGCTCAATCTAAATGAATAAATGCGAAACTTTCATTTATCACTTCTATATTATTATCAAAACGGGTTACTGTTATTTAAATACAACATAATACTTTGAAATACTGTATATATGTTGCGGTACCCGATAAGATCCAACAAGAATGACAAAGAACAGAACGTATATGGAAAAACTTTGATTTTCTTTATTTCCCATCACCGGATGGTTTATGCCGGCTACGCACACACATAAAAAAAAAAAAATCTTTTGACATACTTTTGTCTCATGAAAGTCTTTTTCTTGCTGAGGTCACAGACTTTGTTTCCGCTAGAAACTCGTTCCTATATACATCCGATTGGAAAGCAATTTGCCCTGAATTGTCTATCCAAGCATGAACTGAAGCAATTGTTCCACAAGCACTTCCAATTGTCTGTTTGATGAAATACAAGTCAGGGGATTCCTTCACAGTACCAACTTGCTTATCAGTCGCATTTTTAGTCAGCGGACACGAAAACCTAACAGCAAGACGGGCTTGGGTACCATAGCCAATAAAGCTTCATCGGTGCCATAAACATCGGTAAACTCCCATTCTTCCGGTACTTCGATCACCAAGCGCTCGCTTGCATTGCGGAACCTTCTCCTTTTAAACAGTTATCAAGTCGCTTTCTTTCGACGTCCCACCCACAATGGATTCGTCCACGATTCATTTTTGCCACTCTTCATTATCTTACATATATAGTAGAGATGAACGATTAAGAGACAATTTTTTGAATGCCTAATTTGCATAACTACTTTTTAAACAGTTCTTAAATTAATGTATTGTATTAGTAGTTTGGAATTCTATTGTTCTATTTGTGATAGTTTCGTCGACATTAACAGTAATTAATCAAAGTGATTTAATGAAAATGACTAAAACATTTCCTTAAATTAAACAAACAGTGCTCACTACAAGGTATAAGCGAGAAAAGAAGAATGAGAGAGATGGTGGTTGGCTTGCTCGACCACTCTCTCCCGTTTGTGTTAATTTACTAATATTGGCTACAACATCCGACTTCCCTTCAAACTGCTTTCCTCATCATTTCAACTTTATGAACGAGATGCAAGGTCCTTTTTAATCTGATACGATGATAATCTTTGTACTCCAAACAACAATGTGTGCACCTTCTTCTGCTTCCCTCAACATCTTCAGCCAATTTTTGGACATTGGCTTTGTTGGTTTTCCCAAATTACAAAGACCATGACGATATTCAATTTCAATCTCCAACTCTATCGCTATTCCCAGTTGATGACGAACAATCATCTGTGCAACACTCTTATTGGCTGAATAGATTAGTTTGGTTATTACAACAATAACGAAGTCGATCCTGACCTTTCAGTACTTATTTGATCCAATTGATATGATTTATAGTCAGCTTCCTTTCTTATCCAGCCTTGCCCTCAACCAGAACACCATGGATTTCTACGCACACACTTATGGCAAAATTGCTTGCATTGTACCACACTAGAACTTTTATTACTTTTGGGACATGCTATTTCCTTCAAACTGGATCCCCCCTTTTTACTTCTACCACAATTTCTAACATAAGAGCAGCTGTCGTTAATTCACAGCTGACTCCTTGCACATAATCGCAGGCTGTCCGAAGTCAACCAGTAGTAGAGAAATGGCCCACGAGTTTTATGCAACTCGGGAAAAACTCTGCTCACACTATTGCTGACCTTTCAGTCAGAGTATAAACATGCACAATTCTGCATGTTTAGTGGGGTGCATAGATGCATGCTGCAGGCCTGCAATGGGAAATTATTTAGCTAAGAGAAAAGACCAAAGAAATTAGCTGGTGTCTTTGAAATAATGTCTTCTTGGAAACATACTGAGAAATCAAACCACTTGAAATCCTACAGAATTAATGTCCACTCCAGATCATAGACACCCTGGTAAATAAGTTTTTATGTCAAGTGATAAAACTGGCCCATCATTCTTAATTGATCTTGTTATGTGGCTTTTCACTCAAATGACAGCAATATCTCCCTCTCTCTCTCCATATATATATATATATATATATATATATATATATATATATATATATATATATTACAGCAAAATTAGCAGAGGATATTAGTTGGGTCTCTGTTGGTCTGAGGCTTTCGCGTCTTAAGCAGCAAAACTGTTTGTATCCGGTCGGAAGAGACGTTTGTCATGATTGCAAGTGTTGTTCAGTAGATAAATTAAATCTCTCAAAATAAAACATAACTCGTTTAAAACTTCAGTTGTGATTTTGTTTGATAGGAAAATCTTTTTGCTACAACAGTGACTGAGACCACATGATTGACACGATGGCCAGTGTCGAAATCAAGCTCCGAATTCTGATGAAGATAACGAGCGAATAATCACGACCTGTGCAGTAACGCACACAAACGTATGTTCACAGTAGGTTGGAATGATTATCCACCTTCCAACATTTCAAGGTTTCATCATCAGGCCATATTTGTGAAGATGTCTTACAAGCTTCTTCACACAGTTATCAATATAAGAGACAATGGTCCGTCTTCATCTCTTCAGCTTCCCTAAAACTGCCTTTAGTATTGCTGTCAAGGAGTTTTTATGCCACACCCAGTGCAAACTCTAGACATGATAGGCGATATATTTAACCAACTGCTGCATGTGGCTGCCGACAAGCAGATTTCGAAGATCCATTTCAATATGGTTTCTCCATAGATCTATTACATCAGCTTCCATGTGACATTCAGTCTGTAAAAGTCCAGAACTGGCCTGGTCTGTCTGTTGATGAACTGTCAACAATGACAGTATTCCTACCCTCTTCAATCCTATTCTCTCCTTCTCTTCCTGCAACTGAGCAACTCATATTGTGTCTTAGTATTGCTTTTGTTCCATTACAATTTTACATAAGAGTCCACTTTTCAGCAGCTAACTTTGCACAGAAGTCTCCATCCTCAATTTCACAAGTAGTAATCATTTCACCAATAGTAACCACCATTTCTACCCTTATCATGCAACATTCCTTCCCAGATTTGACGATGTTATCCTTGAAAATGGTGACATCTAAGCAGTTGATGACATCCATCCAAATCACGGCAGATACCAACCACAATTCCATACCAACACGGGTCTTTGTTTTCTCCCATTATGTCTATTTAGTCTAGGAGAAATTATGATTTCAGATATTGTAAATTCAGAGTAAAAATAGTAAATTCCATTTTTGGGTTGATCATAAAAAAAGCTTCCTTATATATGAAAGGAATAAATATCAAAGGAGACGCGAGAGCGCTCTATCCCTTAATAGACTTCAAAAACGGCCTATGCTAGAAATCTCATTTCTTTGATCAATCATAACTCAAAAACCAATAAACCAAATTAGTTAAAACTTTGCACATTTTTTTTGATAGGTTCTATAAGTGTGTAGAATTTCAGCATCATTAGTCAAGGCAACCCAGAGATCCAGAAAGGTCAGGCATGATTTTGTGTTATCCGTGTGTACGTATGTATCTCATCAACTATTTGATGGACTCAGCTGATTTTTGGCAGAGATAGAGGTTCTAGGGTCTAGTTGATGGCATTTTAATTTCAGTTTACCATATACCTTAGTTTTCCAGAAAATTCCAAAAAACCTTAAAAATGACCATTGTATTGAGGCATAGCCTTTAGAAAAGTAGTGACATTCCATGATAAATGCCAGTATACTGAAATCATATTTCCTTAATAGGGTTAAGATGAAAATTCATATACACTGAATGTACAAAAGCAAGGAAATTCCCAAATTTTACACTTTTATTGTCATTAAGGGTATGCGAGCACAACAGGGCTATGTATTTTACTGGTAGGAATTTTTCTTCAGCGCACCTCACACACTTCATCCACTCATGCATAGATATTTATACTGTAGTGATGTGATAATGAAATGGTTTGGTTGAGATGTAGTCATACCCTTAATTAATGACAATAAAAGTGTAAAAATTTGGGAATTTCCTTGCTTTTGTACATTTAGTGTATATGAATTTTCATCTTAACCCTATTTAGGGCATATGATTTCAGTATACTGGCATTTATCATGGAATATGATATATATATATATATATAGAGAGAGATATGAAAATGTAAAAAAGGTATTAATACATTTAGATTTGATCAAATGAAAACAGAAAAAAAATGGTGTGTCTTAAAATCAAAAAAGATTAAGAAATGAAATGACCATGACAAGTTCGTTCAAGTTTTAAATTTTCACAGAATTTCAACTTCCAATTTTTCCCAAATTTGATGTATGTATCTTAAAATTTTTTTTTTTTTTAACATATTTCACCCCAAACAAGGCAGGCCGCCATTGTAGACTTAAGTGGCTACTGAGGAATCTGATGCTCTTTCATAACAGTAATCACCCTGCAAAATTCCAACCTTATCAGATAAATAGTTTTTGAGTAATTAACGTTTCCATAGCATAACTTCAGGACTACATAATAAAATATGGAGAAGTAAGGCCCAGATAAGACTTAGGCCCATTCTTACATTGTCAGACAGAGGCATGCACTCTCACGATTGACTTATTTTCTTGTTTCCAATATGTTCAGTAATAGTACAAATTATAAAAACATATGATAATAGAAAAAAAAACAAAAAACAATTATTTAAAAAAAAATAGTGAATTATTATTATTATTTATTTATTTATTTTTAACAACAGGATCAAGGACTTTGAGAAAACATGCAGTCACATCTAGTTTTTCCTATGAAAAGTATGTCATTGAGCAGAGGGGTTAAAACCCAGCATATCTAAATGAACAAATGCGAAAGCTGGATCCATTTCTCACACGAACGGTAAAGTCAAAACGTCTTATTTAAAGTTAATTCAACTTATTCAACAGACGCATCATCATTTTTATATACTATGCGATATCAGAGTCGCAAGGTTATCTAATTTGCATATTGGTTTTGAAAAAGTTAATTTTATTAACTATTATTTGTTATTGTTTTTTTTTTTATTCAATGTTTTTATTTTAATATAACAAATAGGTATGTTTTGCAATATTGTTTTATTTCCTGGACAAATATTTAGCATTTGTGTCAAATGTTTCTTTCTTAGGGACTGACTTGATTTTTTCTAAATTGCAAGTGAAAAGACTAATTGATTTTTTCTTTTTTTAAGTCACATTTAAAAGATAAATAAATCAGTTTTGAAATTACTAAAATGTTAATGTTTTGTGTTTGCAATTAAGCTATAAATAAAAAGTTTATTTTAATAACAATTGATTACCTGCTGTTGTTAAACGCGAGGTAAATCCTACTGTAAAAACGACACAAAACGCAAGTTTTATTTAAACAAATAAACTACATCCCTCCCTCTCTTTTGTAAATTAAACATCTGATTAATTCCTATTTTAGTCACATTAAGATTAAGAACAAGGGAATAATATTTTTGTATTTATTAAAAGTGAAAGAAATTATTTCCTTT
Source organism: Sepiola atlantica (assembly GCA_963556195.1). Taxonomy (NCBI): domain Eukaryota; kingdom Metazoa; phylum Mollusca; class Cephalopoda; order Sepiida; family Sepiolidae; genus Sepiola; species Sepiola atlantica. The sequence goes on from OY744526.1 coordinate 154,281,547, forward strand.
ATTTTCTATTAGCAGTTATTAAGCCTCTCTTCTTTGCTCATAGAAATAAATTTGCATACATGATTATTGAAAAAAGCCGGACACATGAATATTTATTTTTATTATATTAAATTAATGTTTCAAGTAGTGAAGTTTGCAAAGCGATTTTATTTAAAGCAAAAAAATATACATTCACAACAAAGTTTGTTTCATAAAATTTTTTTTTAACAAAAACAGTAGTCATAAAGTTCATCCTTTGTCTTAGGCATAAAGCACAAATTGTTTTGAGAGAAGGTGAGGTCGATGGTCATCCAATTTTGTTAAAAACTTTTAGGCTTACCATACGCTAGATACTCACCAAAATACCACATTCACTATGGCTTGATCCTACTTAGATGATCCCAAATTTATTTTAAAAAAAATGTTCATAGGGGTGAGACAAGTTTTACAAATATTCAACAAGAAAAAAAAAGTAGGTTGGTAGAACCCTCCTAACCCTCTGCTAAATGATAGACCGCTCACTGCTCTGTCTCTAAATGGAGTGGGAGCTAAGTAGGATGTCAAAAACAAAGTAGATTGGGATGGAATGTGGGAATGGATGGTGTCCTCAAAGATATAAGACAACAGTTTAGGGGTGACCAGGGGCAAAATAAATGTGGGGAGTGGGCATCTTTGGAGGATCTCTAGTACTAAAAAACAAAACAGGGCCAGAACTTACTCCACTAGCTAAAGGTCTTTTAAATTCGAGAGGTAGGTTCCGCAGAACCCAGGACCGTGTGCCATGCCAAGGCAGGGCACACAAACTCGTACCCAGCTTCTCGATGAATGCACAAACTAGTGTTGTGCACCCACCTCCTATCAGACTCCATGCGATATAACCTCCTCCAATCGCATCTGATCTTCACTTTTAGCTGATGTTTAAAGTAGACGACCAGATCCCGATGGGAAACAGATCCAACTCCATGGACCTCGTCAAAACGTGAAACCCACATAACCATTCTCACAACAGCGAGGATGGCATTTTCTCTCTAGGATGTGGTGGGGCTACGTGGTGTGTGACCAAAGCTATATTCGGGGCTATCGGATGCTAGGCATTGCTGCGAGTCGTTCCTCGCTGACATACTCACAGAGTCGCCAAAGTTTGCTACAAGTGAAAAAGGCGTGCTTGATGGTTTCTCTTTCGCTATCCTCGTAGCACAGGCAGTAAGGATCCGTCTCACTCCATCTTTGGTCTGCTTGTCATAAAGCTGTGTGTTCCGGACCAATCACCAGGTCAGAGACTACTAAGAGTTGTTAAGATAACTCTAGCCTGGCACCCAACTCCACTGAGAACGGATCTCCTCTGACCATCCCAGCCACTCCACAAGCAGATCCAAAGCAGTACCCTCCACTAAATCCTGATAGTCTCTTCCTAGCCCGTAGAAGAGCCCTGGTCCACGGCAGCGCTCTAAGCGCAGTTTGCATTTGGTGTAGAACTTTTGTTACACCCTCGGTCTACAAACAAAGGTTGGAAAAGGCTTTCCCAATGGCAGGGACCCAAGGAACATCCTCTGTCAAAAAGCGACTCAGAAAACTCAATCTTTGGCATGTCTATGACTTGTCAGATCCGGCATTCCCAAGCCTTATTTTATATTTACCCTTTGTCAATGACAAAACATGGATAAATCCTATTTTAATCACCTAAATTACTTAGAGTGAAATGGGTTCTTTTCTGATTTTTTTTGTTTTTTCAGAATTAATATTCTAATACTTATATATATATTTTTTTAAATAAATTATTATTTTATATTTCCCCCTGGGCAATGCTGAGACACGAGTCCTGCTAGTAATAGATAAATTTATAAAAATCATTAAAGGGAGAAAAAAAAAAATACTGATTTTGAATAGATTATTTTTATATTGAAATTTCATGAGATTAATAAAAAAAAAAAAGACCAACTTTAAAACATTTCTACAAAATTCGTAAAAAATAGATTGTTTCTAAAGTAATTTTGTTAATAACTGAATATAACTTGCAAAAATTTCGCAAGTTTTTTATGTTTTTGTTAAAAATGTGTATTGTATCTTATAAACATGTGACATAAAAGTATATATCTAAATGAATAACTGCAAAAGTTTTGTCCATTTATCATAACTATATCAACATCAAAACGGCTTATGCCATTTAATTCTATCATACATGTTTTAAAATACTGTAATATAGAAATCTCCAAACAGCCACAAACATCTTTTAGATATTCCTCATATTTATGTTATAAAGAGTTTCTAATGAATTAATATTCTGTAATATACAATTCTAATTTTTGTTGACAAATTTTGTTAGAAATACACAAGAGTTTTGTCACTAGTAATATTATAATTATTAATAAAATTAATTAAAGCGATTAAATAAAAAAAGGATAAGGTTTTAAAAACTCTAAGAATTTAATTTAAGGGAGAAGACACTGCCAAGGCTGCTGCAAGGAAAATGGGCTCCCTCTACTGTGTTAGAAAACTTCTCACACCTGCCAGTATCCTATATCTCTACAAAGCCACCATCCATTTGCCCATGTATAGAGTATTGTCACATCTGGGCTGGTGCATCAACCACTAGTCTCCCTCTTGGATGGATACGGTCCCAAAAGGGCCTTTTATCTGATAGGTCCCACACTGTCTACCAAGCTCCAGACCGTGTCGCATCGCCGCAAATGCGACATCCCTCTGCTTGTTTTACAAGTACTTCAATGGAATGTAATCCAACGAACTTGCTACACTATTCTCCCCTCGATGTAAATACCCCCCGAACGATCCAACAATTAGCTAAATCCCACCCCTTCACTGTACTGGTCCCCAGACACCGGAAAGCTTTCTACTTTAACAGCTTCGTTCCTTGAACTGCTACTCTTTGGAATTCCCTCCCTGCTCCCTGACTGCACCAACATGCAGAGATTTAAATGTAATGTGAACAAACATCTTGTTGCACAATTCACCACTTAGGGGCCAGATTTATAGGGGCATCCTAATTCACAGTAGCCTTTTACGTCTCAATGGCAGTGTGTCTTGTTTAGGGTAAAAAAAAAAGAAAAGTTAATGTACATGAAAACTTCTGGTTTAAACTTCCGACATTAGTATACACTATGATACTAGCCAAAAGGCCAAGGAACCATAAAATTTTTTTCGTGACTAGGCATTTAAAAATAAAAAACATGATTTAATTGGAATATCTTTTATTGGAGGTGGGTAGTATAGTATTGGTTCTGTTGTCATAAGACCGTCCTCTGATGAATTACCTCCTCCTTTTTTAAGGGGATGGCGGGAATCCTCACAGGTATTACACCCTCAGCAGGGAGTGAGAAGGTTTCACTCCATGGGGCGTCGTTGATATGATCTCTGATGGACTAAAAATTAGCCTACTCGTAGTATCTCGTTTTGAGCAACGGCTCATCAGCTTTTGAATGAGATTAGCTATTGACATAACACTATCGCGGGGGCGCATACTTGTCAATGATTAACTGTGGACCTGGGAGACGAACAATATGAAGGAAGCTACATGCGGAGTCGGCAGCTGTGGTTGCAGAGGAGTTGGAGAAGGTTATGCTTGAACGAGGTCCAATAATGGAAGTGATAACGGACAATGGTACCGTTTTTTGTTCAGAACTTCTCCAGACGATGCTAAAAAAATGAAAGATACAAAGGTATTACAGGGGCACGGGATAAAGTGATGTGAAATGATTTTTGATGATAATGGGGGCGTGTGGTTTAAAATACAAAAGGGGGTTTAAATGTTATCTACTGTAAAAATGTAAAGAAAATGAAGGGTTACCAGTTTTGAAGCACGTGGACCATTTTGCATGGTGAGCACTCGATTTTCAGTGAAAAAAGAAGAAATTGTGTTCATAGATTTTTTTATAGATGGCATTCATTTGCATATGAGGAGAAGAACTATTTTAAGAAGAGAGCGAATGAGGGAAGACAGTTTAGTTTGAAATTTTACAGCTAAGATTGAGATTGTTCGTTACGGTGTTGTGTAAGAGAAGTTGCTTTCAATTCATTACTGTATTACAGTAATCAAAGTTCCTTTTTAAGACTAAAGACTCAGAGGTCATATGCTTAACCCCCACCCTCACCCATTGCTAAATTCACTCCAAGCAAGGCTGGTACACATACTATTCTTGGAGTAACCTTGCGAGATCGACAAAGAAATGCAGATATCAGAAAGAAGCTTAATATTAACAGATCCATCAATGATGTTATTTTAAAAAAGAGATTAATGTGTTTTGGACATGTTTCCCGGCTACCAGACTCCAGCTATGTAAAGAAATCCTACTAAGAACCTTTCATTAATAAAAGGATCAAGTGGAAGACCACCAAAGAGATGAGCCAACCAGATAAGGGTTGAAACTGGTATGCTGCTACTGACAGCTGAAACACTGGCTATAAGTGACAGAATTTGTTCCCAAGCATATGGAGAAGATCTCTGGAGTATGCACATAAGTCAAGTAATTCAAGTTACGGTTGGAGAGTTTGCTTACAGCATCTGGTATTCCCAAATGGTCACCCATCTCAGTATTAACCAGGTACAATTTCACTTAACTTCAGTGATCTGATGAGAACAACCATAAACTTATTCAGTATACATGCTTTAAATACATTAAAACAAACCTTTCTTCTGGAGTTCTCTTAAGCGATAAGAATTTTTCATCATCTTCAATGTTCAGGAACTAAAATAAACAAAATGTCAAAAATTAAGAAAATAGTAAAAAACATTTTTTTTTAAATTTGTACAAAATATATGAAAGCTTTAGACCCCACCAAAAAAACCAAAAAAAACCCTTACTTAAATATGACTTAGAAATAATTGATTTTTTTAATTCTCTATCTGCAACCATGAATGCTTTAGCTATAAATTAAATATATTTATTAATATTCATTTATTTTTTTGTAAGTCCGTATTTACTTGTCTCCCCAGAAGGGCAGTTAGATACAAGGTGGTTTTTAATGTGGGGAAAATTCAGCTCCCCCCAAAAAATGGGCACTCTGAATGGAGTCAAAATAAAAACTGCCTCAGTCTAGAAGGATCTTTCCTTCACCGACTGAGGACAGAACAGAACTTTTGAACCGGAAGGCCATAGGGCATGTTATTCAAATGGCAGTGACACTTCCAATAATGTTTCTCAGATCTTCATGATGAGCAAATTCACTGTCAATCAGCTTTCATTTTCTTACAATTTGGAGAAAGTTTAACCACTAATTTAACACTTTTACATGACAGTCATAAAAAAAAAACAAAAAAAAACAAACTTTTATTTAACGACATATTTTTGAATAGCACTGAAATCTTAAGTGAGTTAATAGAAATTAAGTAAAAATTGGCGGCAGTGTAAAATCTCATTCAGTTGAATCAGGTAGAAAGAACATTTTTCATTTGGAAGGTCGCACAGGATTTTGTTCATCATGAATCATGCTATAGCATCAAAATGTTTAACAAATATTTTATTTGTGATGAAATTTGAAAGTAAAAATGACACAGACGATCATTTCTAAACTATTTCTCAACAATACACAAGGGAATGGAGATGATTAGGATTAAAAGTTTCCTCCCTTTCACAAACAATATGAACATTTCGTAAAAAGGAGAGAAAGTTAAAAATAAAAAATTGAAATCAATTTTATTTTGCTGGATTAACAAAGTCAAAAAAGTTTGGGATCAAAACATTTTATGAAATTTGGAACATAGTAAACATAAAAGGGGGTGTAATGACTAGTGTTGGGACGATTAATTGGAATTTAAAAAAAAAAAAAAATAAATAAATAAAAAAATCTGAATTTCTGATTCCAAAAACGATTCAAAATATTTTTTAATTTTAATTTTCCATTGCTGGTACTAATGACAAAAATGATAAATTGTTGTTTTTAAACTGACAGTAAAACTAAAATCTATAGATAATAACATCAAAATACGATGTAAATTTAATTTACTTATGTAAAAAAAAATAACAAAGTACAACAAAACTTTGCATAAATTCACGAGAGAACCTTTAAAAGAATGCAGTTCATTTAAAGGGTTCCGAAAAATGTTTAAAAATTGAATAAACATTTTTTAAGAAAAATACTGACAAACATCGTTGATAATTAAATTAAAAGTAAAATATAAAAAGTGTTTTTTATCCTTTTTTATATGGTTGAATTTTGTCAGAGGGATTTTGTTTGATCCCTCAGCATTGGCAAAACCTGGAAAAGGTGGCCAAAAAGTGTGAAAAAACCCCCAAACTTTTAAAGGGTTGGTGTAGATCTTCAGGCTCCGTGTGAGAACTGACCAAAGTGTGTACTTTGGTGTCAGTTCTTCGATTTATGTCTGAACTAGTTGTAAAACAAAATTTCTCAAGATATAAAAAGTTGGTTGGGGTGGAGATAGAAGGCAATAAAATCAAAGACTAATAAAAAAAATATTCTTGGTTATTAATATTATTGAAACCGTTTAACACTTAAAGGAATAGTAAGAATCCTAAAAATATCGCTGTTGAAGTCTTGAGAAAATTGAAAAAAAAAGGGGAAAAAAAAAAGAATTTGCCAACATAAAAATATGTGTATATATATATTTTTAAGCTATTTTAAATAAATTTCAAATGTGTTTTATGAAGTAAAAATTGATTACTAACATGTTTTTTTAATTTTTGTTTCATATTTAAACTTATATTTCAATTTAGTTTGAATTGTTTTCTTTGAAGAAAATAAATTGATTATTCCTTTACTATATAAGGACTTAATTATTATTATTATTATGGTATTATTGCATATTAACACCCTCAGCTAAATCACCCTCACCCTAAAGAAAAATGAGATTTTACTTTTTTTATAGGCAATTACGCATAAACACCATGAAAAACTTTGCGGAAAGAACAAAACAAACAATTTTTTTAGAATTTAGATTGAGGGATCAGTTTCACATGTAAATTTAACATAAAATGATCCCCATATCCGAGCTATTCTAGTGTTTTCAGGCAATTAACCAAACAGAATTTTGCTCTAGCAGATAAATTATGTGTGTTTTATCTGGGGAGGGGTACTTTTTTTAAGTGATTACGTGTGGTTTTATAACTTAACTAGTTGGACTTAGGGTTAGTGGTAAAAGATGTAATAAACATCCCTAAAAATTTAGAATGGCCCGAAATTGAGGATCATTTCACGTTAAATTTATATACAAAACTTATCCTCCACTTTAAATTCTAAAATTATTGTTTTGGATTTGTTTCTGTCAAGTTTTTTTTTTTATGCGTAATCGCCTAAAAAAAGTAAAATCTCATTTTGGAGTGAGGTGATTTAGTTGAAGGTGTTATTAGTTATGTGTGTTCCTATTTACTTGTCTCCCCGCGAGGGAAGAGTTAGACACAAGGTCGGTGTTTAATGTGGAGAATTCAGCTCTCCAAAAAGGAGCATTCTGGATTGGGACAAAAATTAAAATTGCCTCAGTCCAGAAGGATTTCCCTTCACTGACTGAGGACACAAAAGATAAAGTGTAGTATCGGAAGAGATACTACACTTTTAATTATTTATTTGATAAAAAATATAACATTCTGACAAAAATATCCTTGTATCTAATTGGCACAAGGATATTGTTTTTGTCAATTTTGCGTACAAAGGAAATTCTCACCAAAAACAAAAAATGAAAGGAAAAGCTGTTATTTAATCGAGAACATGTTTCCTTCTGTTAATTTAACAATTAAACCTAAAATGTTTCTAATAAGTAAAATTTCTATTTTGTTGGCTTAACTTTTTCCTAGATTTCTCTAATTCTTCGTTAAATAATATTACAATATATTTAAGTCTGTAAAACAAAAACGTAAACAAAAACAAACATAGCAACTATGGAATAAATATCGATTGAAAATAGATTTTGGGACCGTTTTGAGGGGAATAGTTTTAAATAGGGTCTATGCCCCCTCCCCCAATAATATTTTAAAATATTTACTGTTTTAAAGCAAATAAAATCGGTTTTTCTAAGTGTTCGTTAAGAACACGGTTCTTGAATTATCTTTTCCAATTATTATATTAATAAAAAAGAAGTAAATTAAAATCCTATTACGAAATTAAATCTATCATGATGCATTTCGGGTTTTTCATAAACATGTCAGCCATTTTAATATTTTGTTAATAGTTAAAAAAAAAAAAATCAATTACTTTGTGACTGTTCGAAATTTGAAAGGAATTTGGAAGTATTTTTAACCTGTCGAATAGAAATTCATTTAAACTGGCTTTAAAATTCTTAGCAAATCTTCATGTATTAAAAGATTGAAAGTTTTGGAAGCTATTTACATCTAATAATTTTATAAATAGAGATTAAAACAACATTATCTTAAGAAAATTATTTAGTTTTATAAAAATTTAATTCAATTACCAAACGATATCTATTAATAATGGAGTTTATGTATCTGTGTCTGAAGCCGATACTCCATCAGAGTACTATGACTATTTGTTAAGTCCGCCAGCTTCATTATATACTACTAAAAAAACGCTATAAACACTTCCCAATTTACATAATCAATTGCTTTTGAACTTCTAATAAATTAGTATTCGCAAATAAACACTCATGATTGTTCTCTTCATATTTCAACATGTATTTACGCTATTTTGCTCGCTAATAATCTTACTTATAAATTATAATTTAGACAGACAGACAGATACATACATACATGAAATGCGTTATGTAGTTAATATAACTATGACGAATGGATTAACGCTGGCTGTTTAATCAGTGGTTCCCATCCCTCCCTCCGTTAACTCAATATGGTGCAACTGATTAAACAGCGTTAATACGGCGCATTATTTAAGCGTTAATACGGCGCATTATTTAAGCGTTAATACGGCGCATTATTTAAAATGTAAACAACAACGCTGGCATTCACCGTGATAATTTTCCTCTTATTTTTTGAAACCGTTCTAAGTTTGTTTATTTTCTTAATCTTATTAGCCATTAAATTCACTGAATCAAATTGCTTAATTAAAATAATAATTGATTTAAAAATTACTATTTAAACACACACACACACACACACTTTATAACGAATTTAGTTTTCATTTTAGGACCCGCGCTAACTTTGACCCCGTCGTTAGGGTTAGGGTCGGTATTTTGTTTTTTTAATTGTTGATTTTAATTTACGTACACCTTTTTTACGCTTTGAAAGACATAAAATATTACTTATTATATTTTGACCTGGATTTGTCGCAAAACGATTGTGTGTAAAGAAATGCGAGCAGACGATACCTTTTACTGGGCAAGTAAATAACTGTTTTTAGAATCGTATATAAAAGGTAACAATTATTTCTTCTTTCCCTTCTCTTATTAACTTTCATTCGTTACTACTACACTATTATGAATACTACACTCAATTTTTATTTAAAATTTTTATTTTCTTTACATTTATTTTTAATGCAAAAACTTTACGGTTGCTACAAACCAAAATAATGTAAACTTAATTTATCTTTTTATTAATGATGTTACTTATCATGTGCAATATATTATTTAAATTAATTGTAGTGATAAAAAGCTCTACCCAAATTACATACTAGTGTCATTTCTGATGCGGAAGACTAGCAAAAATATGCGACCGGAGGGAGCGTATATTTGCTAGTTCTAATAATTAAATTAACTTTTAAACAGACACTAGTTAAAAGAAGCAAAACAAAAAATTTGAATTAAAAAGATGCCGGATAGATACACCTAGTTTGGGATAAAATTGATTTTTATTCTTAAATTTTATTCCTTGTCATGACATAAATTTCTAATTTACTTTTTTAAGTCTTGAAAATGTAACTGTAATTCAGTGTTTTAATCTCTGGTGGTCATGTTGCCTAAAAATAGTTTTAACTAAAACTTTATTTTTTTCCCTTCTTTCAAATAAATCATATTTTTTTAATCTCGTTTACGAAGAAACCAAATGCATTATGATGGATTTAATCTCGTGATAGGATTTTAATTTACTACTTTTTTTATTAATATAATAATTGGAAAAGATAATACAAGAACCATGTTATTCGTACAAACATGTAACTTAGAAAAAATCGATTTTATTTGCTTTAAAACAATAAATATCTTAAAATATTTATTTTTAAATACTATGGGGGCGGGGGGGGGGCAGCTTAGCCCCTATTTAAAACTATATCCCCTTCAAGAACGGTCCTAAAATCTATTTTCAATAGTTACCTAATTTTCGTACCTTACCAAAATTATTTAATTTTCCGGACACCGTTTTTTTTTTTTTTTAATAACTTATCAGTGGGATACAAAAATATTAACATATCCGTTTTTTATAGATTTTATTTCGCCGAAAAAAAAAAAAAAAAAAAAAAAAAAAAAAAAATGATGTAAAAATTGATTTAAAAATAATAACTTTGGTATATTTACATTTTAACCTCATGAATCAGTGTTGGTCTTTTAGGAAAAAAAGTTTGTGATAAGCAAAGCTCCAAATATTGGAATTTTTTTTATATAAACGACCTTAAAGAGACGCTATTTAATGAACTAGTCTGATACGCGAGTTTATAGTTGCGTAGCTGATTACTGTTTATGTTGTTGTGATCGTGTTCTTTCAGGCACTTTCGTTATTGGAATCAGAATCGGTAATTGTATTGGAATCGGGGAAAAATATTGGAATCGTCCCATCACTAGTAATCAGTTATGTTTTATTTTGAGGGGAGCAGAACAGCAAGAACGAAACGACTCCCCATATTGAAAATAAATGTATCCAAAAATGTTATTCCTAAATCCTTACTATACTGCTGTATCCCAACCCAGCTCACGCCAGGTAACCTTGCTAGTTATTTAAATGAAAATAAAATCTTATTTCTCCACTTTGGCAAGTAAAGGTAAGATATTGCTTAATGGCACATCAACCCTAAGGGTCATTTCATGCCATGAATGTAGAAGGAAATATCCTTCATTTGAGTCTTAAGTCAGTGGGTCATTTATAGTCATTAGTTAAGAGCTTTGGTATTTTGAATTGTTGTCATTTTGGTGAAGGTTTTTATGCTTCAAGTTCTTTATATCTTCAAATGTTTAATCATGGTTTTTGGTTTGGTTGTTTTATTTTACGGCATATCAATCCTTTTCAGGTTATTTAATGCTGAATCCGGTC
>OY744526.1:154297636-154327636 GCA_963556195.1 Sepiola atlantica
AAGGCTGTCAGAAATAAGTGGTACTCAACGCTTTTAGGGAACTTCTGCCATTACTAACCAGCAGAGCGTTACCACTGTCGACCAAGGAAAGAGTCTATCAGGCATGTGTATGAAGTGTGATGATGTATGGAAGTGAAACCTGGCCAGTAAGGGTTGAAGACATGCGTTGCATGGAGAGAAATGATATGAAAATGATACGATGGATGTGTAATGCGAGTCTTAAAGACAGGCTTAGATCTGAGGACCTCAGAGAAATATTAAATCTGGACAATATAGGGAGATGGGAGCAGAACAGGAGATTTTGATGCTATGGCCATGTTGAAAGAATGGTAGTTTTGTTTTACGGCATATCAACCCTTTTAGGGTTATTTAATGCCGAATCTGGTCATTATAGTAAAAGTTTTTATGCTTCAAGTTCTTTATATCTTCAAATGTTTAATCATCGTTTTTGGTTTGGTAGTTTTGTTTTACGGCATATCAACCCTTTTTGGGTTATTTAATGCCGAATCTGGTCATTATAGTAAAAGTTTTTATGCTTCAAGTTCTTTATATCTTCAAATGTTTAATCATCGTTTTTGGTTTGGTAGTTTTGTTTTACGGCATATCAACTCTTTTTGGGTTATTTAATGCCGAATCTGGTCATTATAGTAAAAGTTTTTATGCTTCAAGTTCGTTATATCTTCAAATGTTTAATCATCGTTTTTGGTTTGGTAGTTTTGTTTTACGGCATATCAACCCTTTTTGGGTTATTTAATGCCGAATCTGGTCATTATAGTAAAAGTTTTTATGCTTCAAGTTCTTTATATCTTCAAATGTTTAATCATCGTTTTTGGTTTGGTAGTTTTGTTTTACAGCATATCAACCCTTTTTGGGTTATTTAATGCCGAATCTGGTCATTATAGTAAAAGATTTATGCTTCAAGTTCTAAAAATAAAATAAAAAAGGGGAGGGAGAAAGGGAGAGGGGCTGTTGTTTTTGTTTTTGGTTTTGTAGAACATAATTAAGTTTTACAAAAAAAAAAAAAAAAAAAGAAGAAAAACAAAAAACGTCAATGTAGGTGAATTTCGTCTCAGGGAGCCACAGGGCAGCCTGATCTGGTATCACCAGTTTGAAAGAATGGATGAGAGTTCTTGTGTTAGTAGATGTAGAACAGTTGAAGTAGCAAATTCAGTTCACTATGAAAGGCCAAGGAAAAGATGAGAAGTGAGAGAAATGGGCCTGAATGAAGGAGGAATAAATAAAACCCTGTCCAGAGATAAGTTACTTTGGAAATCATTTTAAAGCCGTCCAACATATGCCAGCATGTAAAACGGATGTTAAATCAAATATGATAATGATGCGACAGATTCATGTAGAGAATTCTAGTATGCATTTTGAGAACTTTAAATCTAATCTTTGTTTTAAATTATATTTTAATCTATTTATAATTATTGGTGGCCATATTGTATTAAGGAAGCCATTGTTGTCTAACATAGATAGATAGATCTCTTTCGAAGAGTGAAAATATTCCTTTAATTTTTGATCATCTTAAATATTATGTATCCTGACATCATCATCATCATATTCGGTTTAACATCCATTTTACATGCTGGCATGGATGGCTTTAAGAAATTGACAAACTGATAACCAATTTTTTTCTCATCACAAAGCCATTTTGTTGCTAAGATTAAAAAAAAAAATCAACCTAAAAGTTGCAAATTGATATTGTTTTATGAAATACCATGCTAAAAAGAAAAATTGTACTCATTAAACCCTGCCTTTCATCTGTCACTTTTTAAAGTATGTCACTTAAAAGCGTGCGAGCATCTTAGGACCTCTTTCGATAGGTGAAAAAAAATTTGTTTTATTCTTGATCATCTTAAATAAAGAATCAGGTGTCCATCCAAAACTTTCTCAACTTCCATGAAATTTGTTTTTATAAGGGGAAACTATATTCAATTTATTTGGAAGGGACTTAAAACTTTAAGATAGGTACTTAATGTATTTTTTTTAACCAAGCGGGGATGTAGAAATACCTGGCATAGAACCCAGGTGCAGGATTACACCTCTCAGTGAGATGGACCCATAGACCTTGTCAGATCATCCATCTAAGAAAAGGTAAATTCTGATTTAAAACGTTTTGGCACCAAACTACTGGGGAGGGGAGAATTCCTTAGTCATGATCGATAACCTTCCTATAGTTGGAGACTCTTAATCTACAATTGCTTAAGGAGTAGATAGGCTCTACCTATCGCCCGGCTTTGCACTCCTTTGTTTATTAGACAGGCACAGAGGTACCATCACAGAGACACTTCAAAGACACCTAGTGCTTGGCTGTATTTTCTGACTAGGACAATGAACGCTGTCCCACCATTTCTCTTTCTATCTGAGCAACGTGGAAACACTTGCTTGTCACTTAGTTTCACACGACCAGTCTTTGTTGCTCTCGTTTTGACAGGTTGTATGTAGAGGTTTGACAGTTTGTCTGGCTGCTGTTTCCAACTGGTAGTACAGGAGTCCTAACTCTAATGTAGCACCTAGAGCAGCTACTCTATCAACAGTTGTATAATGTCAGGATAACTGTAGTGCTATGTCGCGCATGGAAAAGGACCCTGCAGTTATCTTGGGTGCGCTTTCCAGAGGTCACAGCTTCATAAAGACTCGGCTAATAGTCTACTTGCGTTAACTTTTTTTTAATAACCAAGAAATGCCTTATTCGTTCAACTCTATCAAAATATATTCAGAAAATAAGAACAAACAGAATAATGAACAAGTCAGATGCCCTCATAAAACAACCAAATTGCCTCTCCATCACAAATATACAAGATCTTAGAACTAACCTCGATGATGTAGAATCCTAACTCCTTGTAATCTCCCCAGATATTCTAGTACAAAGCGAAACTAAGCTAAACTCTTAAACCTCATCTAATCGTTTTGACATGCCAGGATAGCTCCTACTTTGCCATAAAGACTGACAACACATGCATGGGCTCAGTGTTTATATTCGTAATACCCCCCCCCCCCCAAGAACTTAGTCTAGAATTTGAAGATCAAGCCTACATGTGCTTTAATATAACTTTACAACACAGCGTTAGTTACCTGTTTGTCCTCTACCTTTCTCCCTGAAACCAGGTCAGTACCCTACCCTACTGTCTCAAATAGTATAGATGCAGCAGTTTCCTCAGATTCGAGCATCTAAACCGATATATTTGGGGCTTTAAAGTCCACCACAGAGATTGCCTTGGTTTGTCTCACTACTCTGTCCCAGCTGGAAACAGCACACGTAGCTTTTCGATTACACAAACTGTCACTTTCCGAACCTGTCTCCCAAATCATGAGGACCAGAAAACCTCACTTCTCAACCTATTCTTGACAACAGATGCCCATAGCCCACATGGAAATACTATCACCTTGTCATTACGGTTGATATCATGTTAAACCTCCGACCCCAAACCGAAGTACTGTCGCTCAAAAGGAGATACTACAAATGTGCTGATTGAGAATCCTTCAGAGATCTCAGAGATGTGCAACTATTTTGCTGCTGAACAGTGAGCATAGCATGGCAGGCATAGAAGCATTTGTCTTGATGCGGAAATTCCATAGTAAACCCTCACTCTCCCCAATGGTCCACTTTGACTTATGCGCAATAGCAGCTGCATAGGCAGCAAGCATTCCACAGTTTCCAACGCAATGTCAGATAAAAATAACCAAAGATTTATAGCATCTCTAAATCACTGTAAATGTGTAATGGCCGTAGTTAAGAGTAGATATACTGAGATGATCAGAACACGTATTGAGTTGTACAAATTAGGAACTCATGACTTCTGGAAAATTCTGTAATAATGTGGTGAACAATGGGCAATCAACAATATCCCCACTATTCAACCACCATGATGTCGCTTGCACAGCAATGGATAAAGCTGAACTGTTTGCTCAGCAATTTGCTTTAAACTCTACCTTAGACTCCACAAACCACTGTCCCTAATTTCCCCACTACAGACGGAACCCACACTTGTGGATCTGATCATCACCCTTTCCTATGTTCTGGATATCATAAAAAATCTTGACACCTCTTAAGAATGGGACCAGATCTTATCCCTGCTATAGTAATAAAGAAATGCTCTACTAAGCTGGCTTCTGTCCTCTCAAAGCTCTATAACAAATGCCTTGCTGAATCTTGCTTCTCTGATAGCTGGAAAATTGCCTCTGTTGTAACAGTGTTCAAGAATTCTGGTGAAATAACTGACCTGCAAAATTATCACCCCATAAGTCTTCTCCAACTCTTTGCAAAAAACCTTTGAATCATTAATCAGTCTTGCGGATAGTCTGCCACCGCAAAAATGCTAAACTTCTTTCTGATAAACAGTATGGATCTAGCTAACCATGCTCTACTGCAGATATCCAAACGTTAATCTCTGAACACATATACCATACACCGTATAAGGCAGGTGAAGCCACGGCAGTAGCGCTTGACATATTCAAGGCCTTTGACAAAGTCTGGCATTAAGGTCTTCTCATGAAAATTAATCCGTACAGTATTACTGGATAAATAGTTAATATAATCAGATCCTTCTTAGCTAAAAGAAAGATCCAGGTTGTTCATGATGGCCGTACATCTAAACAATATCACATTAATGCAGGTGTGACTTTAGGGGGAGGCAATACTTGAACCTTGATTATTCAGGATCTTTATAAACGACCTTTAATCACGTCCGAGATGGGTATATTTGTTGATGACACGATGCTCACAGGCAAGTAATAAATCATCAACAAAGTGTTTCTTCTGGACAACTCGTATGACTCTCTGGACAATGCTTCTAAGACACAAATGAAAAGCAACAGACTCAGTACATCAGGGTTCTGCACCTTCACGTTAACATTAAAACTGTCACTAAATGTGCTATTAATTCTAACACGACTGACTCATTTGCCCCTAGTTTACGCAAGGCCCACCAAACATCTCTTAGCACTGTCAAAAGTTTTCTCTAAATCCACAAGAACAAAAATACAGGTTCTTCTTACCAAGGTACTTCTCTTTCATTTGTCTCAGAATAAATATAGCACCAGTGGTACTTTGTCCAGGCATAAAACTAAACTGCATTTCATCTATGCTTATCTCACTTCTTATTTGCTGCTAAATTATTCTTTCAATCACTTTCAAGACCTGATCCATCAACTTTAAAGCTCTAATTACCTCTATCTAGAGCTCCCCTTTACCCTTGTAACAATTCACAATTGAACTAAGTTCCCAAGACTGATCATCTCAATGCCCGTTTCACCCACATCCTTCAACATTTCTGCAACAACGCCTAAAGAACCTCCAGCCTTAACCATTATCTTACAGATTTCTGTAACATTTATTTCTCAATTCTTATAGCTGGACTAGATACTGCTTCAGCAACTTCTAAATTTTCTTTGTTTTATGAAATCTCAGTATTCAACAATTTCTCATAGTGGCATTTCCAAGCATCTCTTTCATCCTGTTCATTTGTTGCTAACACTCCCAATTGTCATTTTTAATGCATTTCTCTCCAACAATATCCATATTTGTTATTGCCATCTGTTTAGCTATCCTGAATACTTCACTTTTTCTTTTTTTTTTTCTTCAAAAAACAATAACCAAAATAAAAGGTCCGTTTTAAATCTGGTCCTGGGTATGACCATAAAAGACATCCAGTGGTGAGGCCTCTATTTGGGAGTTGTGGGGAAGGTGCAGTTGACCCGTAGTTGTCATTGCTCCCAGGTCTACTGTAGCGTAGAGCAGGAGAGAAGACAGTTGGTTTACTGCTTGTGCGGAGGAGAGCTGCAGGCACGAACCCCGAAACGCCCATTCACAAAAAGTTGAATTAAATTTTTTTTTAAAGAGGAAACGGCTGCGGGCGGCTTTGGCGTGCTCATTTGCATATGAGAGATGTTGTTACTACAAGAAGCACGAACAATTTGGAGATTCGTTGGGAGGTGAGCACGAACGGAAGAAGAAGAAAGTGCTGCATTCATTTTTGTGAAAGTTTTGCATTGACTCGTTCATCTACTCTGGCCCGGAGTGGTAGTACCTATAAGAGCCCTATCTATGGGTCAAATAGAACCTAATGGCGCTACCAACTCAGGCTGTCTGAAGTTATTGACTTCCTGACTCAAAATGCACCAAACATTGATGTTTTGTTTTTTTTTCTTTGCAAAACTCAATCATGTTCTGCAAAATCCAAAACAAAAAACAACAATTTCCCTCCCTCTTTCTCTCCCCTTTCACTCAACCAAACACCATGAATAAATACTTAAACACATAAAGAACTTGAAGCATAAAAAAACCATCACCAGAATGACCGGATCCAGCATCAAATAACCTGAAAAGGGTTGATATTCCATAAAACAAAACAATCAAACCAAACCTTTGTTTTAAAGAGGCGCAGGAATTTAACACTGTCACATTAAAGAACTAGATTATTTATTCTATAGGAAAAACAATTTAAGTCTTTCATATTAAAAGTAACCATGAATTGTTATTATGTGTCTCGGTCGTATGAAATAACTTAATTACTCAATAGTAAGAAGAAGAAGAAGGAAAAAAAACAGCATTCGTGTTAAAGGACATGAATTGTTACAGTTAATTACTATTTGGGTTACGTTTTCTTTTGTAGTGATTTCTTTTCCATATCTAAATCAGTTTCATAAGTAACACAACGTAAAAAAAATGATATTTGTATTTAAAATAACTTGAGTTTATTTTTAACATGCAGTATCTACCAGGCGTTGACCAGGATTATATTTATGTTTTGATTTTTTTTTTTTTTAACTACGCCCTTTCATTTCACGATTTTTTCTTCTTTTGTTACGGGCAGTTTGTCAAAAGATTCCAGAGCAGATTTACACTAACTACAATTCTTGGTAAACCCCTTTAGTATGTAATAAATATACTATGCTCTTACAAATGTAAGTGTCTTTATTTCTCCAAAAATATAGAATTATACTATACTAACTGTCACTATCAAGCATTGCCTGAGAGTCTTCGACAAATCTATTTTTGCAGTTTTTTTTTTTAAATTGTGGCATTTCACAGATAGCATGAAACTTGCAACAATTTTTAATGCTATCTTTTTTTAATTTTTTTTATTAAAACAGAGTTTAAGTAAAAATTAGTTTTTTGCAAGAAATGTTAAAACCCATTTTAACCGAAACAGCGAATTGATGGGGACCACTAGACCACCGAGTCAAACGAGCTGGAACAATAGAAGCCGGGAATAGATCACACAATTCCGAAGAACACATGACATAATAGTACTTATAGAAAAGACTAACATCACGTCTGTGAGAGAGAGGGTGTAGAAAAGAAGGGTGGGGATAATCAAATTACAGATATGTTTCTGCACCTTATCAAGAACCCTCAAATGGGACAGAGATTCACCAGCCCAAATATGACAACAGTATTCCATACATGGTCTGATAGTAGATTTGTAGAGATAGAGAATGGCCTCAGTTGTGAGAAAGTGTCTGGAGCGATAGAGAGAACCGACTTTACGAGAAGCAGAAAGAGCAATGGATCTAATGTATGAACTCCAAGAAAGATTTGATGAGAGAGAAAGAGCAAGAAGTTTGAGTTGATTTCACCTCAAGATCAAAGCCATCCATGAGAATCTCAGGAAGAAAAGGGACACGCCTACGATTGAAAGACACGAGCTGAGTATTTACTGGATTAAATGAAACAAGTCATTTTGTATCCCAATCCACAACTGAACCCAGATCAACTTCTAGATCAGCCACATATTTTAACTGATCTGAGGGAGATGGGCGAGAAGCAACACCAGAATAGAGAGTGGTATCATCAGCATAGATGTTAATTTTCTGAATAATATTCTCTGAAAGATCATTAATATAGAGAAGAAACAGTGTTAGGCCTAGAATAGAGCCCTGAGGAACACCAGCATTGATAGGAAAAGAGAATGAAGAGACACCATCCAAAGTTACTTGCAAGCTTCGATCAGAAAGAAAAGACCTAATAATGTCAAGAACCTCACCACCAATACCATAACCCTGAAGTTTGTGTAGAAGACCAAGATGCCACAGTCGAACGCTTTCGAAATGTCAAGCGAAATGGCTCTTCCCTCTCCTGAATTATCTATAAACAGACAGATCCGCTCAGTTACAACAGTTAACAGATCAGCAGTTGAACGAAAACCATGAAACCCATACTGAACATCACTGCAGAAGCCCACACTTTCCAGAAAATGAACAAGCTTGCCATTGACCAACTTTTCAAAAACTTTGCTAATAACAGGACACTACTTAGTTGGGTCAGACCGATCACCAACATTTTTTAAAGATAGGGACAACAAAGGACTCCTTCCAGCAAAAAGGGAAACAGAATCGAGACAAACAGAGATTGAATAATTTAAAAAGGATAGAAGAAAGTTCAGGAGCACAACGCTTGAGAATGAAAACAGAAATTGAATCAGGATCGGAAGCTTGAGACTGGTCAAGATCAAAAAGAACCTCAGCAACCATCTTTGGAGTGATAATGACAGAATCAAGAGACTGATCAGTTTTCAAAGGAAAATCAGGAAGAACTGCACCAGAATCATCAAGAGAAGAATTGTCAGCAAAAAGACGAGCAAAGAGATCAGCCTTATTCTTAGAAGATGAAATAACCTGAAGACCATTAAAAAGAGGAGGAATAGCAGACTTGCCACTATTAATAACACTATTGTAGATTTTCCAAAAATCACGAGAGCCAATCCTTTAAGATGAAATAGAGTCACAAATCCTTTGAGAATAGCTAGACTTAGCCTCAGAGATTGCTCTCTTGCAGGCATTGCTAGCTCTTTTGTAGGATTGTCTAGAAGTCTCAGAACCATCCTGACAAAACTTATTAAAGTAATGGTTACAATGGGCAGTGGCAGAAGCACAAACAGATGAAAACGAGGGAGGAGAATGAAGTTTGGTTTGAAACTTGCAATGAGGAATGAAGGTGTCAATTCCAACAAGAAGCGAGTCAAAAGCATCATTCAGAGACATACCAAAGGTAGGACCCCATAGAACGTCACATAAGCTGCGAAAGCCATCCCAATCAGTATTCCTATAGTTAAACGTCTTCCTATGGAAGGGACGATCAATAGGAGACTTCACATAAAAATCAACCTCAACAACAGCATGATCAGAAGAACCCAATGGAGGAGAAGAGGAAATATAATGAGTCAGGAACAGAAGTAAGAAAAAGGTCAAGTAAGGATGGTTGATGAATATCATTTGGAAAACGTGTGGGGAAGGTGACAATTTCGGACAATTCATGAGACAGAAAAGTTCAGACAGATTTCACAAGCTAGATCTATGCGGGTTAGAGTGAGGGATCCAGTCAGAACGGTGAGCATTGAAGTCACCAAAAACAAAGGTGGAGCTTGATGGATGAATTTGCAATGCCTCATCCATACTGCTGAATATAGCATCAATAACAGAGCAGTTATTGTCAGAAGGGGAACGGTACAAAAAGAACAAATAGGAAGTGGAGTGCAGCAAAGACAACCTCAAACAGAAAAGGACACCATGAGATTCAAGGCTGGGAACACGGGCACTGAAGAAAATTCTTGTAGAAAAAAAAAGAAAAAAGAGCAAGACCATGGAAATGCATGGAAGAGTCTAAGCGGACAAGAGGCAAATAACCATCCACATATAGATTGTTGCTATCAATAGAACCATTCAGATTAGTCTCACAAAAAGCAAGGATGTGAGGAGATTTGCCCAACAGAAAGGACTGAACATCAGGAAAGTTTGACCTGAGACCTCTGATGTTACTATAGGAAATAGTAAGGTGTTCGTTGTGTGAATTTGTAGAAGGCATAATAATAAAAAGGGAGAGAAAGGTAGAATCACTTCAAGACAAACCAAGCTTTATTATTTATCTTTTTATTTAGTAAACCTTATAATATACTCGCATATATATAATACCGAAAATGGAACCAATAATGACACCCCACCACAGCCTCACAGTAAAATCCGATCGGCGGTAGTGTAATTCTATCCTAATATCCTATATCTCTGTATACATCAGAATGCTCAAACCCACAAGAATCTAGACCTGAACGCTAGATCTCCAAACGTCCACTTTTCAAAATTCTTTCACATAAAAATCTCACAAAATAATGTTCAATTATGGCTAAATAATGTTGCCAATCTATATTGTGTCTCTTTTTTGTTTCCTTTATTCTATTTATATTATCGTAAGTACCCAGAAAAACAAACAACAAAGCAAAATCACAAGAATAGATTCATTGTCAAATACCTCGGAAAATTGTTCAATTAATTCCACTTCACAAGAGAGGATTAAGACATGCAAGCTCACAATGCAGCTTGCTCTCACTTTAAAACAGTTTTCTTTGACTTTTATCCCAGTCAACCCTGGAATTTTATCCACATCATTTACAAATGAATTGAACCCTACTAGATTACCTAAAATACTTTTTTTTATAATGGCCCCAAAGAAGAGA
Source organism: Sepiola atlantica (assembly GCA_963556195.1). Taxonomy (NCBI): domain Eukaryota; kingdom Metazoa; phylum Mollusca; class Cephalopoda; order Sepiida; family Sepiolidae; genus Sepiola; species Sepiola atlantica. Next base: position 154,308,091 of record OY744526.1, read on the forward strand.
TCTACCTAATGGTTGAAACCAGTTAACAATCTGACTTGAGTATTATGAAATTGTTTTTTTTTTGCATTGTGATCTTGCCTTCCAATCTAACTAGAGCATAGCCAGCATAATTACAATAATAAACTTGTCCCATATGGGCTGGTGCACCAACCACTAGTCTCTCCCTCTTAGACAGGGTCCAAAAAAGAGTCTCTAATCTAATAGGTCCCATACTACCTACCAAGCTCCAGTGCTGCTATGTTGCATCCCTGTGCTTGTTTTAGAAGTACTTCAATGGAATGTTCTCTGACAAACTTGCTGCTTTAGAAGTAAATACACCAGATATACCCGACATGTCGCGACAATCAGCAAAATCCCACCCTTCAGTGTAGAGATCCACAGATGCTGGAAGACTTTCTACTCTAAATTAATAGCTCCTTTCCTCAAACTTCTCGTTGGTACCAACATGCAGAAATTAAAATGTAATGTGAACAAACATCTCACTGCACAACTCCCTACTTAGTATGCCCCCTAATGCACAGTAGCTCCTTATGTCTCAGTGGCAACGTGTCTTGTTTGGAACTTGATTTTGGTTAAAATAGATTTTTTTTTTCTCTCTCTCACTCACTCTCACACACCCACAAAAACAAAAAACTAAAATATAATGATACTAAACCTAATATCTAAACATTATTACATGACTGATTCTAAAAATTGTCTAAAATTTAAAGCTGAAGGGGTCTTAAGAAATTGAAGTTCAGGGAATCTTGCTTAATTGGCACCTAATTACTATAGATTAGATTTAATGCCAGTCAAAAATATACAAATTTTCAAATGGGAGGTTGTGTCCATAACCTTTTAAAATACTCCAGAGAAATGGGGAACATTTATTAATTGATGTTTAATACTTTTTGTTAAAATTGGAGGTATCTGAATTTTATGAAAGACTTCCACCCCTTCTTTACAAAAATCTAAATTAAATTAATGTAGCCCACATTACCCACCCTCACACCTAGTTTAACTTTCATTTTACATGCTGGCATGTGTTGGATGGTTTTTAGAAATGAAAGAAAAAGGATAGCTCACCTTTTTTTCTGGTTTTGTTTCAGCAGTATTAAGCAGACTAAAATAAAAAAAAAAATAATTGAATTAGAATTTAAAAAAATTTAGATCATTAAAAAAATAACAAAAAAACATTTATATATTTTTCGGGTTATCTTGAACATTTCAACTCAGTTATGGCTGCCAAATGTTAGGTCATACATTTGAACCAGTGTAAGGGCAAAAATCATGCCCTCTTTTATTTTTGCCCAGTTCGATTTTGACAGATTTTTAATTTTTTTATTTGATTCCCATACGTTAATTAATCATACATTATATTTCTGAAAAAATCATTTCAGCTTTAAAACCTTATTTTCTAAATTTTTCTAGAGATTTAGCTGTCCAAATTTCCGCTAACATTACAACTATTAGAGGGTTGACACGGCTTGGCTTAATCTCCAATCGTCGTGTTTTTGATAAATGTTAACAGTCAATGTCATTCCAAGCCAGAGAAGGGAAATATTACATTGATGATTATCACTTGTCTTACACGCGATGTTATAACTAACCCAACTCTTAATTTGTAATATATTACGATTCCATTAAAAAAAAAAAAATAAAAAAAAAAAAAAAATAAAAAAAAAAGACTATATGACGTTTTTGTTGTTCTTAAACCGGTTGAAATGCGTGACATAACATTTGTCATTTTCTGTATTACAATTGAAAAACAAGACTATTTTTTAAAAGTAGCTCAAACATCATGAGGATGAGACCCTTAAAAAATAAATAAAAAATAACTGGATGCAATAACTTGTAAAAACACTCCAAGACATCACGATATTTGAAATTACAAGGTAAAAAATAAAAATAAAACCAAACGTGCTTACTAATTGACATCCTATCAGTACCAATTCCACTGGCATCCAGCATTTATCACTTCAAGATAACATTTTACTATTTCAATGGTAGACTGATCAGCTTCACTTCAGAGATAAAAAGTTAGGATTAGTCACTCAGATAAATTACAACCTTGTTTATTTCAAATATTTTGGTGATATTTAGCCATATTTAATTGATCTCGTATTCGGTTCAATGTCCGTTTTACATGCTGACATGTGTTGGACGGCTTTTAAAAATTGACTTCCAAACTAACCTATCACTAGTTTATCCCTCTTTCTCGCAAATCCATCCTTATCACTTCTCGTGCTTTCCTTCACCCTGCTACCTAAGTAATTAATTGAATATTTCAATCCATGTTGTATGGTAGTGAATGTTAGCTTTTTTGAATTAGGGGCCCGAATTGCGACTGGAGAAAAATTAAAATCCTATGTTTTGCTGGAGATGTGGTGTCGGAATCTCAGACGCCTTCATAGCATATTTAACAAAAATGAAAAATACCAACATTCGACCGTTTTAAGATCACAGACTGTGTTGGTTTGTAAATACTGGTGGCTGGATCCAGCAATGTACAAATATTATGGCCCTTGGTAGATGGAGAAGGGACAGCCCACATGGTAGACTTGGCGGGAAGTAATCAGGGATGATCTCAAGACCTATTCTGAAACGAACACCCTGGAGGTTACTCTAACAGCCAATGTTTGTGACAAATAAAGACATTAAACCAAATAAGTCAAATAGTTGTTTCATTATGCACAAATTATGTAATACTTATGCAGGAATAGAAATATATAGAAAAACTTATTTTGTCCTTTAGTCCTCACATTTCATGAGCGATGTTTCTGACAAAGGGGGAGGAATTGCTGTTTTCTGGGTCAGAATCTATCCTAACACTTAACGTTTGATTGTTTTTTTATTTTATTTTTTGTTTTTTAGCCCTTTACATCAAGTGGCTTCATGACTTGTCTGGGGCGATTTCCACAAAAAAACAGGCATAGACTAAAATGTTGAAAAAGAAACCATAAAGAATTTGAAACATTGCTTTCACATTTCATGGCATAAAATAAAGTGTTTTGTGATAGAATTTGTCTCCCTTCTATTCTTTCAAATAACAATTTGGCTATAAACCCATATTAACATACAGAATTCAGTTTGGAATTTGATATTAAATATTGGTGATGAGATTTATTTTTCTTACACTGAATATATGATTTTATATAAAAAAAATATATGGAAATGAAAATATATGCAATTATTTGCTTGAAAAAGTGTTGCACACCCTTTTTTTTTGTATTTTTTTAAACTGGTGAAACTCGGAGTTGTAATCGGTTTTCCACTTCTCATAATTGTTCCTCTTGGTGACTTGTTGATATTAGTTTTTTTTTAAAGTTAATATAGTTCAAAATAATTTTACGTTTGTAGAAAAGTTTTTAAAATATCACAGTTACTGCCTTTCTAAAATTTTTATGTTAATATAGGTCAAATAAATGAATTTATTTAGAAACACAATTTCAAGAAAAGTATAAAATATCCACGTTAAACGAACTTCTTGTTTGTTTCTTCATTATGGTAGAACCAGATGACAAACACTACACTCTGCTATCAATGTCGATGTATTCCACAGCCTCTACAGACATTCACTTGTCCACTTCACACCTTACATTGTCAGCATGCCTGCCTTAAATAGTCTCCACTTCTTGCATTACTAGTAACTCGACTGTCCTCTGACACCTTGTGCCTAACTCCGCTCTTGTGGAAATGGCAAGTAAATAGGGGCATACAAACATGGATACATATTTTAAAGATTTTTATGACTTTCTTTTGTGTTTGTTAATTTTAGTTACAGTGAAAAATTTATTTGAAAATTTCATCATTAAACTTAATCCAGAGTCATGAAATACTATGCACCAGTTAATAGAGCTTCGAACATCCAAAATGGCGAGTTTTTAAAAAAACAAAACATGAAATTTAAAGTCTTTGAACCGTTTATATTACAATAGCAGGGTTACCCGATGGTGGTTGCCCGGGGCTCTATAACTCTCGTTGAGGAATAAGTCGGCATTTTATTTCCAAATTAGTACGTATGAACATTGTCCTTAAAAACGTTATCTAGCCCGGTATCCCCTACTCGATAACCTAAAAAAAAAAAAATTTTTTTTTTAATTTTGAAAATAAAATTTTTTTTTTTTTAAATTTTAGCACCAAGTTTTTCAAGCTGCTTACATGTAATCGCCATAAAAAATGCCTAAGATTTGTTATCCAACCCCCTCCCGCAAAAAAAACAAACAAAAAAACAACACACACATGCACTATGTATCTTCCTTTTAAAAAATGTATTTGGTTATATGTCCTAAATCATATCTGCAAACAGATGTTCGCTTATAATATTAATTCCATGGTCCTTAAAATTTTGACCAAATATTGATCCTAACTACCTAAGAGTGCATGTGTTCTTTTATCACAAAAAAGAATTTATTGGATTTTGGAATCAAGGTAAAATCCATTTAAATAAAATACAAATAAAAAGCGAGACAATATAAATAAATTTAAGCTTTTGCAATAGATTTTCCTTTAAAATTTTATATTTTAATGAATCTATATACTTTTAGTCTGTATCTTACTTGCTTGTCCCTTTTCATGAGACAAGGTCAGCTTAATGTGGTGGTGGAGGATATATAACTCTTAAAGAGCAATATGGAGGGGACAAAATAAAAGTTGGCCCAGTCGAGAAGGATTTCTATTTTGAGGACAAAACAAATACTAGTGTTTGATCCTGGCCCAAAGGCTTGGCAGGTATTGCTTATATTTATTGTAAATACATACAATTAGCCAGAGGGTAATGACAATGGAGGGTGTGGTGGAGTATTGGAGCTGTTCATTGACTATCTGATTCTTAACTAGATGCATTCTTGACTCATGCACGCTAGCAATACCATTTAGCATGTTCAATTATTCATTGCATTCATACGTACAGTCACCATAATACCGTATTTACTCTATGGCCTGCCTTACTTACAATGTCTCCGCCATGCCTTAAAATATATTCATTTATTTACAATTTCCAAGTTCATTGATGGATGAGGAGTTGGGGTGGTTTGAAAGAAATCCCCCCAAGAAAAAAAAAAAACACATTTAAAACAAAGTAAGATGGGGTAAGTTAGTAAGGCCTTCCCAACCCGCTTTAGAGAGAGCACACCCACCGTTTTTCAACTAAAAAAATCTAATGGAAATGGGGTTGTAAGCTGGACTAAAAAAATATTAGGAGTGACATGGACTGTTTTATTGTTCTTTCAAGATGAAAAAACTACTTGGGAATCTTGGAGATCAAAGGAAAACAAAATCGTGGGGACAGGATCCACTCATTCTAATAGTTAAGACTTTTAACTGTGGTGGAATCCGTCCTCGGTGGACCAACATCATACATGTCATGTTCAAGAAGAGAACATGTACTCCCACTTGGCTTTTTTTTCTTTCTTTTCTTTGTTATTATCAAGAAAGAAACTTGAAAATGATGACATCATAAAAAATGAATGGTAGCTGCCAAAAGCAGTGTGACATCATAAACGTTAAATGGTAGTTGACAAAAGCTTTCTTAATATCTATAGCAAATACTGACCCTTGCCTGGATCTGACTGGCCAGTAATGGAGTGAGTTTCTCATTAGTCTCTTATTTTCCTGTGTTTATTAATCAACCTTATAAAGAAATGACTTTTTCATAAATATTAAACAAACATACTTGAACTTCTTGGCCTTTTGGCCAGGATTCAAGTGTAGTATCTGTTCCGATGGATACTACACCCTATAGACCGGTATCGTTTTGGCCTTTGGGGCTTGATTTACGCCGGTCTATGGGTTTGTCCAGTGCAGTTCTAGGAGGTCCACCCTCCCAGGCTTTGCTTTCTCACCCTTTGAGAAAGGTTAGTTTATTGCTAATCGCCTGAGGCGCTCCTACTGGGGAATGCCAACGGGGCTGCCCAGGCAATTTTTAAAGGTAATAGGTGCTCTTCCTCAAGGGTGCTGACTTATCAAATCCCACTTTCCGACCTTGTGTCACATTTTACTGCTGTGGGAGGTAGATAAATACCTTGAACAAACATACTTAGTTATTAAGACAAACATTGTCGACAGAAATGGACAACTCATGACAGTTGCACTTTTATCAACTTTTCCAGGAATCTCATTACTTTTCTCAATTCTTGCAATAAAGACTATAAAGGCGGAAACATCCAAAAATGTGTTGGTTTGCTTCCAACTTACATAAGTCATCATCAGGGTAATTTAATAAAAGAGATCTTGTGGGAGGCAGATCCTCACGATTTGAAGGCTTTTGAATATGGATAGCATCTACACATGGAAAGGACGAACTTACAAAATAATGCAGAGTAAAAGTGATATAAAAAATGAAAACTGATAAAATGTGACATTCTTTAATAAAATGCATTTTGACTTTGATTTTTTGTTTTAATTTTTGTTTTTTTCTATCTTGGATATTTTCACTTGAAACTCAGAATTTCTCTTATAAAAAGAATTCGTTATATTTCAGTTATTAATTGACTCTCCAGTCAGCTCTGCTTTGGTGGGTTTTTTTCTTTCGGCTGTCACAACCGTAAAACAGGTAAGTAGTTTTATAGATAAACTTCTCCATTCTTTTTCTTATACGGATTGTTTTTTTGTTTTTTTTAATTAACATTTTTTTTTTAAATTCAATTTTGTTTTTGTTTATTTTATTTTTTAGCTCAGACATTCTTAAAAAACGTAAACTTTGAGTTTTTAAAATAGCATTTTTTTTATTTGAATAGATGTGGGTAGTCATTGTGCCGACTTAAAAATCTGATTTTGTTTAAAATAACAGCTATCTATTCGGACCAGTCGGGGGTTCGGCCTTGACAATCAGTCCGACAGTGACTGTTGCTGTTGGACTGAGGTATGGTCGTGTTCAGTCTCAGGAGGTCCACCCTGTTAATGTCATATGGGTTACTGCCCTTGGTTTAGTAATAGCCACCAGGGCTAGGATCTATAAGACTCTGGTAGCCATGTTGGATGGGTTCAGAAGTTAAATAACAATTGGACCAGAAGGACTGTTAAAGGAATTGGATTACCAGTGGATGGTATTCGGATATTTAACATTGGTAGCAGAGCAGAGCAAGATAATCTACACCTCTATTTGGAGAAAGCAGGTCAGTAAAAAAAAAAAGAAAAAAAAAAAAGATCGTTTTGCATTGAGAGAAAGAAAACAAAATAGCGTTAGTTAACATAAATAAATCTCCACCCTATATTTAAGAGGGGGGACAATTATGAAAAGTGGAAAAGCAGGTTACAACTCTGGCTGAGTTTCACCACTCTTGAAAAGAAAAAAACGAGGACCAGCAGTAGCTTTCACACTCAGTGAGGATGCTGTATTACAGCTTGGAATAGGATCTATTAACAATGAAAATGGTGTTGAAAACATAATTGAAGTCTTTGATAGACTGTACCTGAGAGATAGAACTTAGTTAGCTTTTGAGGCTCTTGAAGACTTTGAAAGTTATAGAAAGCTCTTTAGGCCTTTTATATCGGATTATTGTAATGAATTTGATAGGCGATACAATAAAGCTAGGTCATATGGTACGGAAATGTATGAGGATGTGCTTGGTTTCCGTCTATTGAAATCTGCTAATTTGACCCACAAACAAGAACAATTGGCAAGAGCCACAATTAATGTGCTCACATATAACAATATGAAGACACAATTAAAAAAAATACATGACTCGGATTACATTTCTAATCAAATAAAATTGAAGAAAACATCAACTTTGAGGAGTCAGGTGTTATATGGCCATAACTACCCTAGTAGTAGATGTGGTCAGAATTTTTATAAAAGACCCACTGGTCGTAGGTATCAGAGACCATACCGTAGTGGCATTGGATTTGGACCTAGAGGAGGGAGAGGTAGAAATCCTCCTGATAAATTTGGAAACCCATCAAGATGCATTGAGTGTGGCAGTATTAATCATTAGGTTAATAAATGCCCGGATAGAGAATATTCAGAACCAAAAGATACCTATTACCATATAACCCTGTTCCAATCAGACGTATATCAAGCAAAGTCTTTGGTCGCCGAATCAATGAATTGTGGTATTTTGGATTGTGGTGCGAGTGAAACTGTGTGCGGTCAAATATGGTTTGATTGTTACTATGATTCTTTGAATGCGGAAAATAAAAGAAATTCCTATATAAATGAAGTAATAATGTGTTTAAGCTTGGAGATGGTATAACAGTTCATTCTTTACAACGAGTCTGCATCCCTGCTAAAATTGGTGTGACTAGAGTGATGATCAACACGGATATTGTAGATAGCGATATACTATTGTTGCTATCAAAACAGTCTATGAAGAAAGCTGGGATGAAATTAAATTTTAATGATGATACAGCCCAGATACTTGGACAGAAAATCATTTTACGTGAGACACAATCTGGACATTATGCTCTTCCATTTAGTGAGTCTCAATATATACTCGAAGAGGCCCACAAAAATCCTTTTATCAAAGTAAGATTTTCATATTATAAAACTATGAATGCTGAACAAAAGGCTCTTAAATTACATCGTCAGTTTGCTCGTCCTCCACCTGAAAAGCTTTTGAAGCTAATGAGATACGCTGGGAGTGATGATTTGGAACTTTAAGCTGAGATAATGAAAATATCCCAGAACTGTCAAATATGTAAAATATACCGGAAATGTCCGCCACGACCGATTGTTGGCGTGCCAATGGCAACTACGTTTGGTGAATGTGTAGCTATGGATTTGAAGCAATTTGGTAACATCCATTTACTTCACCTAATTGATCACGCTACCAGATTGTCTGCTTGTGCAATTGTAAAATCAAAAAGACCGGCAGAAATTATAGAAAAGATTTTTTGCATTTGGATCAGTATTTATGGTGGCCCTGAAAAATTCCTCAGTGATAATGATGGAGAGTTCTCTAACGAGGCATTTAGGGAACTTTGTGAAAAAGTAAATATTACCGTGAAGATCACTGGTCTAATGGATTATGCGAAAGGCACAACCAAGTTCTAGGGCAAATGCTGACTAAAACAATGGCAGGTACAGATTGCAGTCTTAATATTGCTATAGCGTAGTGTATAAATGCTAAAAATAGCCTTCACAGTGTGCATGGTTATTCGCCTTTTCAATTGGTATTTGGAAAGAACCCAAGAATTCCTGGAATCTTTATGGACAAGCCACCTGCTTTTGATGATGACACTTCGTTTAAGATCATTCGAGACAATCTCAATGCTCTGCACAGTGCTAGACAGGCTTTTGTTTCAAGTGAATCTTCAGAAAAGATTCGTCGTGCACTTCGGCACAATGTTCATTCAAGTGGTGATACAAAATTTCACACTGGTGACAAAGTCTACTATAAAAGACTAGCACATAAAACATGGAGTGGGCCAACAGTTGTACTTGGTCAAGATGGACAACAAGTTCTAGTTAAACATGGTGTCTATGTACGTATAGATCTATGTAGGTTGATTTTGGAAAAACCTACTCAACTCGATTCTGCTAAAATTGATAAAATTTCACAAACTTCAGGTGCCATAGATCCACAATGCAACAACATACATGATTAGGATATGAATGAAGAAGAAAGTGACGATGAGAGTGTGGAAGACATCACAAACAATGAAAATCTTGAGGACAGAAATGGCACATCAGTTTCAGATCCCAAGACGGTTATTGTATCACGAGACAGAGGAAGACCACGTAAACACAAGAGTAATCCAACTGACACATCTAATAAGAACATTGCTCTGAAAAAGAATATGCAAGTACAATATAAATTGCATGGAGAAGATAATTGGGTGAGAACAAAACTGATTTCTAAATCTGGAAAATGTTCAGGTAAATACGCAAATGAGTTGAACACTGAAAATGAAGCTAAGGAAAAACAAGTTATTGATTTTGACTGAGATGTTGAAGAATGGGATAAAATTAATGAAGATGTTAACTTGAATTCAGAATTATCTAAGTCAGATGATACTAAAGAAACTCTAATAACAGAAATGAAATCTTTCTAACTGAGTCATTACAAGACACCCTTCAAGCCAAACAAAGAATTAGCGAGTTGGAAGAAAAATGATGTCTATGATGAGGTTGAAGATAATGGCCAATACTGCATTTCTGTAAGATGGGTGGTTACACCAAAAATTATCAATGGAAAATTAGAAACAAAAGCTTGACTGTGTGCTCGAGGATTTGAGGAGACCTGTGTATTTAGGACAGATAGTCCCACATGCATGCGGGAAAGTATAAGGATTGCTTTGTGCCTTATTGCCTCAAGTTCATGGATTCTACATTCTATTGTATACAAAACAGCTTTTCTCCAGGGTAAAGGAAAGTTTATCTTCGTCCATCAAGTGAATGTAAAACCAATAAAGTCTGAAAACTCAAAAAGATGGTGTATGGATTAGCAGATGCCCCTAGAGTATGGTTCTTAAGACTCAAAGAAGGGATGATCAAATTCGGAACAAAAATGAGTACATATGATCAAGGTGTTTTTTTTTTGGCATTCTACAAATGGTCTTGAAGGTATTCTCATGTGTTTTGTTGATGACCAATTATGGGGTGGAACAAAAAAGTTTGAAGAATGTGTCATAGAAAAATTGAGGGGCACATTTGACATTAGCTGTGAGCATTCATCTGCTTTTAAATATATAGGCACTGAACTTAAGCAAAGATCAGACTTCTCTGTCTATATCAATCAGGAGAGCTATATCAGGAGCATTGAGCCTATCAGCATGGACAGATATCGACAGCTTCAGAAAGATGATGCAGTTACTATGAAAGAGAAAGCTAGACTGAGGTGTCTTATTGGACAGCTTAATTGGATTGCCGGCATGACACGGCCTGATGTGGGGTTTGCTATCTGCCAGTTAAGCTCCAAAATAACAAATGTTAAAGCAAATAAGATCTTAAAGTATGTCAAAAAACACACCAACCGGCATTTGCTTTGCTAGACAACCTCAAAAATTAAAAAATTGTGACCTATTCCGATGCAAGCTATGCTAATTCTTCTGATGAAGGAAGCCAAGGAGGACAAGCTGTATTTCTTGCAGATGAAGAAATGAGAGCTTGTCCACTAACATTGAAATCCACTAAAATCAAAAGAGTGGTTAAATCAACATTAGCTGCAGAGACCCTATCATTTGTTGAAAGTTGTGATATGTCCTTCCTTATGACAAAAATAGTTGCTGAAATTATTTGCAATGATAGAGAGTCAATTTTACCTATTCACCGCCAGGTTGATAATAAAAGTTTGTTTGAGGCAGCAAAAACAATTAAGGTAATAAAAGACATCAAACTACGTGTAGAGATGTCAATTGTTGGGGAAATGATAGAGAGAAAGGAAGTGACATTGTTATGGATACAAAGTGATGAACAATTGGCAGATACCCTTACAAAGGATGGATCATCAAGTGCAACTCTCTTAAAAATGCTTGATGAAGCACACCTATTTATTTGAAGCTCCATTTGAGCTATTTGAATAAAAACAAAAAAAAAAATTGTTTGGTGGAGAGTTCAATATGCAATGTGGGTTTGTCCTGAATTGGTCACTAGTTTTGTTTTTTAGTGATCACAACCTAACAAAAGTGTGAGAAGTAGGAAAGAAGAATAGGGGAGATTGTTAATGTCATATGGGTTACTGCCCTTGGTTTAGGAATGGCCACCAGGGCTAGGATCTATAAGAGTCTGGTAGCCATGTTGGATGGGTTCAGAAGTTAAGTAATAATTGGACCAGAAGGACTGGTTAAAAGAAATTGGATTACCAGTGGATGGTATTAGGATATTTAACACACCTTCCAAGGCTTTGTCTTCTCTTTGAGAATGGGTTAGATTATCGCTAATTGCCTGAGGCACCCCTACCATGGAATGCCAACGGGACTGTTCAGGAATTTTTTGTAGCCCAGAGTGTGCTAATCCTAGTGCACCGGCTTTTCAACTTAACACCTGACCTTGTGTCCAACCTCCTGGAGAGATAAATAAAATAAGTCAAGGACATATTCAATATCCTTTTTTAGTCACTTTATAACTTGTACATACAAACGTAAATAAGCATATTATTATTATACAGGTAAGTACGTTATCACCTTCCACACCCATTTCTAAAATTATACAGGTAAGTACATTATCACCTTCCACACCCATATTATTATTATACAGGTAAGTACATTATCACCTTCCACACCCATTTCTAAAATTATACAGGTAAGTACATTATCACCTTCCACACCCATTTAAAAAATTATACAGGTAAGTACATTATCACCTTCCACACCCATATTATTATTATACAGGTAAGTACATTATCACCTTCCACATCCATTTTTAAAAAATGAGAAAAGATTAACCTTTTCTGATCAATCTAAATTTTTGTAATGCAATGTAATTGAAAATTAACTTGTGTCGCTAAGGTAAAGAAACTAAGGTAAAGAAAAATTCTGGCTTCACCCATTTTAAAATGAATTGTTCCAAAATTGAATTCTGTCGTCTTATTAACTTAAACAATTTTAAAAGCCTCCTCTTTGTATTCTTTTTATTTGAATGTAACTTTAATACATATTTAAATCATTACAATTTTAACTGAATTTAAAAAATGACATTCGTTTAATTTATTCAAATATTTAGCTGAAAATTATTTTCACGATAAGAATGAATATTGATTGTCTTAAAAAGATTTAAATTAGATATCATAAACCAGCCTAGTTTAGAGTGTGAACACGGATAAATAGAGTGAAATTCCTTTCAATATTTAATCCTTTCTCCTTATTAATGTACAATTCTTTGTGTCATTAATAGTTTTTTCTCCCAGGTTACTTCCAGTTTGGTTACTATTTTCGGTGAATGGACGATTTATTTTTTACGTGAAAAAAAAAAAAAAAAAAAAAAAAAAAATGGTGCTTTTCAAATTTGGTGCGCACGTGATAATGTACGTCTATGTGCATATAAGGATCGCCCCATCTTAAATAAATAGGACCACTCATTACTATGGTGAGCTTAATATAAATTAAATCTTTTTGATAAATTCGTATTTTAGTCATGTAAATTACTTAAAGAGAATAAATAATGGATAAACAAACTTCTGTTATCCAATTATGATGAAAAACATTTATCCTCAACATTAAAAACGTGGCCAAAGAGCAGAAATAAAAGCGACGAAGGCCTGAAGAACAGCAACAGTTTTTGATTTCTTGACCATTTCCATTGATATATCGAGCAAATGGCTTTCAATTTGAAATGCTGATAAACAATCAAGTTTTTATTAGATTAACTGCAGAAATGCATTTAGTGGTGAATATTTGAAGAAGGTAATGCATCTCGGGGTTATCTCAAGTCTCCTGAACTTGTTTTGGAAGGTTTGCACAAAATAGTCAACTAGTTCCTCATTTTTACAGTGGAATGACTTTTGGTTTTTGGATGAGATGTGGATCATGAGACAAGAGCTGCTCTTTAAATCTGTCAGGTGAGCATGCCTTTAGAGATTTAGATTTTAAAATGCAGACAAAAGGACATGCATCATTACACGATGTAGATGGGATTTTAATGTAATGCCCATTTGAAGTCATGGTAAGATTAGAAGTGTTTCAAATGTATTATAGCAGAAGATTATATAAAAAAACACTTGACTGCAACAGGAAAATTAAATCTTGAATGTTTAGTCAGTTTGACTTTACAAAAAAAAAAAAAAAAAAAAAAAAATTTCATTCCTTTTGTATATCAGATTTCTAAATTTTGTTGTCAACCCTCTTTTGGAGATCATAGTCATATTCGGATTAGCGTCTGTTTCACATGCTGCCATGCATTGGATAGCTTTAAGAAATTGACTTCCAAACTAACTTCTCTCTGGCCAGGTCTTTAGTTATTTCTCAGTAAGTATCACAAACTGAATTTTTTAAAAATATACCAAACAACTTTTTAGGTATGCATATAGAGTGCTGTAAGATTAAAAAATTTTTTTTTAAAAATACCAAATTTATCTTGGTATCTCAATTAGTACCAGAGTTATGGCCATTCAAAGTTTTGGACATTGCGTTTTGAGTGATACTGGATACAAGGCCAACTTAAGCAGTGCATAACTGAAGATAAAAGCTTCAAATAATAAGTGAAAAATCTTTATAAATATAAAGCCATAGTTCATTAAAAGAAAATATATATACGCAGTCTTAAACATTGATGAAAATCACATGCCATTACAAAAATTGTGCGGAACGGTACAGAAATCAACTTTAACTTTTCATATAAGTTTTATTTTTAGCAGCTAACATATTGAAACTTATTATGATTCATGATATCATACAGATTAAGCTAAATTTGTTTCCATTAGTACACCCATAAAAATCTCTTATTTCTAACACGTAAACATGCCCAATTTGGTAGAAAAATGGGTCCAATGTACATTTTTACAAAACTTTTTGTACAAAGTTAAAGATACAAGCGTAAAACTTTTATAAATGACTAATTTTTGAGGGAGGAATTTAAAAAAAAAAGAAAAAAAGTTGATTTCTTTCTAATATTGGAAGATTTTGTGGAATGATCCAACTTTTGAAATGTAAAAATGAAAAGGGATTGACATCAACATTTTAAAATTTGCTATAAAAAAGAAATCAGTCAGTTTTTAAACAAATGCTTATTATAAAGCTTTAAATTAAATTTTAAAATATTTTTTTTTAATGCTAAATTTCAAATGTGTAAACATAAAATATATTTATTTACTAATATAATGGAAGATTTTACTGGCAGTTTCACTCATCTTATGTAGCTTTAAAGTGGGGGGGAAGAGAGAGAAAATAAAAAGTGTGAGAGAGAGAGAAAATACAAAGTGAGGTAGAGAGAGAGAGAGAGAGAATACAAAGTGAGGTAGAGAGAGAGAGAATACAAAGTGAGGTAGAGAGAGAGAGAATACAAAGTGAGGTAGAGAGAGAGAGAAAATACAAAGTGAGGTAGAGAGAGAGAGAAAATACAAAGTGAGGTAGAGAGAGAGAGAAAATACAAAGTGAGGTAGAGAGAGAGAGAAAATACAAAGTGAGGTAGAGAGAAAGAGAGAGAAAATACAAAGTGAGGTAGAGAGAGAGAGAGAGAAAATACAAAGTGAGGTAGAGAGAGAGAGAGAGAAAATACAAAGTGAGGTAGAGAGAGAGAGAGAGAAAATACAAAGTGAGGTAGAGAGAGAGAGAAAATACAAAGTGAGGTAGAGAGAGAGAGAAAATACAAAGTGAGGTAGAGAGAGAGAGAAAATACAAAGTGAGGTAGAGAGAGAGAGAAAATACAAAGTGAGGTAGAGAGAGAGAGAAAATACAAAGTGAGGTAGAGAGAGAGAGAGAGAGAATAAAAAAAGTGGGTAGAGAGAGAGAGAGAGAGAATAAAAAAAGTGTGTTGAGAGAGAGAGAGAATAAAAAAGTGGGTAGAGAGAGAGAGAGAGAAATAAAAAAGTGAGTAGAGAGAGAGAGAGAGAGAGAGAGAGAGAATAAAAAAGTGGGTAGAGAGAGAGAATAAAAAAGTGGGTAGAGAGAGAGAATAAAAAAGTGGGTAGAGAGAGAGAATAAAAAAGTGGGTAGAGAGAGAGAATAAAAAAAGTGGGTAGAGAGAGAGAGAGAATAAAAAAAGTGGGTAGAGAGAGAGAGAGAATAAAAAAGTGGGTAGAGAGAGAGAGAGAATAAAAAAAGTGGGTAGAGAGAGAGAGAGAATAAAAAAGTGGGTAGAGAGAGAGAATAAAAAAGTGGGTAGAGAGAGAGAATAAAAAAGTGGGTAGAGAGAGAGAAATAAAAAAGTGGGTAGAGAGAGAGTATAAAAAAGTGGGTAGAGAGAGAGAATAAAAAAAGTGGGTAGAGAGAGAGAATAAAAAAAGTGGGTAGAGAGAGAGAGAGAATAAAAAAAGTGGGTAGAGAGAGAGAGAATAAAAAAAAGTGGGTAGAGAGAGAGAGAATAAAAAAGTGGGTAGAGAGAGAGAGAATAAAAAAAGTGGGTAGAGAGAGAGAGAATAAAAAAAGTGGGTAGAGAGAGAGAGAATAAAAAAAGTGGGTAGAGAGAGAGAGAATAAAAAAAGTGGGTAGAGAGAGAGAGAATAAAAAAAGTGGGTAGAGAGAGAGAGAATAAAAAAGTGGGTAGAGAGAGAGAGAATAAAAAAAGTGGGTAGAGAGAGAGAGAGAATAAAAAAAAAGTGGGTAGAGAGAGAGAGAATAAAAAAGTGGGTAGAGAGAGAGAGAATAAAAAAAGTGGGTAGAGAGAGAGAATAAAAAAAGTGGGTAGAGAGAGAGAGAGAGAATAAAAAAGTGGGTAGAGAGAGAGAGAGAATAAAAAGTGAGTAGAGAGAGAATAAAAAAAGTGAGTAGAGAGAGAGAGAGAGAGAATAAAAAAGTTGGATGAGAGAGAGAGGAGAGAATTAAAAAGTGGAGAGAGAGAGAGAATAAAAAAGTGGAGAGAGAGAGAGAATAAAAAAGTGGAGAGAGAGAGAATAAAAAAGTGGAGAGAGAGAATAAAAAAAGTGGAGAGAGAGAGAATAAAAAGTGGAGAGAGAGAGAGAGAATAAAAAAGTTGAGAGAGAGAGAGAGAATAAAAAGTAGAGAGAGAGAGAGAGAATAAAAAAGTAGAGAGAGAGAGAGAGAGAATAAAAAAGTGGAGAGAGAGAGAGAGAATAAAAAAAGTGAGTAGAGAGAGAATAAAAAAAGTGAGTAGAGAGAGAGAGAGAGAGAATAAAAAAAAGTTGAGAGAGAGAGAGAGAATAAAAAAGTGGAGAGAGAGAGAGAATAAAAAAGTGGAGAGAGAAGAGAGATAAAAAAGTGGAGAGAGAGAGAATAAAAAAGAGAGAGAGAAAAAAAAGTGGAGAAGAAAAAAAGGAGAAAAGTTGAGAGAGAGAGAGAGAATAAAAAAGTAGAGAGAGAGAGAGAGAATAAAAAGTAGAGAGAGAGAGAGAGAGAATAAAAAAGTGGAGAGAGAGAGAGAGAGATGAGAGAAAAGAGAGAATAAAAAAGTGGAGAGAGAGAGAATAAAAAAAGTGGAGAGAATAAAAAAAAAAAAGTGGAGAAAAAAAAAAAAGTGGAGAGAGAGAGAGAATAAAAAAAGTGGAGAGAGAGAGAGAGAGAATAAAAAAAGTGGAGAGAGAGAGAGAATAAAAAAAGTGGAGAGAGAGAGAGAATAAAAAAAGTGGAGAGAGAGAGAATAAAAAAGTGGAGAGAGAGAGAATAAAAAAGTGGAGAGAGAGAGAGAGTATAAAAAAGTGGAGAGAGAGAGAGAGAATAAAAAAAGTGGGAGAGAGAGAGAGAGAATAAAAAAAGTGGGAGAGAGAGAGAGAGAATAAAAAAGTGGAGAGAGAGAGAGAGAATAAAAAAAGTGGAGAGAGAGAGAGAATAAAAAAGTGGAGAGAGAGAGAGAATAAAAAAGTGGAGAGAGAGAGAAATGAAAAAATGAGATAAAAAGTAGAGAAAAAGAGAGAGACAAAGAAAGAGCGAACACTGCGGTCACTTAATGGGGAAAGGGGTTCACAGGGAAAAGGAGAAGGAAGAAGTAATGTTTAAGCACTCATTGTTTCTATCGTTACCTTATCGAAAATTTAAAAAATGTATATATCTATATGTCTTTTTTATCGATAAGCCTTTTGCAATGTTAAATAAGATCAATATGAATCCTATTGATTATTATTAGGGGAAACCCTGCTTTATCCAATGGTATCAAAAGCATACTTTGTAAAATTTAATTTCTGTAAAATTTTATTCACTGAAGTTTTCAACTTTAGAATTTTAAGTTAATTTTCATAAAAAATTTCATTCTTCGTCCAAATTTAAGAACAACCTTTCTTTTATAAAGATGGAATGATTTTTCCAGACATGACAAAAAAAAAAAAAAAAATCATTGCACAAGAAAAAAAATGATATCATTAGAAAGAGGAAATATAAAATTTTATTTACATGCTAATTTCATAGATATAACCTGAAAAACAGATATCGTAAGTTAAATTTTAAGAATATTTCACAGCATAGTTTTCACAGGTCCATTTTTATCACTTTCTTCCACGTTTTCCTTGATACTGTGAACTGAAACTGCTACCTCAACTGTTCTACATCTACTAACCCCAGAACTCTTTTCCATTCTTCCAATGTGGCCATACCATTGAAGTCTACGGGAGTTAAAAACTGAATAAATTCACCCAAATCTGTGATACTATAGATACAGGACTGTCGGAAAATGTTAGCTAGGAAGTATACAAGTGAACGACAATAAAAAGACCGGCGGATCCATTTAACTTCCCAGACGAATGATGCCATGACAATTAGTTGTTAGCTTTCTGGATGGCCGGATAACAATTGAGAGAGTGAGCTGGGGAACAGGTGGATGTAACCAGTTCTGGTGGTTAGCAGAGAGTAACTGAGAAAAAACCCGGACATTTACGATTTCTGATCGAATGTAAATATATCTGAAGGACATATCGGTTCGAGGAGATCGCAGAGATGGGCTCAAGATGAGTCCGAATTGATGACAGGCAGATAGGTTCGAGAGATTCAAGTTAAGTTATAGCTGATATTTTGGACTTGGGAGATTGGAGGCTTAGCTCAGAAGAGTGGACGCCAACAACGGGACTTTAATGCACCCCCCCATTCTATAAGTCAGGTTTACACAATGTATACATCTGTCTACAGTGTTACTTGGTATGTACGCAAATTAAACTAGTGCTTGTGCCCTTGGCGATCACCAATACTAGAATCGACACGACCAGACAAAGAAGTCTATCTATAAAAAAAGTTTTGATATTACAGAAGGCAAGCATTTTTTTTTGAATTCCTCATCCCAAAATTAGTAAAATGGTGAAGTTTCAAGCTTGTACCTCCAACCGATATCCGCACAAAAATTTCAGTAATGTATACTTTTGCCCTTTCACCCTATTATTAGGTATCCCACGCGAAAATTTTATTTTCATTATATCTAAAAACATTTAAAGTGGGCGAATACCGTTTTGAAACAATGGTACCAAATTTATTTTGGTAGCTCAATTAGTCACTGAATTATGACCATTCAAAATTGGTTGGAAATTACAAAATTTACTGCTTATGTGCTTCTGGTTCAGAAGTCAATTTTCACGTTGACTAACTAAAAATGCAGGCTTCAAACAAATGAAAATTCATCAGAATGGAAGCAGTAATTAGGAGATAAAACCAGCGTAAACATTGGACAAAAACCCATTAGAGTATTAAGTCAGAGTCGGACATAGACATCTAACACGCACACATACTTACTCGGAGCAGATTAGCTACTCAGTCTAACATTCTAATTTACTATATAAAATACAAGAATAGCCGCAAGAAATACTATCCTGCACCTAGCCTTACCATGCTGTTCGAATTTGTTTCAAATTTCTGCTGTTTAGATATGCCCCCCCCCCCCAACAAAATAAATAAATATGCCAAATCAAAAAGTTTCACAATTCCAAGTTTTATTTTTCATGAAATCTTTTCATTATGGTTAGTGTTTGATTAAAGGCGGTAACTGTTGAAACCATAGTACGAAGAAGAAGGAAAAAAAAAAAACAAACAAAAAAAACGAAAACTAAATTTGCCATACCATCCTACTCTAAAGGATACGTTATTTTATAGAAGGTTTTATTTC
>OY744526.1:154332636-154527636 GCA_963556195.1 Sepiola atlantica
AATAAATTTAAAAAAAAATAAAAATCAGCACTATCATTCGATTAATGATTACTTTTACTTGAATTCAATTGCAGGCAGCAAATGTTCAACTAAAATAATTATTGCTGGATTCTGCATTTCTTTTAAACTTGCTGTCCAATCTGGGAAGATGGACATCTCTGACTGTTGACCTTGTATTTATTCGATCATGAAATTTGTCCAAGCACAAGATCTTTGAAATCCTTGAATCATATTTGACCAACACTTTGAAAAAAGTGATGGCAAAAATCTACGGACATAATTTATATGATATGCTTTTTATAAACTATTGGTGTCCAACACATGCCAGCATGTAAAAAGAATGTTAAACCGAATATGATGAGGATTGATCAAAACTAGTGAATTGTATGAAGCTCTCAAGCAATTTTATGAAAAAAAAAAAAAAGCATAGTATCTGAGGAGAGAACACTTTCTAGTAGAGTCGGTCATGGTTTCTAAACTAAACATGTTACCGAGTTCTAGAGATATGTCCAGATGAAAGCATCAAAAAATTAACGATGAGACAAGACAGCAGTACAAAGGACAAAAGTGAAACTGATGTCCTGAATAGAGAATTTATAGCTGATGTTTAGAGACATGCAGGAATAACCAGAATTAAGTTAATCGCGAGTACAGAAAATTTCCAAAGAGCCAATAGAGAAATAATCTGAGAGAGCAAAACTTTGGTTGATGCACATTGAAATTGTTAAAAGGTTCATCTCAAAATTGGAACTTGTACTTAATGACACCATGTCAAATCTTCAGTCTTTACAGTAGCAATACACATCAACGAGAAAACGGTTTGGATAATCACAGATTTTAGAGTAGTTCTATTAAAATAGTCATATCTTAAAAACTAAAGCACTTTAAGTGCTCAAAATACCATCATTTTGTTAGGAAATGAATATTCTTTCAGGTGCATTCATGAATAATAATATACATTATATATTTTTAAGAGTTTTGAGCAAATAAAGGCAAAAAAATGTTAACGCTATTTTCGTTGATTTACGTCACTTTTTTTTTTACCCCCCCCCCTTTGTTTAAAAGTCTCGTACCATTGCTCTGTGTGGAATTTCGTCCTGAAATTTGGAAACCAATCAGGGAAAGCATCACTTTTAATGTTTGTCGGTGTACGAAGTAATTCGACTCATTCATTTTTTTTAAATTTTAAAAATAAGACTTCAACATGGCGTCGGTTGAACATTTGCGAAAAATACATTTCCGCCGCCCAATTAGTGAGTAAATCAATCTTTTTACTTTTTTATGCATTAAAATTATAATTGTATATATGCGTTCTCTTTTGGTAGTAATAATAATTCATTACCCTATCTGAAAAAACAAAACAAAAAAAAAACCTTTTTTATTTATAGTTTGAAAAACTGATTGTAGTAGCAGCAGTAATAGCAGCTATAAACACGAGGCGATTTTTGTTTATTTTCATTCTAGAACGAATTTTAAAAATTTGAAAATATGAATATAGAAAATGTTGTTACATTTTTCGTACCCCAACTAGTAAATAAATTAATCTTTCATCTTTTTTTATGCATTAAAATTATAATTGTACGTTGTTTTGTCTTTCGGTAATAGTAATTTTAAATTACCTTATCCGAAAAAATATTGTCCTTTTTTTGAGCGAAAGTCAACAATGGCTGCTAGTATTGCTGATATAACAATAAATCAGCAGCAGCTAAGTCTTGTAAAGCTTTGTAAAATTCGTTTATAAACTTCTTTTAAAAGTAAGACAAAAATACTTGTGCTTAAAAAAGTTAATCCTATTTGGTTCTTTTATAAAAAATACTTCAAGAAATACTGTTTTTCACTCAACTTTCGAACTTCTAGTAGTAATGACTTTCTAGTCGCCAATTTAAAAAAAAAATAAGATTCTACTTTTTTTAGACGATTACGTGTGAACACCCTTAGTCTTGGCGAAAAAAAAAAAAAATTTAGAATTTGGAGTGGGGGATCAGTTTCGCATATAAATTTAATGTAAAATGATCTCCGATTTCCCGGCCATTCTTGCCTTTTAGTGAAATTCATAAAATAAATAATTACTCTACCACTAACTCTAGGTACGACTAACAAGCCCACCTCCTAAAAATGCCTTCTTGAAATGTATCGTACCATTAACCTTAAATATGAGTGGCAAGCCACCCCCTAAAAGACTCCCTTAACCCTAACACTAAGTCCGAATGGCAACCTCCATCTAAAACAAAACCCCTTCCTTAACCTTATCACTAACCCTAAGTCCGAGTGGCAAGCCCTAATCCCACACAATCGTCTAAAAAGAAAAAAGAAATAAATTAAAAAAACATAAAAACGCACACGATTTATTTTCCATAGAAAAAAATTGGTTAATGCCCTAAAACGCTAGAATGGCCCGGAAATGTTGAATTATTCTACATTAAATATATGTGAAACTAATCTCCCACTCTAAATTCTAAATTTATTGTTTTTTTTTCTTGCTTTCTGCTAAGTTTTCAGGGTGTTCACATAACCTGAAGTTCAAGTGGTAAGCCCCCCCTCCTCCCCCTCCCACAAAGACCCTCATAATCGTCTAAAAAAAACAAAAAACAAAACAAGAAAAACGCACGATTTATCTCCCATGGAAAAAATAATTAATGTCCTAAAACGCTAGAATGGCCTTGAAATGGGGGATTAATTTATATTCCATTTATGTTAAACTGATCTCCACTCTAAATTCTAAAATAATTGTTTTTGTTTCTTTGCCAAGTTATTCAGGGTGTTAACATGTAATTGCCTAAATAAAAAAAGTAGAATCTCATATTTTGGGGAGGCAAGGGGGTGAGTTAGCGGAAGGTGTTAATCTACAATAATGCCAAAGAAATCTTGAAATATATTCATTTTTAAACAGTCCTAGTATTAGATTTTAGTTTCTTGTACATAAAATGTATTACAATTCAACTTTTAGTTTTCTAACTTCTTTCTTTTAATGGATACATGGTATTTTTAAGGTATTGCAGCATATTTATGTGCACTTAGTACAGATTACTTGGAAACCATTAATTTCTAGAGATTTTCAGTGGCACATTCTGATTCCTTGTACAAAAATACACTTATATGGTAAATTTCATTGCTTAATCTTGTGTTTTAACAAAGATAACATTTTTACTAAAAAATTAGTGTAAAAAATGTGACGAAACGCATATGGTCTTAAAGAGGGGAAAATATCCAATTGTGCAAGACACAAAAATAGTCATAACTTCCTTATTTTTAGTCAGATTTTAAAAATTTAAAAAGATTCTTTCTTAGATCATCGAGCTCTTTCTATATATGCCATGATTGAGATATTTTAAGCAATTTAAATTTTTTCATGTGTATTGCTATTTACAGATACTTGTCTTGGCTTTACTAGCGTCTCTCTATCGCCATTATTTGTGGAAACGCCTCGAGTCTGCTTTCGGCCTGCCAAGCCAGCCGGACATTTGAAGAAAACTATTGACTGTGACATGATTATATATAAGGAATCAGGATCTTGATATTGAACTAAACAATGTCCAAGTGACGAATAAGGGATTTATTAATTATTTATTGAATTATTCATCTTATATTTTACTTTTTCACCAGAAGGATCAGTGTAACATATTTGTTTCTTATTTTTTATTTGTGATTAAATAAAAAATATTTTATTCCTGATTAAAAAAAAGAAAATGAACTAAAAGAAGATCACTTTTAACAGAACAGCATATTCACGACTGGAACTATTACATAGGATACTCTTCAAACTGACACCATACTAAACAATGGATGACACAGCAACAAACAGCAGACCCAACCCAAGATACTTTCTTACAACACTGTAATGCTCACAGCAGTGTATGGCTGCCAAACACATTCTGAATATGACTTGTCTTTTCTGGATTGCAAAGCATGCTGATGGCACCTGATCCACTGTCATTATTTTCTCTTAAGTAGAAGATCTGCATACGAGACAAAGACATAGTCTTTTACATCGAGTGATAAGGTAAGCCCGATTTACCGCTTCCAACATCTCTGCCCTTTCCCCAGTCTCATAAACACAAATCAATGCCAGCATACTTCAAGGATTTATCTTGGGGCACTCTCTCTTTGATTTTCATCAATGATCTTCCAAATCACATCTTGAGATCATTTGTTGACATCTATGCAAATGACAACTGTTTATGGCAGCACTTTGAAGAGCATTGGTGATCAAGATTTTGCCGATTCTCTCTCTTCTTATCTGAAGCACATGGTGCGATGGGGAAAAAGTGGCTTGTTACTCTTTTAACACCTCTAAAACAAATTATGTTTTCTTTCACTATGAATGCTCGAATCTTCGTTTTGCCCTAGTTGAAGTGAATGGCTCCCTCTTCCCTTGATAATCTCCCAGAGGTAAAAATGGAAGATTTATATCTAATCTGTTTCTATGGTTGCTGGAAAAATGGTAGGATCATTCTACCCGACTCCTGATGCAATTCTCTACCTGTATGAGAATCAGATACGTCCTAAGATGAAGTACTGTTGCCACATCTGGGGAGGTGCCGCTCAGAACACTTTCTTGCCTTGACAGTAGAAAATTGACTTTACAATCTCGTGGAGGTTGCGGTAAGAGTGATCTGTTCTGTTTTCTAGAATCCCTTCCTTACAGAAGAGACATTGTTACTCTCTTTCTACTCTATTGTTATTTTCATGGAAGGTGCTCAACTGAGCTCCAATCCGTTTCCTCTTTGTAAGACATTCACATCAAGAACTCGTTTTCTACCACAACTTTCCTTTCTTCCTCCATGTGTCTAACATCAAACAGAATTTCCATAAACAGTTTTTACCAAGAAACATTACAAGACTGCTTCCCTGCATGTTACAACATGATCGTCTGTAAATCCAATGCCAACAAATAGACTGTCCTCACAAGTAGTCAAATTTTATTCATTCGATTCGTCATTTTCAATTCTCTCATAATATTCTTTATCATTCAACTGGCAATCTACCCATCTGATTAACCCTTATCCTTACATGGCTTTTAGCTTTGATAAATAAATGAGGATTCATTAGTAAAAAAGAAAGTTTTTTCATAACAGCACAGATGCAGACTTCTGTTTCAGGCGCTCTTCTGAATGAGAACTGTCTAAATGTCTTCCTTGGAGGAAGAGCTCTCAGAACTGTCAAAATTGGTAGAGTTGGACAGCATTGCGATTTTAGTTTTCTTTATTCTTCATACGGTTCAGTTTTTAAATTGTTTTTTTTATTTGGTATTTTTTCTTTCTAAGGAAACCAATCATTCGCTTGTGTGATGATTAATTATTATTTGCTGCTTTCAATAAAGTGGTCAACTTTGTAACTAAGCCATTCTCGTTAACTGTTGAAAATACAACCTTCCATGATTCATTTATTTTCGACAGTTGACTTCTAAAAATTGACCATGTTGAAAGATTTATGAAAAACAAAACTTTAAACTTCAATTCTTTAACCGCCTTATTATACAACGTACACATCACAGCAACAGGTCAACACTATTGATGAATAGCCAGTATGCTAGCAGTTACTAGTTCTTCCACTGCACAAATTGCACTTCCTTCTGCACCACATCAAGTCACTATTGAGGCATTCTGGTAACTTGATCGGCTTGGTTTGCATTGGACCCGACTAGAGTCGCGTTGACTATAAGTCCCTATTCTGGGTTCAACTATCTGAGCATGCTAAGCTGACACTTCATCAACATTTCAGTCACTTTCTCTAAATAAATAAATTTGTAATCACTTTCTCCAAATAATGTGACTTCCGCATACATCAGTTGATTTTAAATCAGGGAGAATTCGGACTTCAGTCGAATCACAGCTGCCATCCATCATAATGCCAGATTGACATGTCGCAACACTACGTTGAGCACTACAAAATTGATATGTTGACTTGTGCACGAGATGCAACCAGCACGCCTATTTAAAACATGGCTGTCAGTTGCCATAAGGCCATTTACACGCCAACTTTTGTATCAGATCCTTCAGCTTCATTCTGGAGACGATGTCCATCAGCATTTGCGGCAAAAGTATGTCTTGCATTACATTCCAACTCGCAGTTAGTGCATTAGTTGGTTGCTTTAAGAAAGTGGTTGCAATATGGATGTGCACACTATCCATTGCTAGGGCATCAGTTCTCCAACCAGCAGAGTCAGACATCTTAACTGCCAACAATGTAAGCAGTTATAAGGTCCTACATCTGAACTGTCCTTTAGCCACTTGCCAGTACACGGAGAGCCCAGATTACATATTCGACTAAGTCTACATTCTCAATCTATTCTACAACTGGTAGATCCATTGCAGCAGCAGCAGCACTAAATTCAAGGATCAGCTTGATATCAAAAGTCTCTGCCATCTTCACAGAAAAAAAAAAGAACAAAAATAGCTTGCATTCTTTATTTGAACTACAAATAAAAGGGTACAAATTCTGTTCACAGGAAACAAATTCTCATACAACACCAAAATGCTGGAACACAGGTCCAACAAGGGAGAGATACTTGTTTTACACCAAATATCACCTGTGCACATGCTTGGTCAAATCACCATGTGAAGTGTGACAAACAACTTACTTCTCTCAGGGTTTTTTTTATGCTAAGGCATGTGTTCTCCTTTAAAAACGAACAAATAATGCTTACCTATTTACAATAGAAAATGCTGCTGCCCTCTGTCAGGTGTTTTTAGATGAGAACAGTTTCCTTTTAGATTATAGAAAAAAAACACAAATCAGCCAAACTCTTTCACTCTACACATCTAAAGTTTACTAGTCATGAGAGCAGAAGTTTTTTATGCCATTGACGTGATTCAAATGAGGTGCAAAGAGGAAACTGCGCTGATGTCTTCTCCCTGCATGTTTATGGTGGTTTTCCTTACTTAGCGGTGGTGAACTTCACATTACGAGGATTCAGAAAAACATTTTTTTTTTCTTGGTTGTTCTTTATAAACCAAATCAAATCTGTAGAAAAATGGTTGGATCATTCTATCGCTCGAGATGCAATCGTCTTCCTATATAAGAATCAGATACGTCCTAAGATGGAATACGGCTGCCACATCTGGGAAGGTGCCGCTCATAGCACCTTTTCTTGACAGAATAGAAAATCGACTTCAAAATCTACTGGGGAGGGAGATGATCTCTTCCCTTCCTCACAGAAAAAAACATTACTAGTTACTCTACTCTATCCCTTATTTCCAGCAAAGGTGCTCGACCGAGCTCAAATCTCTGGTTCCTTATTGAAAGATATTCACGACAAGAACTCATCTTTCAACTACAATAGAAAAATAAAAGAAAAAAAACAAAACTTTCCTTTCTCCCTCTTTGTACTTAGCAGGCAGAATTTCCATGAACATGGCTTCTTTCTTAGAGGTTCCCATCTGTGCAACACATTACCATGGGACTGCTTCCTTGCAGATTAACCAAACTAACTTAGTTCATTCCATTAACCATTTTCAATCGTCTCATAATATTCTTCATCCTTCAACTAACAATCTTTCCATCTCATTAATCCTTATCTTTGAATGGCATTGGCCTTTATAAGTGGTGACTTGTTAAAATAAACAAAAAAACATTGTGATGACAAACAACTTTTTTTAACAACTTTTATTTTGGAGCGTTTTAACAAGCTGAAGAAACTGCTCTTTTGGTAAAAAAAACGGAGCTGTTCCAGTTCATGTTGGATAAAAAAAAAAAAAGAGCCCTTGGCTTTGACAAAAAGAAGTGTGCTGATTTCCAGAGAGCTCCATAAAGCTCTGATAATTTATTTTATTTTTTATTTTTTCATAGAGGACAAATATGAAACAAACATCAATTAAAAAATACAAAGTAATCATTACATTTTGTTGTTCTTTGGTGCAATAGGGACGCATGTGAAAATTAACATTTCCTTTGGATTTAATAATACAAAATGACCATTATAGCTTACTGTTGCCTTGTTAAACTTTGTTACGACTCTGCATAAGAAAGATATCTGTCGTCTTATGATCCGGACGTACCATCTATTCATTTATTTTTTAGCAAGAAAGCTTTGGCTTGATAAGGGAATTTTCCCCGAATTCTAATGGTATTTTCAACACAAGGATGAAATAATTGTAAAGAATATATATCGACAAAAAGCAATGGGTCATGAAATGAGCAAATATATTTATTGCAGGTAGCAACAAAAGAAATGACAAAATAAACAAACAAAACAATCCGATGCAGGTGAGAATGAAATGTTCCTTCAAATGAGTTCAACACAATAAAAGTCACTTATCTTTTCGAACCTTCCAGTGAATCAAAATCATTATTCTTTTCTTATGATATATTTCTATTTTTCATATCATCGAATGTTAAATCATTAAATTATTTTACCATTTTTCTTTCTCAATATCCCTGTCCGAAATTCAAGATCCTACGCACAAAATTTTTCACGATGCCCAAAAGTCTGACCTTTTGTCACATCTATCCAATACTTTTCTGCTCAATTGACTGCGTCTTACCAGTTCAACATTCTCTGCACGACCCCCTCCGTCTTCTCACTTTGGCATTATCCTCCGACTGTAACTAAAATTCGATGAGGTCCCCCAAGTGTCGTCTGCCAGCTTTCAATTTCTCTTGTTTTACTTCATTTTCATCCACCTTATAAGATCACCCTCTCGCTTTTTCCTCCTTGTAACATTACGACTCCTGTTTTCCCTTCCCTCAGTTTCAGAGATGAAGAGAAAAGACAAAGTAAACAACCGGCTGATAAGCAGAGGCCACGCCTCCTGCTATTCTTCCTCTCCTATCTTTGCTATACGAACACACTACACATTAAGCTACAGAGGACGAAAGGCAGTTCACTGCTATATCGAGTCTACTACATCTTTCACGCGAGCGTCCATACTTGTTTTGGTTTGGTTTCAATAACTCAATGAGATTTTTTCCCTTGCGTTTCCATCGAAATATTAATTCTTATCAACTTTCTTTGAATCCCTGTTTACAAATTGCCATCTGCTTATGTTGCATTATTCGTTCTTTCGGGATACCCGGTAAGATCCAACAAGAATGACAAAGAACAGAACGTATATGGAAAAACTTTGGTGGTTTTCTTTATTTCCCATCTCCGGATGGTTTATGCCGGCTACGCACACACATATATAAAAAATCTTTTGTCGCATGCAAGTCTTTTTCTTGCTGAGGTCAGACTTTGTTTCCGCTAGAAACTCGTTAATATATACATCCGATTGGAAAGCAATTTGTTCTGCATTCCACAAGCACTTCCAATTGTCTGTTTGATGAAATACAAGTCAGGGGATTCCTTCACAGTACCAACTTTCTTATCAGTTGCATTTTTAGTCAGCGGACACGAAAGCCTAACAGCAAGACGGGCTTGGGTATCATAGCCAATAAAGCTTCATCGGTGCCATAAACATTGGTAAACTCCCATTCTTCCGGTACTTCGATACTCCGATCACCAAGCGCTCCGGCTCTTCGCGTTTCTGAAACCGTCGCCTTTCAAGTCTCGCTTGCACTGCGGAACCTTCTCCTTTTTAACAGTTATCAAGTCGATTTTTTTCTCAACGTCCCACCCACAATGGACTCGTCCACGATTAATTTTTGTCATTCTTCATTATCTTACTCATGTCACAACTTTAATCAAAGACAGAAATTACTTTTTTTTTCATGCACACCTGTCATATCAAAGAAACAGTTTCATCCCAAATGTTTTGGAATATAGTAAAACTAAAACACATTGATTAAGAAACTAGCTAAAAACATCAACATGTAAACGACCGAATGTTGTTTTGGGGAGTGCATTATTTTTTCAGGAAAAGAAGAAATGATTTTAACTCAAGTTGAAGATTTCTTAATCATTTTAAACGATCACAGATGAATGTCAGAAAACAAATGATCACTTATTACGAATATCCCAAGCAGTATGTCAACGACAAAGTCGAAATCAGATCTCTGGTGTTTCAAGAGAAAGTTTAGAAATACATAAACAGACAACTTCCTTTTCAAAGTGTAGTATCTGTTCTGATGCTACACTTAATCTTTTCTGTCCTCACTCAGTGAAAGAGACATCTTTCTAGACTGAGGTAATTTTTGTTTTTGTCCAAATCCACAGTGTCCCATTTTGGAGAGCTGGATTTTCCTCACATTAAAGACCGACCTTGTGTCTAACTGCTCTCGTGGGGAAGCAAGTAAATAGGGACAACGAATTATATATCTAAATGAATAAATGCAAAGGTTTTTCCATTTATCCTAACTATATTAACATCAAAACAGCTTACGCTTAATTCTATGATACAACATAACGTTTTGAAATACTGTATATATAGTAATCTCCAAACACCCACAAACAGTTATAGGTATTCCTCATTTGCATATTTATGTAATAAAAAGTGTCTAATGAATTACTATTCTGGAATATACATTTCTGATTTTTATTGCCAAATTTTTTTTGCATATATAATATATATATATATATATATATATATATATATATATATATGCAATAGTTTTGTTGATAGTAATATTATAATTATTAATAAAATTAATTAAAGCGATTTAATAAAAAAAAGGATAGCGTTTTAAAAACTTTCTGAGAATTTCATTTTCAAAAGAGATAATTTATATAAAAACTTATGGGGTTAGTAAAACGTCTAATGTTGAGAACAAGTACTACATCTTGATCTAAGCCAAATGGCCAAGGAACCATAAAATAATGACTAGGCATTTTTAAATGAATGGAAGAAAAAAACATGATTTAATAGGAATATCTTTTAATGGGGGTGAGTAGTGTAGTGTTTGTTCAGTTGTCACAAAACTATCCTCTCAAGAATTACTTCCTATTTTTTTGAATGTGATGGGGCTAATACCCCCCCCCCTCCGGTATTATATCCTTCTTTATTATATTATTTTTTATTGGGGGTGGGTACTGTAATATCAATGCTGTTGTCATAAGACCATCATCCGATAAATTACCATATTTTTTTAAGGGTGTATGTGTGAGTGGGTGGATGAGGGAATCCTTCAAGGTATTACATCCTCCTTTGGCGAGATGGTAATGTACTATCTGTTCTGTAGTCATGACACCATATTCCCAAGGACAATCTGTTTTGACAGGAGCGGGGGGTAGTGTAGCATATACTCGCAGGCATTACTATAATGGAAAGACCCCCCCCCCCCGACATAAACTACAAGAAATAACCCTGTGCCATGCATGAAAGTTTGGAAGGGAAATTTGCATAGCGTTCAGGTGAACTGATAAAGAGAAAAGAGTTGAGAATGAAAACAGAACAAAATGGAGAGCGACAGGAACGACAGTTTATTGGTAGAAGATTCTTAGAATTACTTTCTCCTTTTATAGGATATTCCCAGGCATTACCTCCTCTTTTTGAAGTGCATAGTGTGGTATCCGTTCTATTATGATAACATAATAGGCATTACCCCCTCCTTTGGGGGAGGGTGCAGTGTAAAGTATGTCTATTTGTTTATCATGATACCATCCCCCAGGCATTACCAACTCTTTTTTGGGAGGGGAGATGAAATCTAATTCCTCGTTTAGGGGCAGTATAGTATATGTTTGTTCCTCATGATACCATCCTCTAGGATTACCTTCTGGGGGGGGGGGGGTAATGTATCTGTTCTGTTGACATGATACCATCCTCCCCAACTATTAATGACTGGGAAGGGATGG
Organism: Sepiola atlantica; assembly: GCA_963556195.1. Classification (NCBI taxonomy): domain Eukaryota; kingdom Metazoa; phylum Mollusca; class Cephalopoda; order Sepiida; family Sepiolidae; genus Sepiola; species Sepiola atlantica. The sequence goes on from OY744526.1 coordinate 154,344,305, forward strand.
GTAGTGTAGTATATGTTCGTTCGTCATGATACCATCCTCTCAATCATTACCTCCTCCTTTGGTGGTCAGCATAGTATATGTTAGTTAACCATGATACCATCTTCCCAGGCTAGACGAAATATGTGACCAGATGTATAATATATATATACACACACACACACATATATATATATATATATATAGTAAATACGAGGTAAACAAATTTATTCATTTATGTACGTTCCAAAAATTCAACAAAAACAATTTTGTGTACGATCGTTTCTGAGACGATATTGATTTTTATTGACCTCAGGTCTCATCATCAGCACAGGGTATAGCCACCAAGTTCGAAGTTAAAACATAGAATCACGACTAGAGTGCAGACATTAATTCGTTATACAGCAACTCGAGAGGTTGAGGGAGGGTTAGGATATGATAATTCAAATATCTGTTGGTTCCTCAACTTCGCAGTCCTGTCATAGTGATAAGCTCTCCACCTAATGTTCCTCACAAAAGTGATTCGATTTTTTTTATACCCCCTCCACATACACGTGGCCGATGGATCACAATCACTACTATTTATTTTACTTGAATTTCATTTGAAAATTAATAAACTGTGACATACCTGTTACAACATTCTTTTTTGCATAACTAAAAATAAGTCTTCTTGTATATTATCAATAAGGATACTATAAAAGTAAAGATACCTATTGTTTTGCAATTTAATTTATACACGCGTTTGTGGCGTGTACTGTGCAGCCCCTATTTGAATTAGCGTTGAAAAAAAAGTCACTTTCTCTGAATGTTCAGAGACATTAAGAAATATTAGAGTGGTTGAATCAACAGCGTGAGAGAAACAGAGAGAGAGAGAGAGAGAAAGAGAGGGAAATAGAGAGAGAGGGAAATAGAGAGAGAGAGGGGAATAGAGAGAGAGAGAGAGAGGGGAATAGAGAGAGAGAGGGGAATAGAGAGAGAGAGAAATAGAGAGACGAACGACTTGTTCAGTTAATTACAAATTACGGCTAATTAGAACAAAATTTGTGTTCAAACATAACTCCATCACAAGTAAGGTATATTTTAGCATTTCTTTTTTGCGTTTAAAATATATAGGAAAAAAGCCTTAGAAAAACAAACATTGATTAACTCAGATTTAGTATAATAATACTATGCCCCCCCTCTTCTCTCAAAATGCAACTATCTCCGATTTGCATGAAATTGAAACAATAGGTATTAGAAGAACAATGTAAAACATGATCTTGAAATTGGGAATCTAAGTATTTTACGGAGGCGAAAGTGGGTAGAAATGACAATTCCACGTTTCTCTTTCCATTCATTATATTGACATTGGCTATAAAAACAACTCACCTACTAATACCACTACTAAGACTAACATCAAACACTTATAGGGTTCAAAACTACTCGTCAGAATTGCACGAAACTTAAGTTACCAAGAGTGTCGTGGAGGGGGTATCTACTACGACGACGACTATAAACAACAAACACCTATAGTGTTCAAAACTATCAGACAAACACGAAAGCATCGTTTAGTTGCTAGGTGTGTCATGGAACGTCTCAACAACTAAGACTAGAAACAACAAACGTTTATAGGGTTCAAAATTACTTGACAGAATTGCCTTGTGCGTCATGGAAACTGATCAACTACTACTCAGACTAAAAAACAAGATTTTTATGAAATTTGGAACAATAAATAATTACGTCCGATTTGTTTTTGAGGGGGAGTAAAACGAGCAGAACTCACTCTTTGAAAATAAATACCTATAAAAGTTACTCCTGTCGCATCTGCTGTTATTACAACCAACCCGGACACCACCGAGTAACCCTGCTGGTACTACAGTAAAACCGATTTACATAGAGAAAAAAAAGAAGGCCTTTCTTATAAAGAAAATAGCTAAAGAAATGTATAACCATTGTTATGTACTTACGTGGTAGCTGAAAAGAACCAAAACCAAAAATTACGCAAGTTCATCCAGTATTTATTAAATTAAAAATAAAACAATTTTATCTATCGGTCGCCATTTTTGTTAAGTTGAGTTTTTTTCTGAAAAAAACTAAAAAAAACTTGAATTACCTCCCTTGCCTAATCAGTAAGCTGAACTGGGTAAAAAAATGTCTAGCGATACGTAAGATTTTTTTTCTTTTTTTTCTTATAATTTAATAAATACTGGATGAATTTGCGTAATTATTTACTGTACAATCTTATTTTCAGCTAACACGCAAGTACATAAAGTTCATACATTTCTTTAAATATTTTCATGTCGTAGTGAAACTAAAAAAGCACCCAAAAATCATAATCATCAAAAAGTAATTTTAGTATTTTTATAGAATCATTCGTTTCCAAATTGTTTTTTTTCTTCTTTCTACGTATTACGGATCGTTAGAGACCCATATCACGGCTGTCGCAAGAAAAACAAAAAACGAAAATAACACCCGAGGTAGGATTGATTCTCTAAATTGACCGTAATTTCTAAAATATTATTTATTTACAATTAACAGGTGTTGTGGGTCATGGGAACAGAATAAGTCTGACACAAAGAAACGATTAAAATAAAAATTCTTCAATATCGTAACATGTATAAATCGTATATTTTATAGTTGATTGGAATAACATCTCTGTTTTTTATTTACAAACGAATGAGGACAATTGGCAACGGAGCGCATTTCAGTGGAGGCGGTAACATTTGTTGATTGGAGTAAAAACAAAAAAAAACGAGCAATGTCCACATTGAAGAAAGCGCTTTAAATAAATCTAATCATTTTCTTTGACTAGCATAGCCGAAGAAAAACAAATGAAACCATAAAGGATGCGAATGATTATTGTATTAAGTTGATTTTTTTGTTCCAAATTCCACGTGATTTCTTTCTTTCAATTAGTTTTGTCAAGTCATATCAACTCGGAAAAGTGCAGACAGCTTTGATATTATCATCTTAAGATTAAAAACAATGTAAGACTAGTCATAAATAGAAAATTAAATGGTGCAGACTTACATATTGTTTTGATCTGGAGTATGGTCTACAGCATCAAAGAACTCCTCCAATTCACTGTCAGAGGACATAATGGCGTTGTGGGTGGCATTCAGCAAGACCTAACTATTCAACATGTTAGGCAACATTGTCAGCCGCCATTTTATCACTGAACTCACGTTTGTAATCTTTCGGACGAGATTTGGCAGTACTAAAATCTTTTTCTCTCTATAATTAATTTTTGAAGTATTAACCCGTAATAAAACACTAAAAAACAGCTTAAAATGATAATTTAATGATTTTTATGTTCACTTGGTACTTTTTAATTTAAAGTGTTAGGTCAAGAAAATATTTCCCAGAAGGCGTCATCAACAAAGATGGAGGACCTTGCTGTGGAAGTTTGCTGGAATAACGGAGCCTTCTATAAGGTATTTGTTTCATTATAACTTCGAATTTGATAATTATTTCATCATATTTAACATATTAAGGTTCTCACTTTATTAATTAACTCTCACTAATTGTGTTAATATGTCGTTAACTCGACGTTCTAGCTTTAGCCGCGTGCATGATAAAAATAAGTTGTGTGTAACTGTTATATAGCAGTAGTAGTGATAGTCGCCATCTAATGTTTCTTAATGTTGGTTTACCCAACTTCTTTACGAAATCTATTTTCATTTGGAATTCATTGGTATTTTTCTTCTCTATTTCGTCAATTTAGCGTCATTTTTTATTTTTATCCCTGCTTTAAATTCGTTTCTTCATGTATTCCAAGCCCCTAAATTTATTGAACTGTGTGTGTGCGCTGCTGCTGCCGGGCGGGCGGCCGTCCTTGCCCGGCGATGACATGAGTCGTGCGTGCCTTACACACACACACACACAAAAAGAAAAAAAAGGCTTTTTTTTTTTTTACTTAAAAAAAAAGAAAACTCCTTTAATCTCAACATACTGCTCCCCACCTGGAGTAAAAATTCCCCACCAACAATTTTATCATTAAAAATGATAATTTACGCATTTATTTACGGTAATTGGTTGTCTTCATTTTTTTCCCCCAACTTTCACCCAAATTGGTTCCTCTTTTCTGCAGTCAAGTTACTTGTACCCTCAAGAACCATGAAGGAAGGCCCTTATCCTTTTTCACGTAGGAATTAATTCCCTAATTTATTAAAAAAAAAAAAAATAACTGCCTTATCCATAACTCCCACTTTCCGTACACAGACTTTTTTGTTAGTTTAATCTTAACTGAAAATCCTTAATGTTAGCTTGATTTTTATGAACTTTTATTTTTAGGCTTTCATCAAAAATATTCACGAAGATGAGGTTACTGTTACGTTTGAAGACAGGTAAGTTTATTCCTTTTTTTCCGCTTGTAATCATTTTTTTTTTTTTTACAATTTAATGTTCACATTTGAAGATTAAAATTAAACTATTTGCTTTTACTACGATGTGCATGTCTTAGGTGGACCTCTATCATCATAGAAACACTTTTATTTCACAGGAAACTGATTTCCACTCGTTAAATCATTGTTTTCTCCAGTGAAACCCAAACCTTCGGGTTAAGATTAAAACATAGTATCTGTTCCTCTCAGCTAGACTAGTAGAATTCCTTCTCGACTGTAGCAATTTCTATTTTTGTCCCAAATCCAGAGCGCCCATTTGGGAGGGGGTGGGTATCCCATCCCACCTTTTTAACCCCCCCCCCCGACCTTGTGTCTAACTTTGCCCTCATAGGGGGGGGGGGAGGGGGGGGGTCAAGTAAATGGGGATTAATCTATTTCAAGACTTCGTTGACGGCATTTTGTTAAATTTAGATTTTCTAATTCTATCGAAAATCTCGTTGGAAATGAATCTAAAGTTTTCAGCCGAACAAATGTTTTGTTTTCGTTTTAAATTGTTGATCCGAATTGAATCGGTTTTATTCGTCAACAGGTAAAAACGGAAATATGAAATGGCGTCATTTCTGAAAGGGGCGCTGAAAAAATAATTTTATCGCGTCTTTTTCATTTTCTCTTTGAAAATATATTTTTCAAATTCATTACAATTTATTTGGTTTCATTTGTTTTAATAATAATAAACTCCATGTTTCAAATTTTAATTTTCCTTGGAATTATTTTATAGATAAAAACAGAATAAAATTACCATTTATTGTTTATTTTTATTTTTTCCCAGAAATCTGCATATCCCCAACTTTAATATTGGGTTTGATTTTAATTAAATTGTCTATTTATCAACAGGTTATAGAGAAAAGGAATTCCGATTACAGTGAAAACAAACTAAAATTTTACTGACATTTTTCTTTGTCTATAAACAATGTTACTCATCCTTCTTAGCGACATTTTAATTTTAATAAACTTTGCAGAAGGCGAAACAACTTATTCTTTCGTGGTGGTCGGAGAAAACGCCATAAATTTGTCACCTCCAATCTAAGCGGTCAACATGACACGCAAGAGAAGGTTGGGGGGAACAACTTTCGAAGAATTTGGGGAAGTTTAGTTTCAATTTAGTATTTTTTTAAATTTTTTTTTATTAGTATCTCTATTGAGAAAATCTCTAGTCTTTTTATAAAATAGGTTGACATTTTCATTCTTTTAAAATCATTTGTTTAAATTCTTTTTCTGTGCTTGTGTATTTAATTGTTTTCGTTTAAAATTCTTAGACAACTTCACTCCATTAAACTGAGAACATAACTTTTCCAAATCTTTAAAAAAAAAAAAAAAGATATGATTTGTTTCATAAACCATTTAAAATATTGAATTTTGAGAATTAAAAACCATTGAGTGAAATTAGTTTACTTTTAATGTTAACTGAGTCTTTGCGAATGTTTTTCAACACTTTGAATTGCTTTACCATTTTGTTTAACCAAATTTCTCAACTTTCTAATTTTAAGAACTTGAAGCTACATTTTCTATTTGTATTGGATTGAACGGACCTTAAATCTGATCAATTCATTCTTAACCTTCCTTACTATCTACGAGTGACTTTTGATGTTTTTTGCAACTATATTGCAATTCTTAGAAATGAAATCTATGAGTTATAAAAAGTTGGTAAAATGTAATTTCATCTGAACTGCATTTTTAAAAAAATGATTGCTCGACTTTAGATAAAGAATGAATTTAACTTTATAGTGTTTATTATTCATGTGGAAAAAAATGTTTTCACGAATTTGGTAAAAATTTTCTTATTCACTCCTGCTGAAAAATCGTCATTGGATAGTTAAACTTCTGTCATGTGGTGTTGGTTGACCATAGACACTGGATATTCCCTGAAAGTATGGTGCCTGCATGAATTTAGAGTACAGCTAGGGTTGCACAACCGCTAACTGCACTTCTGACATTACTCAAGTCCAGTGCCAAGAAGAATATCTGCTGTTTTCCTTCTAGAGTAGTTACCCTATTTTCCTCTAACTGTAGGAAATCCATTCATACCTTTCTCAAAAGGTATTTCAGAAAGTGAAATGTGAATAATGCCAATATCTGTGTTTTCCATGTTGTAGTTGTGATAGATCGTTTTCAAATTGTTCCATCTGCGTATTTTATATTTGACGTTTTCTTTGTTAAAACTGATGATTATACAATTGCTGAACATGTATGTTGTGTAATAGTTTCTATGGCAACCATTGTCAGTCTTGCAAGATACTATGAATTGTGATGTATACGTTAATGTCTGGAATATATTTATTCCAGAGCTTGGAGAATGCAAAAGTGGAATTTAACTTTCCCGTAAGTGAGATTATTGTCATGAAGTAAAGGCATTTGCTAACTGAGAATTCTTTTGATCATGGTACAAGGGTTACGGCTGGATCCCTTTTGTCCAAGAGAAAGGTTTGAAACAAAACGCTGACCTCGACAAGCTGTTTTAAAGAAGAAAAAAATATCTTGGCTAATAATTGATGTATTCCTAAAATTCAAAGTGCATTTAAAGAATCTTTTGCCGCATATAGCTCACTTGTAGAAGCCACCTTGAGCCTACACCACTGCCCCCAGGCGGGACCTGAATATGGAGGACACAGTCTTCACGGGGTCATTCGAGAGATGACTGAACACCAGATTGATCCTTGCAATCAGCTCGTTCTTCTTAGTGTTGGAAACAATACGTTTTATCAATTGCGCGCTACATGTAATAGTCCATCGGTTGTAATCAGATGTTAGGGTAGAGCTGAGTTTTGCAGCCATCCTCTCCACCCAGCGCTTGACAACAGTCGACAATAACTCTATAGCTATCTGAATTAAGTCTGAAGTCTATCCCCTTTCAAAGATGAGGCAGTATGACAGCCTTTGCTGGAAACAGACTCAAAGGCCATCACAGTTTGAGGGAAGTTTATCTTCATGGTGCATGGACTGTAGACTAGCCACCTGTTCTACGCTTTCTGCAACTGGTTCTGAGAACTAAAGCATCCACAGCTCGACTGGTGTTCGACCTTGTTGTTGAGGTTCTTGGGTTTTCGTAAAGCAGTTCTCTTGGGCCTTGGTGGTGAGTAGTTGGCCCTTGCAACTTTTGTATGGAGGAGTAGCAAAAATTCTCGTTCAGCACTTTCTTCATAGTTGCCACTTGGATACTCATTTCTCTCGCCAAGGTCCACATTGTCTTCCCCTTTTTTTTTTATTTAAAAAAATTTATTTTTTTTGCTAGCCCATGTCAGAATATCTATAATCCTTCCTGCTTCTACATGTCACAATTTTTCAGCTCGCGTCTTCAGGGTATTCGAGGAGCACTGAACTGCAGCCAAGATCTTGAATTTTTTAATCCGGTGCAAATCATGATGCAGACCACTCTCTTCCAATATTGCACTACTTTTCAGTCATACATGTTCTCTAGCTCTCAAACCCACCAATACCACACAAACAACAACCGTTGCGTTTTACTGCTATTAAATAGTTCTGAAGTGAATATCCCAAAATGATCAAATTTGCCTTGAACAGCCTCTACTTTGTTGTATTTGTTCATCTGACCAAATCTTTTGCTGCTGTTTTTAATGCCCTTTCTCCATCTAAATCACTGTAGCATGATTAGTCAAGTTCTCTAATTTCTATCTCGTCAAGATTTCCGAGTCGCTTATCCTTGCACTCACCATCTGCTTCTACTTGTGTCCTTAAATGGCCAATGCAGGATCTGAATGAGGACATTTCTTACAGCTACCATTTTTAATTTTTTCAGATTAATTGCAAGAATAAAGATGCACGTTGATCTTATCCGGAAAGTGCTCTTTGCTGGCTTGTTCACCAGTCAAAGGATTTACAAATCCTATTGAATATGTTCTTGAAGAATCCCAAGCAGTTCAGCCTTGCCATTAACCTTTGAAAAACAAAAGTTCTATTCCAGGCTGCACCCGGTTCAAAGGCCCCTCTATCAAATATTGTCAACGATGATACAAAACCGACACTTGGAAGCATGATCTCTTGACAAGGAAATTGAAGCTAAAATGAGAAAACCAGGCCCTTCTTGAACAGCTCTGTAACAGCACACTAAACCATTACGTTGTACTCGGATCACCATATAATGCTGTGTTTCTTACATCGCTGCCAACTAACATCACCAGAAGCAGCTGGAAAACTAATATCACTATGCCTGCATTTCATACTTGACAGTGGCAAGATCAAGTCACCAATAAAGAGTTTTAAAAGAGCCCGTCTCCTCAAAGCACGCATGTCAATCAGTTGAAAGGTTATCAGAATCTAGGATGACCACATCCCTAACGCTGCAGCACTTTCATGAGCACGCATACACTGAGGGACGGTCTGAAGTGACGTCACATTAAACCTGCACAGGTTAATTGCATTATACGGAACATGTGATGATCTGTCACCTGAATAGCATCTCCTCCTCTGGATGGGGAGGGGGGGGCTGCTGACATGTGCTGAAGTGTTGTCACAGGACAATACCTCTTTATGCGACAATACTCTACCACTGCCTTGTCTCCATCCCTGCAAGTCCAGAATCACTGTACCATTTCCAAAAGCATAGGTTAGCGACAGGTATTTCTTAAGGGTCGCAACAACACCTTATTATGTATCTAATTGTCCCAAGACTCTTTTTTTTTAAAACTGCTATTTCTATTCTACATCCTATTTGCGTGTCTTTGAAGCATGTGGTCATACGACAGTTTCCCACTTTTTTTACAGTCCTTTGCATTATTGTTGTACTCGGCAAGATCTTTCAAGCTGTACCGGTTGGGCAGTATGGGGCAGACAAAACACTTGCATTGTATGGCTCTCTCCACATTCACAGATGGTTGGGTCAGTTTTGTAGCCTTGACTAGCAACTGTGGGTAGTTATGTGCTATGTCGTGCATGGAAAGGGACCCTGCAGTTATCTCCGGTGGGTTTTCCTGAAGCCACAACCCCCATGGACCAGGTCGTAACTAATGGACTGGTTGTGTGAGCTTATTGGCACCTAACAAGCATCCACTTTGCCCAATCCACTCTATAACAAAACAAATGTCATTACAATCAAATCTAAACCAGACACCCAACAAAAAACACCTTCACCTCCACCCTTGAGGCTTTCATTCACAAATATCCGGGGACTTAGAACCAACGTAGAAACCTTTCTCCTAACAAACTCCCTGGATATCCTAGTTCTAAGTGAAACAAACCTTCAATCCTCAGTCTCCTCTCACCACTTTGACATGACTGACTACCTCCCACTCTATCGTAAAGACTCTGACAAGCATATGCACGGGCTAGGAGTTTACGTTCGGAACACGCTCCCCCTGACTAGAGAACATGGGTTAGAATCGGATGACCAAGACTACATGTGCTTTAGATTGACTTTACATCACAGCATTAGTTATTTATATTTCTTATACCGTTTCCCTTCGACCCAGGACTGTACTCTGCTAAACTCTGTCTCTGAAAGCATAGATAGAGCACTCTTAATTGACTCGAATGTCCAGATACATGTATTTGGGGATTTTAATGCCCACCACCGCGACTGGTTGGGATTCTCTAACCTTACTGATGCAACCGGCATCTCTACGTACAATTTCTCCTTAGCTCACTCCCTCTCGGACTGTCGATTTCTCGACCCGCATCCCTGATCGATTAGACCAGCAAGCCTCACTTCTAGACCTTTTCTTGACCTCAATGCCCGAGGCTTGTGTGACAAATGCTCATAGCCCACTCAGGAATGCTGATCACATTGTGCTAATGATTCGTATCCCCCTAAAAAGTCGTCCAAAAGCTGATGAGCCGTTGCTCGAAAGAACAAGATAGTACGAGCAGGCTGATTTTGAGTAAATCAGATCACATCAGCGACGCCCTATGGAGGGAAACCTTCTCACTCTCTGTTGACCAGTGTGCAAATGAGTTAACTGAATGGGTCAAAGCAGGCATTGAAGCCTATGTCCCGATGCGAAAATTCTTTAGCAAGCCCCACTCTCCCCAATGGTTCACCTCGGAATATGCAGCTGCCATTGCTGAGAGGCAGCAAGCATTCCATAAATTCGGCCGCCATAAATCAACTACTAATAGACAGAAATTTATAGAGTCAAGAAATAATTGTAAGGTCGTGATAGATGAAGCAAAGAGAAGGTATAATGAGTTTACAAAAAATGCATTCAGTCACAGAAACTACTCACGATTTCTGGAAAATCTACAATAGTGTAGTGAACAATGGTCAATCAACGATTCCCCCACTATTAAACCACAATGATGTCATTTGGCATGGCAACTGATAAGGCTGAGCTACTTGCCCAGCGTTTCGCCTCTAACTCCACTTTGGACTCAGAAAACCACCCCCTCCCCAAATTCCCATTGCAGACCGAAGCCACACTTGATAACCAGGTCATCACCCCATAAAGAACCTTGACACCTCCAAAGCTTCTGGACCGGATCTTATACCTTTAATAGTAATAAAGAAACGCTCTGCTGAACTGGCCCTTGTCCTCTCCAAACTCTACAATAAATGCCTAGCTGAATCTTGCTTCCCCGATAGCTGGAAAATTGCCTCTGTGGTACCAGTCTAAAAGAATTCTGGGAATAGAACTGATCCTCAGAGCTACCGCCCAATCGGTCTACTCCTGATCTTTGCTAAAATCTTTGAATCCTTAATCAATCTAGCGATAGTCCGGCACTTAGTTAATAGTAAACTTCTTTCTGGCTGCCAGTATGGATTTAGAAAGGCAGGATCTACTGCAGACATTCTAACGGTCATCTCTGAATGCATGTATCATACACTAGACAAGGCCGGTGGAGCTAGGGCAGTAGCGCTTGATATATCCAAGGCCTTGACAAGATATGGCATAAAAGGCTTCTGAAAATACGCTAATACGGTATTACTTAATATAATTAGATCCTTCCTAACCAAAAGAAATATCCAGGTTGTCCTCGATGGCCGTTCATCTAAGCAACATGACATAAATGCTGGTGTACCCCAGGGATCTATCCTTGGACCTTTATTGTTCCTGATCTTCATAAACGATCTCCCTGATGACAGTCTGAGATTGGTTTATTTGCTGACGTCACCACGCTTTACTCTCATGTTGGCAAAACGGACGCGATACAAACCGAGACAATGGCTGAATCCTTAGAAAATGACCTCCAGTCTGTAGTGGATTGGGGTCATAAATAGTTGGTAACTTTTAATGCCGCAAAGACAAAGCTTCTTTCCTTCAATAACTACAAAAAACCTCTCCAACCACTGATTGTCATGGCAAATAACACTCTACTTGAGAGTTCATTATTCAAACTCTTCGGCTTAATATTCACAGGTAACATGAATTGGAACAAATACATTGAAGACATTGTCGAGGCTGCAGCGAAGAAGGTGGGCTCCCTCTACCGTGCTAGTAAACTCCTTACACCTGACATTATCCTGTATCTCTACAAAGTAACCATCCGCCCATGCATGGAGTAGTGTTGCTACATCTGGGCTGGTGCATCATCTACTAGTCTCTCCCTCCTTGACAAGGTCCGAAAAAGAATCGCCAACCTAATAAATCTCTCACTGTTAACCAAGCTCCAGCCCCTGTCTCATCGCCACAATGTAGCATCCTTGTGATTGTTTTACAAATACTTCAATGGATTATGCTCCGATGAACTGGCTACTCTGGTGCCCCCTCGACGTAAATTCATTAGACCAACTCGACAATCAGCTAAATCCCATCCATTCATTGAGGAAGTATCCAGATGCCGGAGAGCCTTCTACTCCAAAAGCTTCTTTCCTCGTGCTGCTGACCTCTGGAACTTCCACCCTGCCCCTTGTTTCCTCGACATGCAGAAGTTTAAAACTAATGTAAACAGACATTTCGTTGCACAGCTCCCAATTTAGAATGACACCCTAAACCTACTCTCTAATTCTCAGTAGCCTCTTACGTTTACAGTGGCGTCCTGCTTTGTTTGGGGTGAAATAAAAAAATAAAAACTTTTGATCAGCCATTTCCGTTTTCAGGCGGTTGGGTTTTCCACTAGAGCCATGGTGTTTCTGAACAGGGAGGAAAAACATCAGAAAAGGGAGATCCCCATGTTGGTAGGAGAGGGGGGCACTCTCTCACCGTCTGGTCCACAGCTGTAGTCTGGTCTCTTCCTGCGATGTTGTTAGTGGTTCGACATGGCTGGGGAAGCTTCTCCTTGACTTAGACAGTTGGTTCACGTTCATGAAGGAGATGGTATTCGTCACTGATAACCTTTGTGATCTCTACTCGACTGACTACTTCCCGTCTTGCATCTGAAGAGGCAATGCTAGTGAGAAGATGCAGGTTGATAGGCTCCGAGCAGCCAGTGATCAAGCGACAGGTGTTGTTCAGTGCTGAGTCTAGTTGTTTTTGCATGTGTTGATCTCTCCCGAACAGGACAGGCCTACTCCCCAGAGAAATAGCACAGAGCTAAAGCAATACATTTAAGTGTGGGTGTTCTGTGGCTCCCCACTTGGAGTTCATCAGTTTCTGTAGGATGTTATTCCACATGATACGGAAAATTGTTTTTTTTTTCTTAAAATGATTTCTTCATAAGTGGAATGTTCTTCTCATGAATTAAGAGTATTGTCAAGTTGATGTAGAATATTTATTAGTTTTCTGGAAACTGCATGGAATTGAAAATTATGAGAAAAGCAAACTTATTGATGTTTTTTTTTTTTTTTTTTTTTTTTTTTCTACCAGCGCCATCCCAGAGAAAAGGATTAAATTTTCTGATGTCCGCTTACTGCCTAAAGAGACTCCACCGAAGTTGGAATATAAAGTTGATGATAAAGTGGAGGTAAACTTTCTAAATTTTTAAATGCATGGATGAGAATTTCTAATACAAAATTCTATAAACTTTGTTTTAATATTAATTCAAATTGATGTTTTTTTCGTTTTTTTTTTTCATCGCGGAATGGTTGCAAGTTCATTCGTTTTTTGTTTTTTGTGGAATAAAAGAAACTGTTGCTCTGCTCACTTCATTATTTTTGTCTGAAGTCAAACTTTTTCAGAACAAATTTAGCAGTTTTTGGTTTAACATTCTATTTAGTTTTTATTGCTTTATTTATCTACCTCCCACAAGGTAAGATGTGACACAAGGTCGGGAAAGTGGGATTAGATAAGCCAGCGCTCGAGGGGTGAGCACTCTGGCCATTTAAAAATTGCCTGGGTAGCCCCGTCGGCATTCCCCGGTAGGGGCGCCTCAGAAAGTAAGCAATAAACTTACTCCTCCCCAAAGAGGGGAGGCGAAGCCTGGGAGGGTGCACCTCCTAGAACTGCACAGGACCAGACAACCCCCAATAGACCGGCGTAAATCCAGACCCAAAGGCCCGGACGATACCGGTTTATATTGCATTAAAAGTTACTTTAGCTTAAATCTTAATTATTCAACAATAATTTGCGAAGTAACTTTCATTCGAAAAGTTTGTCAAAAGTTTAAATATTGAATACAAACTGTGACAAGCATAAAGTTATTTGTATATTAGTCTCTTTTCTGAAATTTAAACTTTTTACACAATCTAATATTTGCATACTCATTAGATTTAAGTAAAAAAAAAAAAAAAATTTTCATGTAAATGTTAAACCTAATCAATTTCCATTTTCTGTTAGTTAGAAATTGATCGATTTCATCAAACTGCTTGGGATTAATTAAAAAAAAAATTAATTTAAAAAATGATTTCTGTCCAACATTTTTATATTTGAATGTATAAATCTGCTGCCTTACAAGTTATTCTCATCTATCCTCAAATGAATTTCGTTGATACACATAACATCCATTCATGATTTCAATGTAGAAATTCAAAATAATTAAACAAAAACCTTTTCTTTTTTAAATGGTACCATGTTAACTGGAATTATTTAGTTAAATGTTATTCTATTTATGTTAAAGAGAATATGACTTGATGGAAAACTATTTCATGTTGATGACTCCTACCATTTTCAAGTGACTATTCTATATATACAAAACCCGTGAGTGAGTGAAGTGCCACTAAATTGAGAATGACATTTTCATCACGACTCAACATTATTATCCGATGAAATACATGCTTTGAGTTTTGAACATCTTCAAATTCTTTGCGGGGGAAAATGTTTAATCTTTTTATAGCAAAGATGAAAATGTACTATAAAAATTAATTTTCTTTTATGCAGGTGGGGGGGGGGGAATAATGAATGTTGTGGACTTCACCTTTTACCCTAAATAGCATTCCCAGCTTCTTTTGAAGTGTCATGTGGTCATACGACAGTTTCCCACTTTTTACGCAGTCCTTTGCATTGTACTCTTCAAGATCTTTCCAGCTGCACTGGTTGGATAGCAGAGGGCAGATAAGGCAATGCTGTATCATGTGGTCCTCTTCTCCATTGCTGATTGTTTGGCTAGTTTTGTAGGTCCATCTGGACATAGCTTGTGATAGCCCCATTCTTGTTCTCAGACGGTTGAGTGTTCTCTACTGGACCCAGGGTACTTCTGAGCCAGAAGGAAGAGCTTTAGAAGGGCCGGGGGGTGGGGGTGTATATGTCAGTAGGAGAGGAGCCATTCTCTTGCCCTCTGGTCCACAGCTAAAGTTTGGTCTCTTCCTGAGGTGTTGTTAGAGGCTCAACATGGCTGAGAAAGATTCTCCTTGACTTTAGTCATTGGTTCACATCCATGAAGTAGATGGTGTTCATCATTGGTCACCTTTGTGTGAGTTCTATACGACTTTCAGGTTAGTAGGCTTCAGGCAACCAGTGATCAAGTACCGAGGTGTTGTTCAATGCTGCATCTAATTTATTGGTATGGGTTGATCTCTCCCAAACAAGGCACTCTTACTCCAGTGGAATAGTACATAGCTAAGGCAGTACATCTTAGTACATCTTAGTATGTGTGTGTGTGTGCTCTCTCCCCACTTGGAGTAGATCAGTTTCTGTGGAATTTTTTTTTTTTTTTTTTTACTGCAAACATGGCGCATTGTCACTGAGACGTAAAGAGCTATTGTGAATTAGGGGCCAGGTTCATAGGTGCATCATAAGTGGAGAGTTTTACCGCAACATGTTCACATTACATTTAAATGTCTTCATGTTGGTACAGTCGGGAGCAGGGAGGGAAATAAAAAGGCAAGCAGTTCGGGTGGGTGGGGGGGGGGGTATCTATTAGAGTAGAAAACTTTCCAGCATCTGGGGACCTCTACAGTGAAGTGATGGGATTTTGCTGATTGTCGAGTTGGTCAAGGGTATTTACGTGGAGGGGGCACAAGTGCAGCAAGTTCACAGATCACATTTCCTTGAAGTACTTGTGAAACAAGCACAGAGATGCAACATTGCGGTGATGGAACAAGGGCTGGAATTTGGTAGAGATTAGACTTTTTTTTGCACCTTGTCCAAGAGGGAGAGACTATTGATTGGTGCATCAACTCCGATGTGGCAACAATACTCGTGAATGATGGCTTTATAGAGATATAGGATACTGGCAGGTATGAGAAGTTTTCTAGCCTAGTAGAGGAAGCCCATTTTCTTTGCAACAGACTTGGCAGTATCTTCTATGTATTTGTTCCAATTCATGTTACCTGTGAATATTGGAATTTCAGGTGGGGTGCTATTAGCAATGGCAATCGGTTGTTGGAAAGTTTTTCTTATGATTGTTAAAGAAAAGGATCCTTGTCTTTGTAGCATTAAATGTAACCACCCATTTTTGGCCCCATTCCACTCCAGACATGACGTTATTTTCGAAGGATAAAGCCATTGCAGGGAGCTGACTTTTTTCTTGATAAGTTCCTTGAGTGAGTGTGGTCTAATGTTATGCCCAGATGGACAGGACTGGTGCACTTTTCAAGTTGTATTTCAGGCTACGTGATGTTAAGGAATCAGTTGGCTTTTCGGTTCCTGAGATGGACCGAGCAGGCTCAAGCTTTTACAGGGTTTGCGTGCAGGTGGTTGCTCTTATAGTAGATGAGTTGCTCATTTAGGGTAGAGTTGACGTTGCTTTCTACTTATTCATACATGTTACAGAGGTCGTCGGTATGAATAGAACCGCTCAGTCTTCTGGTCCATTGGTGTAGATATTATGCAGTAATGGCACCAGCACACTGTTAAAGTAATCCATTCTTTTATCATTGCCAAAGAGTTTGCTTAGGGTAACATAGAAGTGCCTGGCGATGGTTCTCGGTGTCATATACAGCAGACAGATAAACAAATGCGGCTCCTGTTACCAGGCCTTTTTGAAACCCTATCTTTGATGTGCTGAGTGAGATTCAGGAGTGGGCTTATCAGGTTGGAATCTTGCTTGTTGAGAGATACGGCTGGTTCGGTGACTGATGGCGACCTGTTAAGGATTGGGCACTGAAACGGCGTAAATGAGTGGCACAGCAGGGAGATCAAGTGGAAACTCTTTGCATGCATTGGATCTGCCAAGTGTGAGAAGAGTGATAATTCTGGGTTTTCTCCAGATCTTTATGGTATTTCTTGTTAGCATGCAGTTGTTCATCAGCTCAAGGATCCATTTGTGTCTGAGTATCCAAAATACTTGATCACCTGTGAAAATATCATTTAGGTCTGATGGTTTTACAAGTCTTAAGGGGACTGATGACAATATGGAGCGCTTCAAGTAAGAAAAGCTCAATCTGATGCTTTGATCTCAACTGATGTGTACTTTCGAGTGATCAACAACTGATGTGTACTTTCGAGTGATCAACAACTCGTGTGTAACTTGGTTGGCGGTGATGGTGTATTACTGTTATGTTAAAGTTGATGGATCGTTGCTGATTTTTCGGATTAGACTCCATCCATTTGTTTTTTCTTATTTTTCTTCATCAGTTATCTCAAACAGATTTTGACATTTCTGTTGGCAGCTTTCTAATAGGGAGCTCATGTCTTTCACCTACTGCGATGATACTTTCAGCAAATAGGTCATCTTCATGGAGCTGTTGGTATTGCTCATATGATTTGCTGCTTTGGGCATTGAGTCCAGCTATTGAGTGTGGTAGCCTCTTGGGATGTTCTTCCGACCTGCTTGGCACACAAACCTAGTCAAGCTGTCAGTTTCTAGGATGCACTACTGGGAGATGAGCAATCTTCATGAAAACCAGACCAGTTCATTTTCTCAAAGTCGAATCTCCTTCAGAATGGAACTGTGACTGCGATGATTGCAGCATTGACTGTGATGTTAATGGGGCAGTAGCTCCAGCTTCTTGCACAGTCCGATGATATTCTGACTGCTGAACACAAATCGGGAATGTACCCTGCTTTCCATCGTCCGTTGTCAAAAGACTTTAGTTGCTTTACATTGTGGATCAGATTAAGCTGGTTAGTTTCTGTATCTCCATCCGCATTATTTTTGGCATCTCCCCATTGTGTGCTATGGCTGTTGACATGTCTCATCGCAATCTTTGATTTCCTAGACGATGGTGACATTTCTGGCATCACAAGTGATGTGGGAGATAGTTTGTACTTCCGTAGAGTGATGATTCTTCTGAGCTCGGCAGTTAGGACTTTGATGTTATTTTCATCGTTCTTTGGTGTTGATTCGATGATTGACCCATTTTTGGCTAGCATGATGCTTCCATGTTTCTCATGTGGTCTTTCTACGATGATGGTAATTTCATCCAGATGGAAACGGAGATGTTTAGGTCCGTGGTGGGTTTCTTGTAGGCAGAGAATATCACACTGATGCTCTCTGCAGAGTTTTGCAACGTTCTTAAATAGTTGCAGATAGTCCTTCCATATTTAAAGATATGATGGTCAATACTGGTCTTGTGGATGAGTGTTGGCCTCTCTTCATGCTCTGGACTGATAGGCTATTGGCATTCGTTGAGATGATGGACATCGCTTGTTTTTGGCTCGGCTTCAAAGTGTTTGGTAGAATTTGCAGGTAATAGTACATATTACTTGGATCACAACGTAAACATTCCCAGCTGATCATCCATTATGGTGCGACATTTACAAATTTGCACCTTTAATCTGTTCAACTTGCAATTTCCTGCGTATTTCTTGTCAAAGCTTAGATGTTTATATGGTTGTCAAGAAGAGAATCTTTCTAAAAATGTTACTTGTATTTGCTTTTATCAATTGCATTAGTTTTTACAGCCACTTAAAACCGTATATTTTTTTCAAACAGCTAAAAATGCAAAACACAAGTGACAAATCTTTATTAAATTTCTTTACATTTTGTAAGACAGCAGAAAACCTTTAAACTACAATTAGAAGTTGATTTTGACTTACCTGACATACAACGGCACATAATTGGAATTTCCTTCAAAAGTTATAAGATGAGCAAAAAAACAAAACTCCAAGCTCTTGAATAGAAAATAGTCACAGGAGTATTTTGATATAAAAGATGTGAAATTATGTTAAAGTTTAACCGTTAGGAAACCTTGAAAAAGATTTAAATTTGGAGAGGGGGGGGGGAGATTTTTTAATTATCAAATCTAGCACACACGAGAAGTTAGCTGTCAAGTCACAAGTTTGTTCTCTCTCATATATATATATATATATATATATGTGTGTGTGTCTTGGAAGTTTTAAAAACTATATGGGAAAACGTTTAGTCCGAAGTACTTATTAGGAAAATTCATTTGCTAGTAAGTCAATTAATCTTCTTTGGAGGATATGGTACCCCCCCAGTAATTTTTACAAAAAAAAATGTGCCCACGCTACTGTTGCCTAGAATACATATTCCATTATTTATAAGTTCAATAATTTAGAATTTTACCAAGCAAATAGATATTATCGATGCCCACTGATTGTTTTAAAAATTTATTACTTAGTATGACTCAAAAGTTGATGTAGAGCAATTCTTTTCTCTATTAAATTTTTTGTATCCAACTTATTTTAAATTTGTTGGGGGCGAGTTTGGGCAAGCGCACTCCCTAAATGGTAAAGTTTACAAAAATATAATGTGTCTATGTTACTCACCGTGTTGCCTAGAATATAAATCCCAAAATTCATAATTATTGGTTCATTAGTTTAGGAGATTACCCTGTATATAAATATCTTAGTTGTGTATATATATTTTGTTTCATTTTACTAAAGTCGAAGTTCTCAGAAATCAATGGGCTCCTTTCGGGGGCTAACACTTAATCTCTCCGAGATACATTAATATTCAAATATTCCATTAAAGTTCTCCTTTACCTGTCAAACATTAAGTCAGTTAAGAACATTAATTTTCCTCTCCCCAATTGACCAGTAAACTGTTATAGTATATCTTTCCTGTGGTCGCTTGGTCTTACTGGATTCCAGGACAAGAATTCATCTAGTCTGGTGGAGTATCCAGCTATATGTTGTTGCTTGAGGTAACATTACTTGGAGAAGGTGCACCATTCTTCGTATGAGTCAGTGTATAGCTGTGTCGAGGAAATCTTGTTTGGGCTTTGAATACTGTTAATTTGAATATTTGGTCAGGGTGTACTTGTAGGGTGGAGTATCCTTATGTCAGGTTGTCCTGACAAACCCTTGTACAGAGAGACCGAAGACACTCGAGAATGGTGTCTAGTTTGTGATTTTAAAAAGATTGTTAAAAAAATATAGATCTGTTTTGATCGCCACACTTTGTTTTTTAAACGGCATCAACATTTTCTAATTAATGAAATTTCTAAACGTTTTTTCGTTAAATTAAAACTAAATATAACATTTGCTGCCTTATGTCTTTTTTTATCAATGTTATAGTTGGAGAATTTTAAATCATTGTTTTTTTTTTTCTCCCTTTACATTATCTAAAACAATAATTTTTCATAAACTCATTAAGCTTTGAAAGCCAATGTGACATTGTTAACTAAAACTATTTAATTCTAAATTGTAATACATGGCCCAACAAAATTGAATGCAATTCCGTGTGTTCGTTTTTTCTTCTCTCACATAGATATATACGTGTGTGTGTGTGTGTACACCTGTCAAAAATGATTTTAAAAATATTTACTTCACCAGTTTTAGCACTTTTATTCATATAAAAGTCTTAATTGCTGACATTTAATAAAAGAAAACGTTTCTAACTGGTAAGTTAAAACAAAAATAATCAATAAATATATAGAAAGAAGGAAAAATACAACTTTTCATTATGGAAATGGTGAATCATTTCGAGGAGGGGGGCATCTGACTTGATATTTGCTTTTATTGTTGCCCTAAACAATTGAAATTGTTTCGTCCAACAAAATTTTTACTTGTGATGAAAAGTTAGGAAGTACATGGTATATTAGGTTTGGAACAATTAATCTGGAATCGGAACTTTTGGGGATATCAAAACATTTTGTCAAATTTCAGATTAAAAAAATGATTCTTTAATTCTTTGTTTGAAAACTTAATTTTCTATTGCTGGTACTAATGATGAATAGTTATTGATTTTAAACAACTGGTAAAACTAAAATCTATAGATCTTAAACACGGATTATTTAGGTAAAAATGGCACAAGTGAAAAATATCAAAATCTTGGTGACAATACATAAAAGGAAAAGATTAATAAGTTTGTCAAATTAAAAAGAAAATTATGTCTACATCTAAAAGTAGATGATGACTCTGTTAAATCCTTTAGGCGATTTTTTTAAAAAAATTTTTTTATTATTTTTTTTTTTATTTTTATTTTTTTTATTTTTTTTATTTTTTTTTTTTTTAGAACAGAATCTGTAATTGTATCGGAATGGGGTGGGGGGTATTGGAATCACCCCATCACTAATATATATGCATTGGTTTTTATCATAGCGTGGAGGATTATTTTTATCATTTTGGTATCTGATTTATGTGTGTTTATAATGTGTACAAACATGTGTAAATTAGATGACTATGCTGAAAAGTCATCCTTTTTCTCAATGCTATCGGACATTAAGAAATATTAAAAAGTGGTTGTCTATTTTCTGAACAATAAAAATCTATTCCTGCATCAATTGTTTCTGTTATCTTCACTGGAACTTGTCAATTTCAGATAGTGTTAAAAATAATTTGAGTTTGATAAGGGTTGAAAATAAAAATTTTATTTAAAAAAAAAAAAAAAAAAAAAAAAAAATACTAAATGAGTTGATCAACGTTTATTTCTCTAAGGCTTTTTTTCCTATATACTATAATTACACATGCTAAAATATACTAGAATTACAAGCCGATAACGTCTTTTCGTTGGACAACAGCAAAATTTCACACCTAATATGCTTAAAAAATTTGTATTTTATTTGTGGGCCAATTTTTTTAAACGATTATACAAGTGGAAAGAAAATAAACTAAACATTCCAATGATGTTAATTCCATGTGTCTCCAGTTAAATATTTTTATACTAAGTTAAAAATGAAAAAATGCTCAAAACTAACGAACTAGAAAGGGAAACTTTTTTCTTTTTTTTCATTTTTATATTTCATACCTTACATTCCAATTAAAATGCATAGGGTTAAATTTGATTGGATATTCTTGAGATTTTATAGGCTATTTAAACCTAGATGGCTAATTCTAATGCCACATGACGTGGGTTTTTATGACCACTTGAACCAAAAATACGAGTGCTCAAAGTTAACTAAGAATATTTTAGAATTGATAAGGTAATTCGATGTACACCATTAAGTTTGATATAGATAATAGTTTTAAAATTATTTTTATGTATAATATTTGTTAATGGTGCGTAAATTTCTTTAAAACCTTATGTTTGGTTGAATTCACTAGCTGAATCACGAACGTTAACTTAATTTCACTAAGCCGCATAGCGAATTTGCATTCCCTTCTCAAATAGAAAACTCTTTCCTAATTTTTTTGTGTTTTAATTTCACTAAACTCTTTTACTGAGTTTGACAATTTAAAAAATAGTTTTTGTTCAAGTTTTTCAAACTTATTAGTGAAAAATTAACAGACCAACTGTTTTTTGTTTTATACAATCTTTCTAGACTAAGGTAATGTTTTGTCCCAATCCAGGGTGACACTTTTTGAGAGCGAGATATCCCACATTAAAAACAACCTTGTCTAACTGCCATCATGAAGAGGCAAGTAAATAGGGACTCTGTTTTTTGTTAATGCTTATAACAAGTGTTGTCACACCTGATAAAGTCTAGTGTTTATCTTGCTATTTATAATTACTCACTTGTTAAAATTTAATTATTTTAAAAAACTAAGGAATTAAAGATACAATTGCACTTTAAAAAAAAATGAAACTGGGATATATAAATAAGACGTTTCTTCACCTTTTTTTTATATCCACCTTTTCGCGATTTTTAAAGAGACTTTTGATATACGATACGTTTTATTTAAAATAACAAAAACAACTATTTTTAATTTTTGTACTTTTAATTCATATTTTTCTTTTTTTTTTATGTATATCAGTTTGTTTTTCCATGCAATGTTTTTATAAATTTTATTTACAAAGTTAGTGATTATTAGAAATATAGACTACGAATTAACCATCCGATAAAAATGAAATTTTCATTATACTTTTAATGTTCAGTCTCTATTTACTTGCCTCCCTACGAGGCCAGACACAAGGTCGGTTTTTAATGTGGGAAAATCCAGCTCCCCAAAAAGGAGATACTCTTAAATTTCCTTTGTGAAGGATTTCTTCATTGACCGAGGACAGGAAAGATGAAGTGTAGTATCAGAACAGTACTCGTCAAATGTAAAAAAAAACAAAATAAAGCATTACATTTTTTTATTATCGTAAAACACAAAAAAATAAAACTTGTAAATTAAAAAAATAAATGCTCATTTTGGACTTTTTTTTTTTTTTTTTTTTTTTTTTTTTTTTCTTGGTAAAAATGGCAGAAGTGAATAATTATGAAAAAAATTTCAAAGCAAGAACATAGAAAAGATACAAGTATAATAAATATCTGTCCTGTGTTAAAAATGAATTAGTTCAGTTGTCAGTGGTCCAATTATTGAACACGGCCACACCGGTCGTGACAGAGCCCACAACTAGAAATGTGTTATATATTACTAGTTGTTGGCTGTGGAAGATGATCACTAACTTTCCGACCAGATTGCATTTGAATGACGTGTAACCGTTTTAGTTAAATATTATTTTATCCAATTTTATTTATTTATTCAAAATCTTTATGAAACATTTTCACATGTACTCTAAAATATATATATTTTTTTAAATATCTATGAAGGCTCTTGTGGCATTCAATTGCTACACCTCACATGAAGTTTGGTATTGTGTCACATCTCGCTGCCTTGGTGAGGTGGCAGGTAAATACCTACTCTAAATAAAGCTGTATTGATTGAAATACCTCATAATCTGTATGGTACAATCTACCAGTTTTAAAAACTTTCAAATTTACATTTAATTTATAATTCGTGGCTTACGGTAAAAAGATACATCATATCTGACTGCATAATCAGAAAGAGCACATAATTTTACATAAGAGTGCCAAGTTTTATGAGAATAGCTTCAAAAACAAATAAATGTTGGAGAAATTGCTGAATTTCTTGAAATGAGGTCTGTATTTTGGTCCACTTTTTTTAAAGGCTTATCAAAGAAAAATGTCCAATGAAAAATTAATTTCGACACTTAATAACTTTTGAACCACTGGTGCTACTTACAGAATTTAAACGGGTTTTTAGCTTTTACACGGCTCTATTCACCCAAATTGCTAAAATAACAATTAGTTGAAAAGAAAAAATCAACTTGTAATGCTAAATATACTTTAGTTTTGCGATTATGTTTAAAAAAAGTTTTAATTGTTCTGATTAATTGTAATTTATAATTAACTGAACAAGTCGCTCATCTGTCTTAGCTTTCTATGTATTTTCACTTTAATTTTATGTTGATTCAACCACTTGATATTTCTTAAATTTTGGTGCTACGTGATCAGGCTGTCTGAAAAAACTGGCTTCCTGACCTAAAAATGCACCAAACATGTTATTGTTTTTATCCTTTCCCTTTGCAAAACTCAATGTCTTGCAAATTCAAAAGCAAAAACAATTTTCTGCTACAAAACAACCAAACCAATCACCATGAATAAATATTTGAAGATATAAAGAACTTGAAACATAAAACCTTTTACCAAAATGATCGGATTTGGCATTAAATAACCCGAAAAGGGTTAATATGCCATAAAACAACCAAACCAATATTTCTTAATGTCTGTGAGCATTTGGAGAAAGAGTGACTCTCAGCATGGCCATCTAATTTACATATGTTTGTCTGTATACACAACAAACACGTATGTAAATTAGATTGCTAGATAATGTCCTTTTATGTCAATATAAGGATGATATGCAAGTAAATAGACTTGTTTTAGTTATGAAAGAATATCTTGAAAGATGTCAGTTTATTTCTTAATTAAATCAAAATAGAATAGTGGTAGTGATCTAACTTTGAGTAGGCTTTCCAATTTAGCTGTTGATAGAATGTAAATAACGGAATGCTTAAGATGCTGTATTTATCCTACTTCTTAAGGACCAGCCTGTTGGAGCAGAGAAAAGCTATTGGACTATGGCCTATTTTCGGCTGGTCGATCTTAGCCACAAAGTTGTAATGAAAACAAAATGGTTCTTTCGATGTCTGTCTCTTTATCTCTGATGATTGGTGATGTATGAAGAATAAAAACGGTCTTTGGAATTTTTCTTATTTTTAGTATCTCCAGTGGTCTTCCGCTCTTTGTCGAGAAATGAAGGAACTTGAAAACGTTGACAACTGGAATTTTCAACTTTGTGTCGCGTTCATTCTTTGTTTAAACGTGCAAGTTTGTATACACAAAATCTCTCTACTGACGTTCATCCCATCAATTACCATTTAAGAGCGACCGATTGCTATATATATATATATATATATGCTTTAAATAACACAAAACATTTGTATTGGAGGGAACTGATGAGAAACAATGAAAATAAAGAGTAGTAGTAGTAAGAAATGAAAATGTTATATATATGTACATATATATTAAAAAGAATCATGTAATGAAAATTATATAACTAGAAAGATGTATTAATAAAGATATAACTTCTGTCAAGAAGGATTGATATTTACTGTGATTATCGTGTAATGTAAACCAGCAGTTAATGTAGTCAGTCTGTAATGCTAAACTGTAATTGAAATATTAAAGGGATTTATTTAATTAATCTAACGTATGTGTATGTTACAATAAAATATCTACATCCCTCTAGACTAAATCCACAGATAACCACAAATTCCTTGATTTCAACAGCAACCACCCTTTAAACCTGAACAAATCCATTATTTATAGTTCATACATATGCTCAGACCCCTTATATTACATGCACCACGTCACTGATCTTAAGCAACAATTTATCACTAGCCAATATACCATCAAATACATATAAGAGCTATAAACAAAATGAGAATGGACAGAAACTCCTTAAGTACAAACAAAAACACCAACTGCATCCCCATGGTCTTCTACCATAGCCAACACATGAACTAAATCAGAACTAACCTTAAATTTTTCAATAACCTACAAACTAATCCCACCATAAAGTCCATTGTTAACCTTTCTCCTATTAATGCAATCAGAAAACCACCAATTTATCAACTATTCTCACTTGCTCACGCAAAACACACCATAACAAATGTAACAAACCTAGATGCCTTTTATGCACACGCATAATCACCACACCCTTCTTTAACATACTTAACGCTAACATCCAATTCCAACCCCCACATCTGACATGTGACAATTCCAACAACATATGCTACATCTATTGTCCATTTGTAACAATAGAGATTATATCGTTGAGACCAAAACTCCTTTCAGATCGCGTTTCAACAACCACAGAACATCCATTCGACAAAAATGTCCCTTTGCGCTACAAGCAGGACTTTTCAACCTACCTGGTCATACATTAGACACCATCAAATGACCCCTGATAGGCTCTAATTTCCTCTCAACCAAAAGTTGTGAACAAAAATAGATTCAATAGATTCTTCGGTTTGACACGCACAACACTGGATTTAATACAGAACTTGGTCTCCTGAACCCGTATTAATACTTTGACAAACGGCAATAATATATATTAAATAAGATTACATGATACTCTCATAACTATGAATTACTATATTATATGGATATAAATATCACCTATACAGACCCACAAAATAATCGATACAATAATATAGCATAATCACCTAAAACACTATTTATATTCACCATAACTTGCTATATCTATGACTTGTAAGTCAGGGGATTCTTTCACAGTACCAACTTGCTTATCAGTCGCATTTTTAGTCAGCAGACACGAAAACCTAACAGCAAGACGGACTTGGGTACCATAGCCGATAAAGCTTCATCAGTGCCATAAACATTGGTAAACTCCCATTCTTCCGGTACTTCGATCACCAAGCACTCTGGCTCTTCGCGTTTCTGAAACCGCCACCTTTCAAGTCTCGCTTGCACTGCGGAACCATCTCCATTTTAACAGTTATCAAGTCGCTTTCTCGACGTCCCACCCACAATGGACTCGTCCACAATTCATTTTTGCCACTCTTCATTATCTTACATATATACTATTTTATGTTTCATTCATTCACATATTTTTACTCTATTTTCATCAGCCCCCCCCCCCCCCCCCAATATATACCGATCTTCTGTCTGGCCTTTGTAGAGATAAGTATTACATTATACACACACGTCAGATTAAATAAATCCCTTTAATATTTCAATTCCAATCTCGCATTACATTATAATCACAGTAAATAATGCTTCTAGACGCAAACTATATTTTATGTTCATTTTATGGTACCTCAGTTTTTATTTATCTGTTAATTTATTCTTCATTATCTTTATATGATTTTATTATATATATCACCTTTCCTTTTATTACTATTATCATTATTCATAGTATATTATATTAATTCTTTCACAATTTTTTTATTTTTCCAGTTTGTTTCTCATCAGTCCCCCCCCCCCCCCAGTTCAAAATGCTTTATTTAAACACAGACATATATATATATATATATATAAGAGAAATTGGTTGCTCTTACTGGTAATTCATAAGATGAACACAGCCACGTTCATTTTTTTTAAAAGACAACGGTTTTCTCTCGAAATCGGTAGAGATTTCATGTGAATAACTTGCCTTTTAAAACAAAGAATGAATGTTGCACAAAGTAAAAAAATTCCAATTTTTTTAAAGTTTCAATTTCATTAATTCCTTATTTTTTGACAGTGCGGAAGACTGCTCGAAATATCAAAAAATAATTACAAAAAAACATTGTTTTTATTCTTCATACACAATCAATCATCCTTAAAATACTTCTCTAGTAGAATAACAAATTTATTTCTATATATACATATATCTATATAATACTAAAACTCTATTGTCTTGTATGTTTGCAATCAGCTTTCAGCTTTCCGGTTTTCAACATCCGGTTGCGCATGCGTAAATAGCATCGTTTTCAATCTGTTAGTCCAATTCCGTTAATCTCTTATGATTAACGAACGCATGAAATTTTTCATTCTGGAAATGTTTATATCGCTTTTAATATAAAACAATTACATTTAATTTCATCAAATAGTTTTTTTGTTTTCTCCACGGCTAAAAACATTCAACGGCAGGACTTCGTAAAGTCTGTCGCAGTTTCAAAAAACCTCCACCCTTTTAAAAAACAAACAAACAAAACAACAACAATCATTATTAATATCATCCATAATAGCGGCGGTGAACGAAACCACCTCCCACTTTCCCTCTCACAGATTTCACCACTCCTACTCCCTCTGTTTTCGTTACGTACGCGAGACAGCCTGCTGTTCCCCCCTTCCTTTCTCAAATCGCCTTTATTTTTCTGTACTTTCAACTAACAATTTCATTTAAAAGATGATATATAAAAATTTGAATTTAACTATAATAAGTATTATGGTACCTGTTCAGTGCATATTTACCTATAAGTATGGTCAACCAATTATAATTCAGTAACTGTAATTAAAAAAAAAACAATTATAATAAACAGAACGACGCATAGAAATCTATCTATATTCTTCTTCCATTATAATATACTTACATAGAAATGCTTCTGTTATGTAAAAAAAAAACTATTTTCTTTATGCCACAAGTGTCACGCACATACATGAATTCCATAGCTAATATAACAAACTGACCCAACGGGTCACGGGTGGTCTAGTATTATATAAATTTAAGATTGCACAAAGGTTTATATAGTAGCTAAGTGTACAATACAACTAAAGCTCTTAACATATAATCCTAATTCATTGAAAAAAAGATTTTATTTACAATTGTCTTTGCCCATTCCATAAATATACACATTTATGGTATACAAAATTTATGAAACCTTCAAAGAGGCTTCATCAGTGAAAAGGCACACCAATCACGCCCCCAAAAAAACAAGATGCATCCAATATTCCAATAGCGGTGTTAACACTGAAGCCTCTTATGAATGTTTGGTAAACTTTGTATACATAAATGTGTATATTTACGAAATGAAGAACAATAATTTGTGAATATTTTTATTTTTTTTATTTTTATTTTGTATGAACTAAGATTATATCATGTTATAGGTATATATTTAATTACTAACACCAGAGTATATATAAACAATAACATTCTAAATTCCAATGGCCATTTCTTTATTCACCTTTCAAAAAAATCCATGCATATGATCCCTCAGAAGTCCAAAAATCAGGGGGAAAAATGGAAATTCTGAAGAGTTGCACGTATGCAAAATCCAGGATATACATATCTATATTTGGTTGTTCACATGTAGACGAAACCGACCGTCAAGTATATCTTTCTTTTTTTAAATTTTTTTATTTATTTTTTTATTTATTTTTTTAAAGGTGAATAAAGAAATGGTCATTGGAATGTAGCATTCTAATATATTAAGTTACTGAACTAAAACAATTCAAGAGCTATCCTGACTTCAGTTAAAAGTAAGCTCAATGGTCATTTGTATAATTTTGTATTTCTCTAGCCGTTCAGCTCGTTAGTCAAGCAGTCTAAATACCTACTTAGGTGGTCCCTCTTCTGAGACGCAGGTTCCTGTACAAGTATGTTCACTCTGTGGTATTGTTAGTTTATTCCTAGCCCTGTGGATTAAAGTAGTAATCGTTTAATGATATCATCAAACAGCATCAACAGAAAAAGCAGCATAATACTTAATAATTTTTTTCCACCTTCGAATTTCTTTAATATTTTTTGTCATGATATATATATATATATATATCACCACAAAAAAAATATATTGTCTAAATCGTTGAGTTCAAAACAAATAGGTGTTAACTTTAAACTTTTTATTCAATTTAAATAATAGTAGCATATAAGCATAGAAGAATAAATTTGTTTCTTATATGGGTGTAGAGATTTTAATAAACACGGGCGTATTTACAAATCTGTTCGGTCGATCCTCCTGTCTGAGATATGTTCAATGAGAGTGGTTGATCGGCGGAAGCTGGAAGTCTTTGACAATGATTGCCCTCGACGCATTTTGTATTGCCGACACGCTGTTCCAACTGTTGTTCCTCGCCAACATCTCAATCTTAAGTCTCAGCTATATGTTCTGTTGCAGCGACGTTTCGATGATTTGGACGTGTGGTTCTTTGTTTGGAGAGAGATAATTTACAATGTAATCCTCCCTATCCCACCGTATGGGTGGTGCAAGCGTGTCAGTGGACAACTAAAGACCTGAACAACCATCAAGGAGGACTTGGTTGAACTCTCAGGTCCACAGGAGGTCGGCCTTCGATGGCTAGTTATCTCTTGCGACTTTGCTCAGGACCGCTGTGCATGGACTGCCATGATTAGAGAGTTAGTGCCGGCTCAACCCGACCAGGTTGAATGGCATTGCAACAACTAGTACACTACCCGCCCCAAGAAGGGTAAAATGGATTCCCTGAACAGTTTTGCACCACTTTATGTCCCCTTGCGAAGATTAAAATTAAATTATAATCGTGCTAAATCTTATCTCTAGAATCCTTATTCCAATTTTGATAAATATGCAGTATATGATTTTGATTCTAGAAATTGGAATTCAGGGAATCTTGCTTCATTGATATCTAATAGTCCCTGGATCAAACTTAATGCAAATCTATATTTGAATTTTCAAATGGGAAGTTGTGATCATATTATGTCTCTAAAATCCTTTAAAAAAAAAAAAAAAAAAAAAAAAAAACTCAAAAGAAACTAAAATTTTGGGAATATTCATGTTTACTACTTTAACATTAAAAGCCAATGTCTTTTTGTTGGACATCAGCAAAATTTCACACCTAATGTGCTTAAACAAGCCATATCTCTTATTTGTGGGCCAATTTTGAAAACAATTATATGGATGGAAAGAGAATAAAATTAGCATTCCAACTATAATTCCATACGTTAGATATTTTTAAAAAAATGAAGAAAAAAAACCCTAAAAACTGACGAACCAGGAAGGGAAACTTTTTTAATATTTCATTTTGATTAAAATATGCAGGGTTTGATTTAATTATTTGAGATTTCAGAGGCTATTTAAACCTAGATGATTAGTTCTAGTGCTGCCCCCACGACGTAGATTCACTAGACCAACCCGACAATCTGCCAAATCCCATCCATTCACTGTGGAGGTCCCCAGATGCCAAAGAGCTTTCTATTCCAAAAGCTTCTTTCCTCGTGCTGCTGGACTTTGGAACTCCCTCCCTGCTCACTGCTTTCCTGACGTTACTGACATGCAGAAATTTAAAACTTTTTTTTTTTTTTTAAATTATTAGAAAAATAGACAACGAATTAAAAGTCTGATAAAATTTAATAAGTGTTATACTTTTAATTTTTGGTCCCTATTTACTTACCTCCCCATGAGGGGAGGCACAATGTCTGTTAATAATGTGGGAAAATTCAGCTCCTTGAATTGGGACAAAAATTTAAATTGCCTTGGTCTAGAATGATTTTGTAATGACCAAGGACAGAAAAGATTAAGTGTAGTATCAGATCAGATATTACACTTTGATCCTGGCCAAATGTAAAACAAAAAAATAAAAAAATTAAGCATTGCATTTTTTTATCATTGTGAGAAAAAAAAATTTTAAAATGCTCATTTTGGATTTTTTTTCTTATATGAGTAATGGTGCACGGTAAAAATGGCACAAGTGAATAATTATGAAAAAATATCGCAAAACAAGAACATGGAAAAAGGACAAGCATAATATCTGTCCTGTGAATTAGTTTAGTTGTCAGTGGTTTAATTATTGAACAGCATCAAGAACTAGAAATGTAAGTGAATGAGGTTTATAACAGTAACCGTTCTCATTTTTTTGCCTCCCGCTCAGCGGAGAGTTATATAAAACATGTTAGATAGCCAGTTCGGCAAAACATCACTTATCTCTTTAGTTCTACAGGTTGGATTTCCAGTGTTTCATGAAACCACAGATATCGATTAATGATGAAACTAATCTATAGTGTTATTTGAAATAAATATATCTCTTATGTTCTTACATACGTTATTGAGATTTTTGGTCATTTCTTCTAAACTTTAAAAAAAAAAAAAAAATTTTCCTTCTCAATTTACAGACCTTTCGTCCAAAACTGCATTTTTAGCATGGATGAAATTTCTTTGAATGAAAGCAATTTTGTGGTGTTCACACTGAATTTGAACATACTTTAAATTAAAATAAAAAGTTCCTAAATTGAATTCATTGAAATTTAAAAGTAAACTTTAGTCCTATATCACATGGAGAAAATGATATGATGGATGTGAAATGTGAGTCTTAAAGACACTTGGATCTGACCTTAGAGGAAGATTAAATCTGGACAGTATAGAGAGATGTGATAGACACAAGACTTAATGGTATGGTCACATTGAAAGAATGGATAAGAGGTCTTGAGTCAGTAGATGTAGAATAGTTTAGTTATCAGAGGAAGGACAAGGAAAACATGGGAGGTAGTAATGGGTATCTCCAAACTAAAGTTTTTTTCATTATATCTAAACTTCTAATGTGGGTACATAGATCTTTGCAAAACATAAACAATGATACCAAATTTATTGTGGTGGCACAATTAGCCATCAAATTATTACTCTTCAAATTTCGTTTGGAATTAGAAAATTTGTTGTCTTGTCTTTTATTGGTCCAGAAGTCACTTTTCAGTATATAACTAAAAATGCAGGCTTTGAACAAGTGAAAAATTCTTAGAAATATAATTGTAAATGAAAATCAATCATAAAATTTGATTAAGCCAGCCTAAACATTGGACAAAATACCATTGCCTCCAAAAAATAAAGATAAAAAAATTTACAAAAATAACACAAAAGTGCAACTTTGTTCATCTAAGATTCATTTGAACAGCTAACACATTGAATGTAATCATTCATAGCACAGATCAAGCTGAATTTTTCTTTTATTAGTAAGTTAATAATAAAAAAACTCTGTATTTGAACCATGTAAAAGTGGATGGAAACACAATTTGGTAATAGGGCAAAAAAATTAATTCATTAAAGTTTTCAAATTAGTTTTTTTGTGAAAGACAACTTAAAACCCTACATTTAGCCCATGATATTCATTAGCATCCCTTTTTAAGATGAGACTGTTTTTATACACATAGAGACACGAAATATCATGCACATCAAGTTGAAACACCAACATAAAAAAATAAATCGCCTGTAAATAAAGAGTAATTTAACTTGAAATCTGGAAAGAAAAAAACTATTAATAAAACAAAAGATAAAATTTTGTTTACGTCCAAATCTTATCAAAATAACTCCCCCCAAAAATAAACGAGATATCCCAAGTTGAATGGAATTTGACTTTATTTACCCATTTACACACACTAAACTGGTTGGTTTGTGATACTTATTAGTAAAGATGGATTTGAGAAAGAGGAATAAAGACCTGGCCAGAATAGGTTAGTTTGGAAATGAAATTCTAAAAGCTGTGCAACACATGCCACCTTGTAAAACGAGTATGATATAAAAAAAATAACTTTAAGCAATTTAAGTAAATGAAGATTAAAACTATGGGAAATTTTTTTAAAAAGTAATTGTTTAATATTGATTCGTCACTAATTCAATATTTAGAAAAACGGTGTAGAGGGTGTGTGGACCGAAGTTTCACTGATTCTTGGATTTAAATAAAAACAACTGAAAGTGCTCTTTTGACTGAAGGATTTCTTCCTGATTCCATTTTAATGTACAGCTTATCATTTTCTACAAAATACGTTGTTTTAAAACACAATTTTAACTTTAGTTTGTTATTAACAATGTTCTTTTTTGGTTACTTTTATGTTCAAGTCATTTTGTTGAGAAAACTGGGGAATTCTTAATTTTCCTTCATATATTGTATTTTTCATGCATATCGTGTTCTTAGTACCGTATTGAATGAAAACTAAAAAAAGTTTAATAATTGAAAACACTACTAAAATTCTAATTTAATTCTCAACGAGTAAATTGTTCCGAATAATGTGAATCCTGTAATGTTCAAGTGTTGGAAATGTTTCTAAAAATAAATTTACGATTTTGATTTCTCCTTTTCTAAAACAGATCCTGCATGATCCTCTTTCCTTCCCTTTAACAAATTTTGGCCATTTTTCTGCAATTTGGAAACTTGGTTTGTTTTAACAAGAATTTCCTGTTCTAAGTTCATTATTTGTGGTCAATTTTTTTACTACGTCTTGGGTACTTAATACAAATTCTTTTGACCTTCTATTAAAGTGATTCTTACCTACTACCCCATAAAACAGGGATGAGAGTTTTAACAAAAAATGAGATTTCCATTTGAATCTTTTTTTATATGAACTAGCAAACATATGCTTCCTTCGGTCACATGTTTGCTAGTTTGTTTTGGACTATTAAATAATTTCCAACAATATTAATGTTTATTCATTTTTATTATCCCGTATGTTTGAATTCACGTTTTGGAACATGACATAAATCTAAAATCAGACGTCATGCCAAAGCTATAATCATTTTGCTAAGGTAATGTTTTAAGTTCTATTTTATAAAGTTCAAATAGCTCAGTTCGTAGAACCTCAGACTGAAGATCTCGAGGTTTTGAGTCATGGCATCCCCTTTGAGAATTTATTTACTGTTAATGCAATATTTTCCATTTCTAAAAGTAGTTAAGATCTGACATTTTGAAGCGAGAAAAATTCTGCAGTGTGTTTATTACGTTTAAAATAAATTGTGATTAACAGACGGATAAAATCTCTATTTAAGATAGATGGAGTCGAGACAGGTATTACGACTTCAGGTGAGAGTCGATCTACTAAAGAGTGAATCAACTACTCAAAGCTCCCAAATTTGGTCCTCACTACTGGATTCAGTTTTGAGTCATACTCCATATGGTTGAGGGGATGGCTTGAGTAATTGACAGTTGGGAAATAGAATTAGCAGTAAAAAGTGGAATTTATTTTAAAAGAACATTAATAATTTTTACAATGCATTTATTACGTTTAAAAAAAATTGATAGACTGACAAAATCCCTATATATATATATATATATAAATATAAATTAGGACTGATTCTTGCCGAATCGCTACATCCATATTTTCATTTGGCTCGATTTTATTTTCTTTCTCTCCTTCGCTTTTTTCCTGTTTTCTCTTTGCTTCATTTTACTTCAAACGATTCCAACTGCAGGCCTGAGGGAGGTAGAAGACTTTTATTTAACCAAAGAAAACTTGTCTCCTTCCCCAACATATGTACTTGGAGTCTTTCTTTTACTAACAGCCATGTTTCTTTATTTATTTCTTGGACCAAATATATTTTTGATGTTTTCAAGTTTTATTACTCAAAAAGTCTTTGAACATTCTTTTCACACAAAAAGTTAATTTTAACAATTTAATCGGTTTAAAAGCAAAAATGAACTTAAAATATCAGTTGATATTTTAAGTATGGGAAAAACGGTTTTGTAGATCAACACCCTTTACTACCCCCGTCTAACAAAAAAAATGAGATTCTACTTTTTTTAGACGATTTATATGGGAATAATCTGAGAAACTTGGCAGAAAGAAAAATTTATTAGAATTTAAAGTGAGGGTTCAGTTTTTATATGAATTAACACAAATCCCCACCCCCAAAAAAAATTTCTGGGCCATTCTAGCATTTTAGGGCATTAAACTTTTTTGTGCGGAAATAAATTTTGCATTTGTGGGGCTTTTTTTAATTTTTTATTTATTTATTTTTTTTTTTTTTTATAAAATTGGATGGAAAAAAAATGTTATCTTTATAAATGTACAATTCTTTCTCTTGTGTCATTAATCCTTTTTTTCCAAGATAACTCTAAGTTAGATAACTATTTTCAATTACAGGTGATTTATTTTTTTAATGTCTGCATTTTCAGATTTGGTGTGTGCAATATTGTGTATGTGATATGCATATATAATCTCTCATCTTTAAGAAAAAGCACTACTGGTCAATATATTGGGCTTAATATTGGGTTTTAAGTTGTCTTTCACAAAAGAAATCGAAGTTGAAAACTTAGTGAATTAATTTTTGTTCTATTGTTTCAGTCTGTTTTGGATGTTTTGTTTTATTGATTTGCTATTAAAAGAAAAATATAGCTTGATCTCTAGTGTGCTAGGACTCATAAAGAAAATTCAATGTGTTAAATTTGGAAATAAATCAGTCAAATTTGTGCTTTTTGCACATCTTTTCGAGGGATGTGATTTTGTCCAATGTTTATACTGGTTTTATCTACTAATTATTGCTTCCATTATAATTAATTTTAATTTACCACAAGATAACAATACATTTATAAGCATTTTTTACACTCATTTGAAGCTTGCATTTTCAGTTTTACACTGTAAAAATTGTCTTCTGAACTAAAGATGGCAAATTTTCTAGTTTCCAGAAAACTTCAAACGGTCATTCGGTGGCTAATTGAGCCATCAAAATAAATTTGGTACCATTTGTTTTGAAAAGATCTCTATGCCCACACTAAACGTTTTTAGATATAATGTAAATAGAATTTTGTATCGAGATACTTCGTAATATAGTTATATTTAATTCCACAAGTGTTTTATGCTTTGTTTCAGTATGTAGATTTCCTTTTCTGACAATCCTTATGTTTTGTTTTAGCATTGTGATCTTCATGAACAATTTTTTTTTTCTAGTATAATTGTTAGCTAGTGCTTAGTTTATTCCTACAATAGTTCTCAATTCTTATGAATTGTCTGTGTGCATATAACTGAATCTGACAATAAACTATTCACTGGGTGTTGACACATACAAGTTAAAATACTGAAATCCTTTTTTTTTTTTAGTTTAAAGAAATTCCTTTCTGTTTATTGTATCCTATTTTTCTGGATTTTGTATTCTCATTCTTTTTGTATTTTTTACTATTTAGCTGTTCAGTTATTTCAAAAGACTATGCTAATTCATTTTTAAAACTCCCATCATATTTTAGGTGAAAAATGTCATGTTTGCATGCGGATGTTAAGTTATCAAAATATTGGCCAAAAGGTTTTTAATTTTTGGAAGATATTAACATTTGAATAAAATTTAAAAATTAACCTTTGAGAAAAATAAAAATTAAAATGATTGAAAATAATTGAATTTTCCTTTTTCATAGTTTTTTGAGTATTAATAAAAACTTTTATAATATTTTATGGAAAAATTTCATCCCGTTAAAAAAAACTTTTACTTCTGTCAATCAAAATCTTAAAATTTCTAATTTCATTGTAGTCTTTTTCAATCTGCCATTTATGAAGATTTCACTTTATTCTGTTAAAATGTTTTTGGGGGGATTTTATCTGCCCAATTCTTAAAAAAAAAAAAATAAATAAATAAATAAAAATTAAAGTACAAATACGGAGTGAACTACTATGCAATGTAGTACTGCATGTGTTACTGTAGAAAAAACACCACTGACTTATATCACTAGCTGGCTTTGCCGGCTCGCTGTCTGCTTCACAAAGTTTTCTATGTAATATACTTGAAACAAACATTTTGATAATTTTTATACAAATTTATTTATATGACCATAAATGAGGGGGGGGGCAATTTGCCTCAGCAATCGTGTGTGGGTGGAGCAGTTTGTTTTTAACTTAGAAATAGATCGCAACTTGTTGAAAATCACATCAGTAAAGTAAAAAGAAAAGGAACAGTTAGACACAAATATTAAACATTTGTCCACAAAATAAAACAAGTATTTGTTATATTAAAATAAATTATTGATTTAAAAAATAAATATCTTTTCAGAACTAATATGCAAATTAGTTAATCTTGTGGCTAATATCGCATAAACATAAACGGTATATATAAAAGATGGTGCATCTGTAGTGTAAAGTTGAATTAACTTGAAATAGGGCATTTTGATTTTATTCGTGTGAGAAATGGATCCAACTTTCACATTCATTTAGCTTGAGGAACTTTGGCCTTGATAAGCCTATAACTGAAACATGGCTGCATATATGTAGCCAAAATATTTGTATAAATTTATACTAAATTATATCTCTACTTATTATTGTACACTGTTACATAAACACAGGAGTTGATCCTGTAAAACCTATGAACAAAAAAAAAAGAACTAACCAGTACTTACATATATCTACCTACCTCCAGGAGGAGGAAACCTACAAAAATAGTGAGTCTGGATTAGGTAATTATGGTATTAAAATTTTTTTTTTTTATAAATTGTTTCTAAAGAATTAGTCCTCTTGAGTAAATGCTTTCATATCTTGTTCCTATCAATGTGAATGTTTTTATAACATTCAGATAATATACGGTTCCATGCTATAAATTCTAATGCTGTATTTTATTTTAGGTTTATTTTTAATATAGATATTAGATTGTTTTACATATGTAATGAATCATGTAATATCTATATAAAAAAAATGTTATTAAATAAGTTTTTTGTTTGAGGCTTAATTTTAAATTAAAAAAATACCCTCATCAAACAAAACTTGTATTTAATAACATTTGCCTGAATGAAAACATGCTGCTTAAATATCCACATCAAAGATATGATAGCATTGAACTTTGACATTATCTGAATGTTATAAAAGCCTTGAAATTAACAGCTAACATTTACTCAAGTTTTTCAGGATAAATTCTTTAAAAACAATTTTATTAAAAAAAAAAAGATTTATTTTTCAAATACCATAATTATCTAATGTTTTTAATTTCCACAAAGTAAATTTTGTTGTCAAATATTCTCTAAAGATCACATTATTTTCTTTTTATTTCTGTTCTATTTGAAGTTGTCTGTTTTCACATATTTCAATCAAAGAATTAGCAAATGTTTGAAGTACTGTATTTGGATGCAGAATGTCTATCTTGTGTATATTGTTACATCTTTTCTGTACACTAGCAATATTTGGGGCTTCTATCTTCTTGGGAGAAAATGAAGTTTCTCTAATGACAGTAAATATGAAATGCTCATCACTTTAAACCTCTTAATATGGTCGAGAAATGTTTTAGTGGAATTTTCTAGAAATTCTTTTTTCCTATTACTTGGTTATCTTATATTCTCTCCCCCAGTAGTAGTGCAAGTAAAGAATCTCCTTTCCATTTTGGTCTTGGTATGACATGAAGCAGAAACCATTCTCTACGCCCCCCCCCCCTCTTCCCGGCAGCAGCAGCAGCCACTACTAACCAATGTTCTCAATCCAAAGGCACATCTCCACTCTTTCTCACAAAGTTTAAGATCCCTCTTATTATAGCAGCAGGGAAGGGGTGGGGTGACAGGCTAACTATCCTTTTTCAGGAACTCTAGTTGCTATGAATCTATACTTTTTTTTTTTCAACTTGTTTTTATCAGATGAATGCATTCAATAATAAACTGATTAATATGACTGCAAAGTTTAATATGTAAAAAACAATAAATAAATCAACTTGGGTTTTGTATTCTTCCTGTTCAGCCCAGTTTCTCAATATGTTGTCAATAAAATCTGTTTGTAAAACTTGTTTCCTTAAATGTTAGGATAAACTCCTTAAAAAAAAAGGTTATTGTCTTTCAGGTCCTCAGCAAATCTTCTGATGATGAAATGACTGGATGGTGGCCATGTAAAATAAAAATGCTGAAAGGTGATTTTGCCGTGGTGGAATATGCTGGTTTTGAGTCTGCTCATACAGATATTTTACCTTTGGAGAAAGTCAGGCCTTTAAATGAAAAGTGAGATTTTTTTATTTTTTTATATACATAATTATTTCTTCTGCTCTTAGATTTTTAGATGTTTTGTTAAAATTGAAACCTGATTATTCATTAACATTAAACTTTCTAATGGTTTAAGAATTTCAAGCTTGAAAACCAAATCTTGTTCAGAAAAATAAGATGGAGCAGAAAGTTGTTAGTGTTATATAATTTATTTTTCTAACGCTTATGAAAATGGAAAGCAATTTTTTAGTTTATTTTAAAAGTATGAGTGAATTTGTGTTTTTCTATGCTCCCACACACACTTATCATCACTAAGTTTCCCTTACCCTTCACGGATGCCTTGTTTGCTGGGGCTTTAATATACAATGACTACTTTTCGGGGGGGGGGGGGGGTAAACCCCTCCCCCCCTCAATGGGGCCACTTTTTGACATTTTGTGTGACCAGTCGTGTCAGAAGACCCATGATGTCTGAAGAGATCCTGGGCAATCTTAAACTTGTACATCACTTTGGCTGTTACTGATCGCTGCCCTCTATTTTCTTCGTTCCGTGGAAGCATCGGTGATAATTTGGAGCCAATCCCTTGTTTAACGTTAGAGACTGTAGATGCGACAGCCAGGCATAGTTTTTGTGTCTGCTTTGACTGTTGCAAGCCAGGTTTTAAGCTGACTGCTCGTAAGCTTTTTCTATGGGTTTGGGAGTGACATCTCTGCATACGAGTTCACTTTCTTCGCATTGGAGATGGTGACCCGGCCAACAAAGGTGTCTAGTTGCAAGCAACTGAGAAACAAATCTACA
Source organism: Sepiola atlantica (assembly GCA_963556195.1). Lineage (NCBI taxonomy): Eukaryota > Metazoa > Mollusca > Cephalopoda > Sepiida > Sepiolidae > Sepiola > Sepiola atlantica. The sequence continues at coordinate 154,384,347 of OY744526.1, forward strand.
AATCATTAAAGTAAATCTACAGAATAATATTCAAGCAGTTTCCATTAAGACCACACACCATACAGCAATCCATATCGATATGAAATTGAATTTTAGCTAATTGAACAGTTATTCAAACATTTTATAGTAAGGGTCTGTAATACTCGCACTACCCACTTTAAAAAAAAAAAATTTTTTTTTACAATACTTAAATTCACCCCAAACAAGGTATATTGCCACTGAGACGTAAGAGGCTACTGTAAATTTGGAGCCATATCCATAGGGGCATCCTAAGTGGGGAGTTGTGCAGCAAGATGTTTGTTCACGTTACATTTAAACTTATGCATGTTGGTGCTGAGAGACTGGCATCTGGGAACCTCAACAGTGAAGAGGTGGGATTTAGCTGATTGTCTGCTTGGTAGGGGGTATTTATGTTGAGAGCAGCAAGTTCATCTATTAAGGTGGGGGGGGGGGAGGTCCAAAGATTTAAACAAAAAGGATAAAACTTTTGAAAATCTATTCATTCTCTCTCCTTCGGTCTATCCTTGCTCCACCAATCTTTTTTTTAAACATTGTTTTTTTTTTTAAACATTGTTTTTTTTTTTTAAACATTGTATTTTCTCTTAAACATTGTATTTTCTCTTAAACATTGTATTTTCTCTTAAACATTGTATTTTCTCTTAAACATTGTATTTTCTCTTAAACATTGTATTTTCTCTTAAACATTGTATTTTCTCTTAAACATTGTATTTTCTCTTAAACATTGTATTTTCTCGTTAAACATGCAAAAATAAAACTTCCAACTTTTGATTTCTTTTCAGTCCAAGCATTTCGAAAGATAGTTTTCGAAAATCTATTCTTGAAGTGCCGTCTGATTTAAGAGAGGTGTAAGTATGTTGCCACATTTGAATCTTAACATAATTGTTTTTGTTATTATTGTACAAATTCTGTGAAAAATGGAAATGCTAAAAATTGTAACTCTTAAACTTTTTTAACATTGATTCAAACGGTAAAGAATGTAAAATTTAATGTTAAATTTCTTAAATGTAATCAAAATTTATGACTTCCGTTAAACCTATACAATCAAAACTTCTATTTAAACAAATCCATTGTTTTAATTTTCTCATTAGTTAATCAAAAGTCCCCCCCCTAATTTCATTTTTTGTGAAAAATTTAAAGGAATATACTATTAAAAAGAATATTCTATAAAAGAATAACTTTTAAGCTCACACGGTATATTTATTGTGATAAGAAATATTTTCATACGAGGGGGGGGAGGTCAACTTTTCCTGATTAAATTTATGATTACCATATTTTTTTGTTTTGCAAGAGTTTTATATATATTTAATATGTACACAGTGGGTTTTAGTGAGGGGGTCAAGCAGACATTTATAAATTTGCAACCCTGTATTTGCTGATGGTGATTAAGGGCTCAATAGAAATGTATGAAATAGTAGAACATAGCGAAATCGATTTGATTTCAAAACAAAAAAAAAACAATTTTAATTCAAAAGATTGTCCAAAAATTCTAATTTTGGAGTTATCAGGATGAAAACATTTTTAGACATCTCTTGATAATAATCATATGATTGGTGGTGGTTGAGGGCTCAATCTTGCAACATGTTAAAATCCGGAATTCAGGAACTTCAAATGGCCATATCTCTTAAAGTATTTGGAGTTAGACAAATGAGACCATTTTTGGATAGCTCAATGAACTTATTTTAATTTTTAGGTCTCAAATCAAATAGAGAAAGATATATATAGATATATATATATATATATATATATATATATATTATAATATAATATAATATAGATATGCCCACTTGACAGCCCACTGTAGTATATATTGTATAATAAATTCATGTATGCTTTTATTGTAATTTAAAGTTTCTTAGCTAAAAATGAATAAATAAATTTGACAAATAAAAAATGTCTTTATAAAAAACTGGACATTTTCAATTTTGTGAAAGACTAATTCTTTGTCTCAATGTACTTGTTAGTCAGCATGAAAAGAGAACCGTTAAGTTTTTCTTAATATGAACGTATGCACGTCCATCTTGTAAATAATTTCTTCAGCCAAGAAAGTTTCATTCAAAATAAAATCCTTCTCAGTCTAAAAAAAACTTGATACATATTACACACACGTACATTAAAGTTTGAACCCGATTTGTATTTAGTTTTAAAATGCATTTTGTTTTTGTGTATGTATGGGAATTTGGTGTCTATTAGAATACATTTGATGTTATCATGTGTATGGCCTGTTTGGTGTAAATATCTATTTAGGAGTAGGGTGTGTTTTGTCTGATATCATCCTATTTGGTTTAACATTCTTTTACATGTTGGCATATGATGTGCTTTAAGTTTAAAAGCTAATTTTGTCTCCCCCACTTTTTGGACATATTGTGTAAAATATAACATTACGGCTACCGCAGGTAAGGTGTGGCGGTTTTATTTGGTCTGTGAAGGGGGAATTTATCACTAAATGTTGACGAACTAAACATCTCGATTTATTGCAGGTATAGTTGTCATGTTGTGTGGTGGTGGTGTTGAAGTGTGAGCATCGTTAATAAATTAGGTGGTTGTCTTTTATCATTAACTAGCAAATTCTACCCACCCTCTAGGAGGCTATTACCGACGCTGTAGTCTTCCTTACAGAAACCAAAGAAATAATTTTCATTTGACATTTTGGTAATTTAGAGGAAGTTTAAAAAAATGATGATTGTCGTGTTTGATATATTCCAATATGGGGAAAATATACTGTGCATGGACATCGTCAAATTTTGTTTTTTAGGTAAAAAACAACAAAACGCTCAATTGATATGGTCTTTAAGATATTCAACGTCGATAAATTTTATTTTGTTTCAGTATAAAAATTAAAATGAATTCCCCGTTAAAACTGGTTATATAATGAAATGAATAAACATACGGGTGGAACGTCTATGTCAAATATTCCATTTTTATATTACTGACTAATTCGAAATGGGTACTTTTTACTTTTATTATAAAAGAAAGAAAAATACGTAAAGAATATTAAAGAAAAATACGTTTTTTTTGGTAATTTAGAAAGATTAGAGGAGGTTTATTTTTTTTCTATGACAAATCATTATCAGCGCAAAATGTATCTGAACTGAATCTGCATTTAGTTTTTATGATCACTGTCAGTGAAAGAAATCCTTCTAGACCGAGGCAATTGATTTTTGTTCCAATTCAGTGCCCATTTTGGGGGAGCTCCCCATGTTAAATATTGACATTGTGCCTAACTCTGCTCTTGTGGGAGGAAGTAAATAGGAACAGCAGCAACCACAACAGCAACAAATTAAAAAAATAATAAACGCATGTATTTAATTATTAACAGATTAGAAAATATTAATTCATTAGAAACTTAAAAATAAATAAATATGCAAATGAGAGGATATGATGAACGAACTACATACACTGACCATCCACCCAAAGGAGGGGTTAATGCTTGGGAGGATGATATGACAACAGAATAGATAGTACACTTACTCCCGACACACAAAACTGGTAATCCTGAGGAAATGGTATCGTGAGGAACGAATGTATACTGTACGACACCCCCACCCACCCAAAGAGGAAGTAATGCCTGGGATGAATGTATCATGACGAATGAAAATATACTACAGAGAATTAAATAAGCATAAACCGTTTTAATGTCAATATAGTAAGAATAGGTGGAAAAAACTTGCATTTATTTATTTCTATAACATTAAAAACCATGGCAAGTTTCATTGTCCATGTGAAACGCCTAAATGAAAATTGTCTGGAAAAATATAGTCGCCATCTTTATAAACAAAAATGAATATGCTGGCTAAAGGATAACTTTCATAATTTTCTAGTTAAAAAAGACGTTTATTATAAACTTGAGGTATCGTTCTTTCTTAGCTTGTATTATGGTGAACGAACATATACTACCATATGATAATATCATGATGAACGAACACGACTTCCCTCCACCCAAAAAGAAGAAAGTCATTCTTGCATGGACGGTTTTATGAGAACAGAATCAATATTACACTTGTTAGTCATTAATGAAGATCATGGGAATGTCTTGTAGTTTTATTCGTATATTGTCTATAAAGCCTTTTTTTTTTTTTCTTTTTTTTTTTTTCTTAATTAATTTTATAGGATAGTGTGTCTGGTAGAATTGTTAATTTATTGATATTAGAAAATGTTTGATGCATAATAAGATGGTATTATATATTATGGATTTTGTTAGATTTAGAGGGTGATTGCTATAGTAGTTTAGGAATTTGTGGTTGTCTGTAGGTAATGTTTTTGAGATCTGATTTCAGCTTTTTTTTTACCATTGGCTATTTACGTATTTGAGGACAGATTTATACATACACAAAACTGACTCTTCGTAGCAATACCCACTGACCATAAAATGCTTTGGATCAGGGGGTTCTACTAAAATAGTAATAGTTTGAAAACTAAAAGTCCCCAAAATACCAGCATTTTGTTTGGAAATGAATAAACTCTGACATAGATGAATGAATAAATAATAGTATATATGATATACAGGACCAGCGACACACTTATAAAAGTGGGGGGGGGGGGGGGGGTTAAACACATGCATATATAACTTCATTATTGATGACCATAAAGTGGGGGGGGGGGGTCAAGCTGTACCCCCCCCCCCCCCCCCCCATGATATAGTTAAAGAGTTTTAAGCAAGTAAAGTGATTAAAATGTTAACACCGCTAACAGGTTCTGGCTCCAATGAGTGTTTCAACTTGTCGATCAGCTTTCTCACTGAAGTCACTTTTCTTGCAACGACTTTGACAGAAATTGTCCTTTCCTCATCTTGTATGAAACTATATCCTAATGCATCACCAGCCTAACGAGTTTTACGTCTATGCCGTATCCCTTGTATTGGTACGCATCTACTTGTTTGGTTCATTGTCAATTATTTCCTGGACTTCAACGAACTCCGGCGTCATATTGTATAAAGGTACTCGGAGGAAGGTGGGAGATGTTCTTATCTTTATAAGATATAAAAAGTCAAAAAATGATTTATTTGCATAGTTACATGGAGACATCTTATTCATTTTAACATCTGTTTTACATTCTGGCATGCATTGAACAGCTTCCAAACTAACCGATCCCTGGTCAAGTATTAATTAATCCTTTCTCTCCATGTATCCAACCTTCACTGGCCAGGTTAAACTAGCAATACTCATGAAAAAATTTAAATTGCTTAAAATATCTCAATAATGGCATATATAGAAAGAGCTCGATGATCTAAGAAAGAATCTTTTTAAATCTGACTAAAAATAAGGAAGTTATGACTATTTTTGTGCCTCACACAATTGGATATTTTTCCCCATTAAAAAAGTTAGAAAACTCAAAGTTGTATTGTAATACATTTTATGTACAAGAAACTAAAATCTAATACTAGGACTGTTTAAAAATGAATATATTGCAAGATTTCTTTTGCATTATTGTAGATTAACACCTTCTGCTAACTCACCCCTTTAGAATTTAGAGTGGGGGATTAGTTTCACATATATTTAATGTAGAATAATTCACCATTTCACGGCCATTCTAGCGTTTTAGGGCATTAATCAATTTTTTTCTATGGAAAATAAATCCTGTGCGTTTTTTTATGGGTGTCTGCTTTTTTAAAAAAAAAATTTTTTATTTCATTTTTTTTTAATTTATTTTTTTTTTTTAGACAATTATGTGGTTTTAATAGGCTTTTTGTAGGATTAGGGCTTGCTACTCGAACTTAGGGTTAGTGATATGGTTAAGGAAGGGGTTTTGCTTTAGATGGAGGTTGCCATTCGGATTTAGTGTAAGGGTTAAGGGAATTTTTTAGGGGGTGGCTTGCCACTCATATTCAAGATTAATGGTACGATATGTTCAAGAAGGCATTTTTAGGAGGTGGGCTTGTTAGTCGTACCTAGAGTTAGTGGTAGAGTAATTATTTTATGAATTTCACTAAAAAGCAAGAATGGCCGGGAAATCGGAGATCATTTTACATTAAATTTATATACGAAACTGATCTCTCTCTAGGGTGTTCACACGTAATCGCCTAAAAAAGTAGAATCTTTTTTCTTTTTTTTTTTTTTAAATTGGCGACTAGACAGTCATTACTACTAGAAGTTCGAAAGTTGAGTGAAAACCAGTATTTCTTTAAGTATTTTTTATAAAAGAACCAAATAGGATTAACTTTTTTAAGAACACAAAAGTATTTTTGTCTTACTTTTAAAAGAAGTTTAAAAACGAATTTTACAAAGCTTTACAAGACTTAGCTGCTGCTGATTTATTGTTATATCAGCAATACTAGCAGCCATTGTTGACTTTCGCTCAAAAAAAGGACAATATTTTTTCGGATAAGGTAATTTAAAATTACTATTACCGAAAGACAAAACAACGTACAATTATAATTTTAATGCATAAAAAAAGATGAAAGATTAATTTATTTACTAGTTGGGGTACGAAAAATGTAACATTTTCTATATTCATATTTTCAAATTTTTAAAATTCGTTCTAGAATGAAAATAAACAAAAATCGCCTCGTGTTTATAGCTGCTATTACTGCTGCTGTACAGTCAGTTTTTCAAACTATAAATAGAAAACGTTTTTTTTTTTTTTTTTTTTTTTTTTTTTTTCGGATAGGGTAATGAAATATTATCACTACTAAAAGGAACACATATATACAATTATAATTTTAATGCATAAAAAAGTAAAAAGATTGATTTACGTACTAATTGGGCGACGGAAATGTATTTTTCGAAAATGTTCAACCGACGTCATGTTGAAGGATTATTTTTTAAATTTCAAAAAAAATGAATGAGCCGAATTACTTCGTACACGACAAACATTAAAAGTGATGCTTCCCCTGATGGGTTTCCAAATTTCAGGACGAAATTCCACACAGAGGGATGGTACGAGAGTTTTAAACGATACAGGGGTAAAAAAACAAAAAAAAGTGACGTAAATTGCTGAAAATAGCGTTAACATTTTTTTGCCTTTATTTGCTCAAAACTCTTAAAAATATATAATGTATATTATTATTCATGAATGCATCTGAAAGGATATTCATTTCCTAACAAAATGATGGTATTTTGAGCACTTAAAGTGCTTTAGTTTTTAAGATATGACTATTTTAATAGAACTACCCTGAAATCTGTGATTATCCAAACCGTTTTCTGGTCGATGTGTATTGCTAGTTAAACTTCTATATGTCATCACGCTGCATACACATGCTTGATACTCGTCACTTGGTTGACAGTGGTAATGCTCTGCAGGTTAATAATAGAAGTTCCCTGAACTTACTCCATCCACTCGTAATTCTTGCAATCACACTAAAACCTGCTACACCCTGTGCTCCAATGGTATCACCAAGGTAACAAAACTTCTCAATAGCTTCGCCATCCAAAAATACTTTGTTCACATCTGAGTTCTCATCCATCTCCATTGACTTAACCAGTTTGTGTGCAAGAAGTGTATCTTCTCTCAACCTACCAATATTTCAATACACTTCTTGTATATCTTATGCTTACAAGTACAAGAGATTAAATTGCACCAGATTACGGCCTACGTAAACTAAGGCCTGCTAACTGAGTCGAGTGTTTCTGGTGATGTCATTGATAGTGAGAGTATACACCACTATCAATCAGGACCGGAAGTGCCTTTAGGCACTTTCGTTTTTTCTGTCATTTCTGAAAGATAAAGATGCCATTTTTTTGTGTCATTCATATTGCGAGGGGAATTATAAAAATGGCCCCAAAGTTAATGTTTTTGCTTTTCCAAAAGATAAGGAACTATTTCGAACTTTGATACATTTTATTAAGCGAGATAACTTCAGTCCGACGAAATATAGCAAGGTTTGTGAAATAATGTTTTTAAAACTTAATCAACTAGTAAATATATGCTCCCTCTGGTTGCATATTTATTACGTTTAAAAAAATGTGACGGACGGACAAAATCTGTATTTATATAATCTTTTTAAGTTTTTTAATAAATAAAATGAATTTATAGTACCTTATTTATGGACGTCAAGTGCGAATGAAGACACCATAATATTTTTAGAAATAAAATAAAGTAAAACCTATTTCCATTTTAATAGATGCGAAAATAAATGCAGATACCACAATTTTTTGTATAGATAAAATAGTTAAACGTATTTCCTTTTTTATAGATGTCAAGTACGAAAGAAAATAATAGGAAATTACATGGCTGCCAGCGATTAAGGCATTGCAGAAAATTTCGATTTTCAAGTCTTTAAAAAAATAAATTAGAATTTTATTTCAGGATAAAAAATACAATATAAGACTAATTAATAAATTTCATCTTACATGTGTGCGAAAATCAAACAATAAACAAGATATTTAATTTTACTATATTGTAAATAAACTGTTCAAAAGTTTAAATTATGGTATGGTTGTAAACTAACTTAGCATTTGTTTTTATTTAAATTTATTGATGTTTTTATTTAAATTTATTGTTTGTTTGCATTTTAAAAATTATTCATTTGTTTTTATCCCTAAATTCATAAACAATTGACTTCATTTATTTTTAAATTTATATTGTATAAAGATCAGTTTCAGTATAAATCAAATCGTGTTTTTTGGGGTTTTTTTTTTAATGCAATTTTTAAAGTTCTAGAGCTTTTAAAAAAAGTTCTCATTCATTAGATATATTCAAATATTAGAAAACTGTTATTTAATTTTTAGTAATATTGATTTTATTAATACTGAATTTAGGGGCGTTTTTTTTCGTAATATATCAGAACTATATTTAAAAAAAATTTTTATTAACATCTACAATGCTTTATTTTCATTAAAAAAAATTATTTATGCATTTTATATATATATATATAGTACCCTGTGATATAACTTTAGTAAAGGTGTTTTTTTGTTTACCCAAAATAATACATTTGCACTGGGATATTTCAAGTAATGGGGTAATCATATTCTGTGATGGTTAATTAATAAATATTGAAAATTTCACTAAAATTGGTTGATTACCTGAATTTTGATTGAAGGGGGGGGGGTCAAAATGCCTATAGTCTGACTGTTCGACAGATCTCGTTTGTTACTTTACAGTATGACACCATTTTCCAATTAGGTTACCATAGCCGTGACCAGATTACTTTTTCTACAAACTGATCAACTTCACTTAGTTGGAATCTTAAAGTTTAATTAATTTTTTTTTTTTTTTTAATTATATTAAAAATCTTTACAAATGATTCACTACATGTCAGCATGTAAAACAGACATTAAACAGAATATGATGATTCTTGGGGAAACTCAATTTGAGAATTTCAATTTAAAAAAAAAAAAAGCAACATTAATTGTATCCACAATGATTTTTCTATTTCAGATGCAGAGAAGAAACAACATTAGCAGAATTTAAGAAACACTGTGGTGCTGCGGTTGTTTTGTATAATTCAGATGATAATGCATTAGTTGTTTTGGTAAGCAGTTTCTATCTTTTCATCAATGTAATTTTGATTGTACATGAATTCCTCTTTTTCACTCTTGATATTCTTCATCTTTTTACTCTTTTAGTTCTCACCACATTTGTTTTATTCAAATTAAAATTCTTATAGCAAACCTTTTTGGTAATCTTTAATTTTTTTTTTTTTTTTTTTCAAAATTGTTATCATTTCAACAGTAATGGCATTAAAGTGTTTTAAAATTGATAGGTTTAAGATAGCTTTCTGTAGAACCGTAAAAAGTAGATTTGTTGTTGCTGTACAGAATGTTTCTTGCATAAAGGTTTTTCCTTTTTAAAATTAAAGATCAGGCCTCCATGTGCTTTTGATTAACCATACAACACAGCATTAGTTAACTATATTTTGTCCACTGTTTCCTCTTGACCCAGAACTGTACCTTAATTGACTGTCTCCGATAGTTATGACACATCACTTTCCTCAGATCCGAGCGCTTAAATTCATGTTTTTGGAGACTTTAATGTTCATCAGAGATTGGCTCGGTTTCTCGAGCTCTACAGACTTGGCTAGTAATAGCAAGCGTAGCTTCTTGATTTAGCAATACACATGAAGAAATTTAAATTGCTTAAAATATCTCAATCATGGCATATATAGAAAGAGCTCGATGATCTAAGAATCTTTTTAAATTTTTTAAATCTGACTAAAAATAAGGAAGTTATGACTATTTTTGTGCCTCGCACAATTGGATATTTTCCCCTCTTTAAGACCATATGCGTTTTGTCACATTTTTTACACTAATTTTTCAGTAAAAATGTTATATTTTTGTTAAAACACAAGATTAAGCAATGAAATTTACCATATAAGTGTATTTTTGTACAAGGAATCAGAATGTGCTACTGAAAATCTCCAGAAATTAATGGTTTCCAAGTAATCGGCACTAAGTGCACATAAATATGCTGCAATACCTTAAAAATACCATGTAGCCATTAAAAGAAAAAAGTTAGAAAACTCAAAGTTGAATTGTAATACATTTTATGTACAAGAAACTAAAATCTAATACTAGGACTGTTTAAAAATGAATATATTGCAAGATTTCTTAGGCATTATTGTAGATTAACACCTTCTGCTAACTCAGCCCCTTGCCTCCCCAAAATATGAGATTCTACTTTTTTTATTTAGGCAATTACATGTTAACACCCTGAAAAACTTGGCAGAAAGAAAGAAACAAAAAAATTATTTTAGAATTTAGAGTGGAGATCAGTTTAACATAAATTGAATATAAATTAATCCCCTATTTCAAGGCCATTCTAGCTTTTTAGGACATTAATTATTTTTTCTATGGCAGATAAATCCTGTGTTTTTCTTGTTTTTTTTTGTTTTTTCTTGTGAACACCCTGAAAACTTAGAAAGAAAGAAAAAAAACAAACAATTAATTTAGAGTGGGAGATTAGTTTCACATATATTTAATGTAGAATAATTCAACATTTCCGGGCCATTCTAGCGTTTTAGGGCATTAACCAATTTTTTCTATGGAAAATAAATCGTGTGCGTTTTTTCTATGGGTGTCTGTTTTTTTAAATTTTTTTGTTTTTTTTAGACGATTATGTGTGGTTTTAATGGGCTTTTTGTGGGATTAGGGCTTGCCACTCGGACTTAGGGTTAGTGATAAGGTTTTGTTTTAGATGGAGGTTGCCATTCGGACTTAGTGTAAGGGTTAAGGGAGTCTTAGGGGGTGGCTTGCCACTCATATTTAAGGTTAATGGTATGATACATTCAAGAAGGTATTTTTAGGAGGTGGGCTTGTTAGTCGTACCTAGAGTTAGTGGTAGAGTAATTATTTATTTTATGAATTTCACTAAAAGGCAGGAATGGCCGGGAAATTAGAGATCATTTTACATTAAATTTATATGCGAAACTGATCCCCACTCTAAATTCTAAATTGTTATTTTTTAAAATTTTTTCAAGACTAAGGGTGTTCACACGTAATCGTCTAAAAAAAAGTAGAATCTTATTTTTTTTTTTAAAATTGGCGACTAGAAAGTCATTACTACTAGAAGTTCGAAAGTTGAGTGAAAACCAGTATTTCTTGAAGTATTTTTATAAAAGAACCAAATAGGATTAACTTTTTTAAGCACAAAAAGTATTTTTTATCTTACTTTTAAAATAAGTTTATAAACGAATTTTACAAAGCTTTACAAGACTTAGCTGCTGCTGATTTATTGTTATATCAGCAATACTAGCAGCCATTGTTGACTTTTGCTCAAAAAAAGGACAATATTTTTTCGGATAAGGTAATTTAAAATTACTATTATTGAAAGACAAAACAACATACAATTATAATTTTAATGCATAAAAAAAGATGAAAGATTAATTTATTTACTAGTTGGGGTACGAAAAATGAAACATTTTCTATATTCATATTTTCAAATTTTTCAAATTCGTTCTAGAATGAAAATAAACAAATCACCGTGTTTATAGCTGCTATTACTACTGCTACTACAATCAGTTTTTCAAACTATAAATAGAAAACTTTCTTTTTTTTTCGGATGGGGTAATGAATTATTATTACTACTACCAAAAGAGAACACATATATACAATTATAATTTTAATGCATAAAAAAGTAAAAAGATTGATTTACTCACTAATTGGGCGACGGAAATGTTCAACCGACGCCGTGTTGAAGTCTTATTTTTAAAATTTCAAAAAAATGAATGAGCCGAATGACTTCGTATACCGACAAACATTAAAAGTGATGCTTCCCCTGATGGGTTTCCAAATTTCAGGACAAAATTCCACACAGGGATGGTACGAGACTTTTAAACAAAGGGGGGGAGGTTAAAAAAAAGTGACGTAAATTGCTGAAAATAACGTTAACATTTTTTTGCCTTTATTTGCTCAAAACTCTTAAAAATATATAATGTATATTATTATTCATGAATGCACCTGAAAGGATATTCATTTCCTAACAAAATGATGGTATTGTGAGCACTTGAAGTGCTTTAGTTTTTAAGATATGACTATTTTAATAGAACCACTCTAAAATCTGTGATTATCCAAACCGTTTTCTCGTCGATGTGTATTGCTACTTGCTTGCCCATTCCCTTACATAAATTGTTATCTTCGCGACCCGCCTCCCAAATCATAAAAACCAGCAAACCTCACTTCTCAACCTATTCCTGACAACTGCTTGAGGCTTGTGACAGATGCTCATAGTCTACTAGAGAATGCTGATCACCTCATAATGGTTGATTTTTTACCATAAAATGCAAACAGAAGCAGTATTAATCAAAACCATTAGATATTACCAACATGCTGATTGGAAGTCCATGTGCTGATTGGAGATGCACCTTGGGGTAAAACCTTTTCTCTCCCTGCTGAACATTGTGCACAGCAGTGAACTGAATGGGGCAATACAGGCATAGAAGCATTTGTCTCCATACGCAAATTCCATAGCAGACCTCATGTTTCATCCGCCACAATTCGGCTAAAAATTAGCGATAATTTGTAGCATCAAAAAACTAGTGTAAGATACGCAGCTAAGAGATACCGAGATGAATAGAAATTGCATTGCGTCGCAGAAATTGAAAACTTTCAATTTCTGGAAAAACTATAATAGTATGTTGCACAATGGGCAATCGATATGAAGTCTCTTATGCAGCAATGGATAAGGCTGAATTATTTGCCCAGTGGTTTGCGCTAAACTCTACCCTGGTTTCCGCAAACCACTCCCTGGGGACAAATCGGACTAAAATTTGACTATGGATGTACTATCTACAGTGCCGCATACAGACTATACAAAATCAAGGTCTAAGATTACACGTAAGGGCCTTTATCCATGCAAAGTTCATACACAGAAGCCAATGAACCACTTTTAATCGTTAGATGGAAGAAAACTACTTCAGTATGCATTACGACTCCAGTTCAGCTCAAACAATTCAACACACTAAATAAACACATTACTTTCAATGTTACTAATTTTATAGTAATAAGCAAACAACTAGACCCGCATTTGGACTCTGCGTCAAAGAAGTACTAACACAATTAAACGCTAATCTTGACAATATATAATGCTATTCACAATAAGTAAGATGCCATCATGGTTGATCAAGCTGCACATAGATCTCATATTGAGCCGACAAAGAAAGAAAAACATCACCTTATCAGCCAAAGTGAATTTGGAGAACTGAGACAAATACCATGATCATACTTATTTTTATACAGATGGTTCAAAAACCGTGGATAAAACAGTGGCAGCAACCACCATCATGCACACCCATAAATAAATCCAACACCCGAATAATGGTTCCATCAACACGGCTGAATTATAAACGTGAACAAGAACATAAGTCATTCGTGAGACTGCGTATCTCTGTCTGACAATGAGGGATTGGCCGAAATCTTTTCTTGGCCTTATTTCTCCATATTGAAGTATTCCTAAAGTTATGTCATGGAAACGTTAACTAAAAAACTATTTATCTGATCAGGCTGACATTTTGCAATGTGGTTATTATCAAAGAATATCAGATTCACATCAAATTTAGAAAAATTGGAAGTTAAAATTCTGTTGATTTTGATCTTGACCGAAATTTCAAGGTCATAAAATGCAATACTTCATTGGCTACGATATGGGCCAAGTAGTAAATCTCAAAGATGAACAGAACAAAGTTATTGCCAAGTATGACTTTCACCTTTACTGTGACCTTAACCTAGACATCTCAAAATTAAATCGGTTCTAAGTTAGACCATCAGGGAGCTGGCGTACTTGTGAAAGAAGACTTTCATATACAGATTACAAGACTAAGATCATAATGAGCATCAACCAGGAATTGGAAGAGAAAACGCTACCCAATCAAAGACATGACGTAGTATTAAGCAGTCAAGTTCAACATGCTTATCTAACATCCACATACTTATTCAAAGCGGAAGCTGCACCTTCTGTGGTCAACTACTCAGTCAAACTTATTTTAATTGACTACAAAATACAGGAATATTTGCAAGATTTTCTATCATGCAACAAACCACCATGTTCAAAAATGTGCTTACATCAGACTGAAAAAATAAATTACTTTCAGTTCCTTTAATAGAAACCAAAGATACTATGAAATTTTTCTAGAACTTATCAAATGACTATTATAAATACATTGTGTCGCATAAAATAGTGTTGATGTGGCGTAAAACCAAAATATCCCAATTGAAATCATGATTCTCAAATGTTTTTTTGTTTATTTATATTGGTCGAAAATGGTACTTTTACGGCCTCTTCCTAGTTTATAACTTGTGTGTGTGCGTGTATAATATATATATATATATATAAAATGGAAATATTCCTTCACACCAATCATCCCCAGATAGTCTTGAAATAAAGACGAAACGTTGATGAATACATAAAAAAGGAAAACCAAAAATATTTCATTTTCCATATATCATGTTTGGTATTTGTATCTATCTATGTACAGGGTAATCACATAAACTAATGAACATATCATTATTAATTTTGGGAATATAGATGTTTTAGGCAACACACCGAATAACATTGGCACATTATTTTTTTGTAAACTTTACCATTTGGAGGTGTGCCCACCCAAACTCGCATCCGCCTCCAAAAACATTTAAAATAAGTTGGATACAAAAAATTAGAAAAGAATTCCTTTACATGAAATTTTTAGTTATATCAAGTAATACATTTTTTAAAGGATTGGTGTGCGCACGTGTGAGCATCAATATGTATGTGCTCTGTAAAATCCTAAACTATTGAACTGATCTTTATGAATTATGGAATGTGCATTCTAAGCAACATGGTGAATAACGTAGGCACATTATTTTTATATTTTGTAAACTTGATCATTTTAGAGGGTGTCACTGAACCATATATATATATATATTTAGTTTTATACGTACATAAAAGTAATCCATGGACACGTGTTTCTGGCTCACAGCCGTCATCAGCATGGCTAACTTAGACAGAGATCGAACCGTCGATATTGATGTCTAGTCCAGCGTTCTACCACTGGACCAAGACGCTCTTGGAAATATGTACGATTTTTTTCACCTAAATATTTAATGTATTTTTATGTAATTATTTTTATTGGTGATTGTAATAATAGTAAGCAAAATAACAACGAATGCTACAATCACCTATAAAAATAATTACATAAAAATACATAACCTATTTAGGTGATAAAAATCGTACATATTTCTAGACAGAGCATCTTGGTCCAGTGGTAGAACGCTGGACTATAGACATCAATATCGAAGGTTCGATCTCTAAGTTAGCCATGCTGATGACGGCTGTGAGCCAGAAACACGTGTCCATGGATTACTTTTATGTACGTATAAAAAATATATATTAACGAAAAATACGTCCTATGAAGTTAAGGGCGACTAATAATGCAATTTTCTGCATCTTAATCACTTAGGAAAGTGAAACAATCGAAATAATAGTAAGCAAAATAACAACGAACGCTACAATCACCAATAAAAATAATTACATAAAAATACATATATATATATATATATATATATATATATATATAATGAAAAATAATTAAATCCAGTTTTATGAAATTCGTTCTTATATTAAAAATTCGAAACCATGTTATAGCAATACAGCACTAACCAAAAAAAGGTTTATCTGAACAGAATAAATTTTCTGATTAATCTTGACATTGGATAGATTTAGAATTTGTTAACTTAGCTTTCCAGTTACAACCAGACATTTTGAAATGACTGCATATCCACAGCTTC
Source organism: Sepiola atlantica (assembly GCA_963556195.1). Taxonomy (NCBI): domain Eukaryota; kingdom Metazoa; phylum Mollusca; class Cephalopoda; order Sepiida; family Sepiolidae; genus Sepiola; species Sepiola atlantica. Next base: position 154,400,498 of record OY744526.1, read on the forward strand.
AATATGACATTTCAATTTCAAGAAATTTTTTTTCAAGTATTTCTTATTAAATGTTCACTTGAATAGCCAAATTTAGTAGTTGGGTTTTTAATGTTTACTTAAAAAGAAAAGAAAAAATCTTGATTTCTGGAAGGAAGACTTTGCTTGTTTTCCCCCCCGTCTCTGCCATATTTGGTCATCTAAGGATTTTGATCCAAACTTGTAATTAATAGATTGTTATTCTTCTTTCACTTTTCTTCGATGGAAAAGATGAATAATATCACACAATAATTAATGAGAAAGATTAAGTCTAGTGCTTTTTCTGTTTAGACAACTCGGCTTCAATAAATCAAGAATTGTTCAAAACTCGCAAATACCAACACTGACTGAGCACAACAGCCCAAACTTTGTTGAAATAAAATTTAATGCTGCTTAAAAACAGTTCTATTTGGACATACCACGTACATGGCTATTTCCTCATTTTTTACATTGATATTTAGATTAATAGTGCAGTTATCTATTAACTTGATATCATTCAGGTTTCAGAATTTTCGAGATGATGGATGTTAGTCTCACAACGTTTCGGCTGTAATCGTCGGCCTTCTTCAGGTGCATCTTGTCAAACTCTGAGATCTGTACGTAATTTTAAACAGAACCCTTTATTTAATTAATGGAGGTAGGCTGCTCCAAATTCCGTACAGATTCTTAAGTTCAAAATGATGCACCTGGAGAAGTTCGGAGGTTACATCAGCCAAAACGTTCTGAGAATAACATCCAAGATGAGAACAGTAGTCCGAATAAACCAAATAGTACAAACCATTTTCTTTCATTGAAATTTCGTGTTCACAGGTTTCAAAGTTTACATTTATTAAACATAACGCCTAATAGTTTCTCAATACAGAATCAACCCTAAAATATTCTTTCTGCTTTTAATTTTATTTTCTAGTCAACCAATTCTTCTGTGATAAAAAAAGCGTCCTTGATGGGAGATATGTTTTTGAGAAATCTGCGCCAAAAAGTCTTGTTGAAACAAAGGACAGAAGAGGCTGTTAAGAAATTACAGGTAACACATTTATATGGTGCTTTCATGTTTGTTGTTACACTCGAGTTTTGCTCTGTCTTTAAAACTCTCTCTTTTTGATTGCATTTTCACACCACCATAGCATTTCTCTTTATCACAGAGTGCAAAGATTCGATCTGGTTATATGGAAGAATTTTCAGTCCGAGAAGACTTGATGGGTTTATCAATAGGAACGCATGGCAGCAATATTCAGCAAGCTCGAAAGGTTCAAGGCATAACAGGAATTGAATTGGATGAGTCATCTTGCACGTTTAAAGTTTATGGTGAGGTCAGTATCCTTTTTTTTTTTTTTTTTTTTTTTCCCCCCTTTATAGTCTGAAACGTTTTGTCTTCAAACTATTGCTAGCCACCTTTTTAGTTGTATGATGAGAGTTCTTGGATGTAGAACAATTGAGGTAGCAGGGTTTGTTCACAGAAGCCCAAGGAAAACATGGGAGGAAGTGATAGGGATGGACTCGAAAAAGGGATAAAGACCTGGCTAGTTCTGAACGCAATTTCTAAAAGCTGTCCAACACATGCCAGCACGTAAAACAAACGTTAAACCGAATGTGATGATGAATGAATGGAGCTATGTGAAACTCTCGATTGAATAAAACCAATACTCAAAACAACTTTTTGAATGATACCCTCTCAAAATTAGAGATTTTATTTTGTTTTTATAACCATCTCTTGCATTAATATGTAGACTTACATCTAGTTGAGCATCAGTTTTTCTGGGTGTATTCTTTCGTTTCTTGTACATCTCATCTCATTTTTATTGATTCTACTTGAACATGATTCCTCTAAATTATTGACACGCTTGTATTTGAGAAACACTCTTGATTTTCTATTCAGACGGAGGAGGCTGTGCGGGAAGCAAGGAATATGCTTGAATATGCAGAAGAAACGTTTCAGGTCCCAAGAGATTTAGTTGGTTGGTATTTGTGTTTTCATATTTAATTAAACTGAAAAATTTCCATTAGCAAGTTGTTAAAAATGGCAAATTACTCTTAACTGTAGAAGTGACATCTTTCTTTTGAAAATATTTCTAATATTCTACAGTTGTCACTAAAAAAAGTGACAACTCTAGAAAGTAACACAGCAGTCATTTGATTTTTGGATACTTCTCTGTAAGTGGTTCTGCAGATAATACTTTTGAGGCAAAGTCCTTCATGCAAATTGATTTAAGATAATTGTAAAACTTTTTATGAATAAAACTTGGCATTAAATTTTTTTTTGTTTTAAGTTATGAAAACTTTTTATTTTTATTATATTAAATATTGAGCATCACTTTAAAAATGATACATGGGTCATTAACTTACTCCAGAAATAATTTTGTTAAATCCTATATTAAAGGGAAAAAATTGCTGTTCCAACTAGAAGCACTGAAAGTATTATTCAAAATTCCATGTTTTTATTTTTTTAAAGCAAAAGTAATTGGTAAAAATGGCCGAAACATTCAAGATATTGTTGATAAATCTGGTGTTGTTCGAGTAAAAATTGAAGGTGACAATGAACACGAAGCTCCAAGAGAAGAGGTATGTATGAAAGGATTCACAAAGAAAGTTCATTTCTTTAAGGTCATTTCTTTAAGTTCATTTCTTTAAGTCTTTTCTCTTTCATATAAATGAGTTTTAGTTATCAACCTTCGATCACTATTGTAATAGTTCACGAATTTGCAATGCATATTGTAGAATTGTTCTCTAAAATGATTGTCTATTGGTTAAGAAGAAAGCAAAATCCTTTTAAATAAAAAGTAAATTAAGTCTTTCACATTTCTTTGCAATTGATTAAACTCTTAAAAATTCTAGAGTGTAGCATTTACTTGAAAATATCTTCATCGTATTTCAATTTATTATCCTAATGATTATTATGGTGAAGCTGTTTTGGTCATGCTACCTTCCCCCTCACTTATGTTTTTTACCCCCCAAAATTATGTTTGATTTGCCTTGAAATGTAATTAACTTTTAAAGAAAAATTGTTTTTAAAACTGCTCCATTTTTACTTAAACTTGCAAATCGGCACATTTTAATGTTGGCTTGGAAGTGATTCCTATTAAAATATTTCTATATATTTTAGAAATTCATTTTTTTTTTTTTTTTTTTTCCCCCATGTATTTTTAATGTAATCCTGACAGATTTTGTTCATAAAAATGATGGCTGTCTATGATGAATTAATTTGACTGACTTCTCCTTTGTGAAGTGATAACTATTAATTTGCTCTTGTGGATTGCAGACATTTTTGTGCACTATTGTACATGCTCCCGATTCTAACGACGGGCTGTTAGTCTTCACTGATTTAGGTAGAGGCCAGTAGAGTGCCATTAATCCACTGTGCCTGTTAGAAACATCTCCAAGTGTGGACATTCTTCTCTTCTACACTTGAGGCTGGCAGAATTCTATATTAAAATGGTGTGTTTCGATTGTCAGTTAGACATGTAAACTTTAATTCCTTTGAGATTTAATGTATTTAAATAATTTGCATGTTTTCAGTTGCGTTACATATTAAAATGATTTTTAACCTTGTGTCTGCTTTAGATGAATTTATATCATGCATTTTCTAAGTTATAATTGTTTTATTGTAGCAGTTATGATTTTAATGATTACATACTGTTTTTGTTTTTGTTTTTTTCTCCCCCTTGTAATAGTTATATTTAGTTTTGAAAAAAAAACATTGTAAGACAATTCTTATTGTCTGAAGTGCTATTTTCAGACTATCGAAGCAACAGATAAAATATTTTAAGATGAAATGAAAAACTTTTTCTTTTTTAACCAGAAAAACTTATAGTTATGCTTTCTTTATACGGAATTAATGGTTTAATTTATAACAAATTAAACAAAATATTAAACTTTCTAGACATACAATTACAACGGAAGATTTAATTCATTTTTATTAATGGGTAAATTTTTCAGACCTTAATTTCTTTTATAATTATAATAATTATATTCCTTTTATACTGATTAATAAAATTAAAAAAAAAAAATTCCATTGAATAATTTCATACTTCTAAAATATGATTGATACAAGTAGTGACACGACTGGTCTGTCAAATATTTTGCTAATTTAATTTTGATTTTAAACGATACTCAGATTACTCTTTATAGGAAGCTGGAAGAGCTTTCAGCTTAAAATGTCTTCTGTAAACAGGTGTTCAAAAGTTAATTTAAATATGTAAAATGTATTTTTAGATATATTAAATAATATTCCTTGGGTATTTCATGTGAGCAGCCAAAGAATTGGTCAAATTATTATAGTATATTCAACTTTTAGTATATAACTTTAATATTTGTCAGTAACTCTTCCAACTAAACTGAATTATCTAGTTACTTTTTTCCATTAATATTTCTTCATATTCCTTGTTGCAAGTTATTTAAACTGAAATAAAGCTTAGGCCATTAACTCGGCCTTTTTATAAGTTACTGAATTTCAAAATTAGTATGCATACTAAGTTTATGTAAAATTTATTTTGGGCTGGAGCATGAAATACTTCAACTTTATAGTATTCTCTTAGATCTTTTAATTTAGAAAACAATGTTTAAACCTGCTTCTCGACAAGTCACCTACCTGCATACATTTGGCATGTGAAAAGTACCTGAAAATTCCTATTATGTATAAATTATGCATTTTGTTATTTGTTCTTTTACTGTTTCTTTTTTTCGTCATAATCTGTATAAAATGTTAGAAATTTTGGGTTTTTTATTTTTTAATTTAATTTTTTCCCCTTTTTCTCCCTTGTCTTACATGCCCTTCTTATTCCTACTCTTTTAAAAGAGGCTCCTAATTTAGTAATTCAGTGGGGTAAATGTTCTGTGCTTTGATCCAGTCTTATACACAGTCAATATTTTCAGCTCCTAGGAATGCATAGCCTGGATGTTGCTAGCGTCTCTCTGACTGCACCTAACGATATGAGCCAGGTCAGAAACTTTAAATACATGTATTTATCAAAACCCTTTTGCTTGTTTTCTCTCCTAGATTCTGTTGTCAATTAATCTGTAAGGTGGCATCCTGCCCTCACATTATTCTTCATCAAAAGCCAGACTATGCAGACACAGTATCTTTCAAGGTTATAAGTAACTTGCAAACCATAGTACACACCATTCACTTAGACATTTGCCATTAATCTTCAACTTGAAAAAGAGGAAAGGAGAAGTTATCAATTTATCGCCTCCAGCTTCCTCTTCCACATTATTTTTTTCCAAAGTGTGCATGCTTGTGTGAAGCAAGTTATTGTATGTTAGGCTAGCTCGACACTATGCTGGCCCTCTGCCATTTTCAGTGAAAATTTGCCATTGTAAAAAGTTAGTCAAAACTATAGCAGCCTCTTATGGAAAATCTGGTAGTTGAAATGATCGACTCGAAATGATTCACTTGTGTTCGCGAGTAATTGCTGTCCGATTTGATTTGTTTTACTATGTTGCCCTTCAGCATATTTTGCTTACTCTTAAGTATCTAATAATTTTATAATTTCCCGTTTTAAACATTGTCCATGATCAGGTGAATATACGTTACTGTGTCATTGTGTACAAGCTGAACATTATCATGCATTACTTCCTATTTAAGTAAATTAAAAATATATGGTGTTATATGAACAAGATCCATCTGCTTGTTGACTAATAAAATGAAAATTTACCAGTTTTTTAAATAAAAATTTTTTTTAATTTTTTTTGTTTGTTTTTCAATATTTAAAGTAACAGCTTTGATAACTTTACAAATTGTGGTTTCCTTGCTCTACACAAGTAATTTTTTTTTTTTATGGTTGGGGTGAATTCACTTTATATTAATATTACTATTTCTTATTTCAATGCCATTTGAAGCTTAATTATTTATTTTTATATTCGACCTATACATATACTTTCGTACATTTGAAAGAAAGCGTTTTAGTAAAAGCAACATTTCTTAAAGCTCATTTATAAATGTTTCTATTTTTCGCATTTTCTCAACTGCTTTTAAATAAGATTTCCTGTATGGCCTTTCTGGATTGGTGTCTAAGTACTTGCCTGAGAGACAATCTTATAGAAGCACACATTGATCTGGTGTGATCTATGGTTTCACATTATCAATCTTGAAATCTGCTTGGTCTTGGTTTTGAAAATATTTGATCTACGCATTTTAATAAATTTCAAAAATTCATTAAAAGAAATTAAGTTAATTTTTTTAATGTTTAAAATGTCTTTATGGGAACAGAATCTTCCCTACTTACAATGTGCATGCTTTGTATTTTTATTATTTTTATTTTCTCAGAATTTGCATTTTTAATTTTTATACACTTTGCCATATAAAACAAATCACCTTTATAAGTTTTTTAGCCATGAAAACCTTAATGTTCTCTTATTGGCTGTAAAGTGTCAATGGTTTCAACACTGTTCAATTTTATCTCTGAATGTCAAGCCTCAAGATACTTGATCACAATTCAACACTCAAATATTAATCTAAATGTTTTCTTTTATTTGAAAATAAATGTTTTTCCAACCAATATTCAATACAATCTACTAAAGATGCTTTGAAATTGATGTTTTTTGTCAATTATCTGACCCTTTCTTACCAATGTAGTGTATTTTTCAAATCACTTTATATATTTGTGTTTAAACCAACATCTCTGGTTTGGAAAGGTTTGTGTGTTTTGTATATACAATGGATTAAAAAACATTGCATTACTATTGATTGAATTTCATTTCTACTCTGATTAAATTCACTTAAAGATGACAACTTTTGCATCTGATGTTTTTTGGCAATTTTCAGCCACTCTTATCAAATATTGCAAATTCATATATTGATTACATTATAATCAATGTATTAATTTCCATTCAACTCTCAGGTTGAAATCAAAGTGTATCTGTTCTGTCCTCAGGAGAAATTTTAGAGTTTAGGGTTGCAATCGGCCGAACTGGGAGGTCAGGTGACGTGATCGAAGCCCTCTCACAGCCAAGCTTGGGTCTTATGACTGGGCACTGAATCTTGCTGCCATACTTATGGCTTACCTGGTCAATCCAAGGGTTCATTATCATTCAAAGCGACGGATGTAACCATCAGTGTTTGACCTGAGCCTCTCAGGAAAGAAGTGGGGTGGCATGACTACACCTACAATCATAGTTGTCGCTGGAAACTAGCATGATTCCACATGTCTTTGAATGCAGCGATGAGCCACCACTTGTGCTGGTAGTTGATCTTCTTAGCACAAATTTTTCTCTTCAGAGAAGAACCACATCATGTCTGGCTCCTGTCTGTTTCAATTTCTTGATCAGCTTCTTTGCAAAATTATTCTTTCCTCCTCTTATATGAAATGAGTTTTCATCATCTTTCTCTCTTGAAATGATATGCATTGACTTTGATGATCCTAACTTCAAAGAACTTCGACATTCTGACGGCATCAGATTGCTGCTTGTGTTTCCCTCTTATGTCTTCTTGTAGTTGAATCCTGAATCTTTCAATTCCTTTCTGACATTTAACACCATGCTTCTGCTAATCATGAAGTCTGAATTAAATCTCCTTATTTGTCCTTCCGATGTCGATTCCACTGAGAACTCTCCCACAAAGATGGATGTTCAAAATTGTCCATAATTCTGAAGGAAAAAAGAAAAAAAAAATTAAAATGTAGTTACTGTTTTCATGAAGACAAGACTAACAATAAATGAATCGTTGAAAATTGCAAACAAATATCTGCACCCTGTGTATCTAGATAAACACTTTTAACCAAAAAAAAATGAAAATTTGATAAAATTAAAGTCACTTGCATATTATTTGTGACTAATGAAATGTTATTACACCACCATCATATTTCGTTCTTACTGTTTTCTTTTAAATCTAATACATCCGTATTGTGAACTTTTTGTTTCATGAATTTCAGATGATTAAGGATTTTGTTAATATTTAACTTATTTACTACCTTGCGTTTGTCTTGATAAATTATAACTTTTTTCTCTACTATCACAAATATTGTATTATGCATATAATTTAACATTTTCTTTTGCAATCCCTGACTTGTGGATGCTCTTCCATTTCACAGTAGATTAGAAAGTTGGTTTTAAATTTTAGGTAGTAGATATATAACATAAATTATCTCGCTCTTCCCCAAAACTTTAAGTAAAATATTTAGTAGATTTGCTGATATTAACTCTTTGACACCAACCGTCTCAATCGATATTTTTATCTAAATCTGCAATTTTAAATAATTGCAATATTCTTGAATTTGTCTGCTTTTTAAGGATAGAGAATTTTCACTTTTACAACTTTATGCTTTATTTTTATTGTCGAGTTTTCAATGCCTTGCCTTGAACTCTGAAACTCATGAAATTTTCCACCCAAACTTTTCTTAGAACCCTTGGAATACAAAGATCACATTCTTTCAGTTCTTGAACCGTTTTGCTACCTTTGATCACAATTTAATTCAAAAACTCAAGATAATCTGCAAAATTTATCCAACTTGGACAAAATACAAATTTTGTGATCTCCAAGATTCTAATAAATGGTTGGGTTAAAAATTCCATGACAGTTCCCAGAAATCGACACAATTCATCTGAAGAAGACTGAAGGACAAATCGTTTGAAGATTAGGAAACCAGTCTGAAGATTGTAAATATATTTAAATGTGCATTTGAGAATTCTAACTGATCAAAATACATTTAAATGTTTCACACTTTTGACAGAATTCAAATTGAAGTTAACATTTGTTTTTCTCATCTAAAATAATTTTTTTAAAGTAATAACTAAGATTTGGTTTTAAAAGAAATAATGAACAGAAAATTTAAGGTATTTAACTGATTCATGGGTCATAAATTTCATAAAAATTTTAATTTTTAATTTTGTAAATGGCTACCATTTACAAAATTAAAAATGAGAATAAAGGGAGTCTGGGGGAATCAAGTACTTTCCTGTGTGTATGTGTATATATTTATGTGTATATATATATATATATATAATTATTTCCACAATCAGACAACGCCGCAGCCCACAACCTATGAAAAGAAACAGACTGGAAGTCCTAGACTCGAGTTTCGCCCTCCTTTGGGCTCATCAGTAGAACACATCCGAACTCAGGATTCGAAACCCGAGTCACTTGCATGGTAAGCGAGTACTCTGCCACTGAGCTACCTCGCCACATACAAGAATGTCTATTAATTTACACAGATTAAGCGAACCGCGGCGATGACCGACTGTGGAATATACCTACTCTTTTCAACAAGGGGTGTAGTCATCCAACTACTATGAACCCAGGCCGATGTCTCACAAGTAGGATTTTATACTCGCCGCGGTTCGCTTAATCTGTGTAAATTAATAGACATTCTTGTATGTGGCGAGGTAGCTCAGTGGCAGAGTACTCGCTTACCATGCAAGTGACTCGGGTTTCGAATCCTGAGTTCGGATGTGTTCTACTGATGAGCCCAAAGGAGGGCGAAACTCGAGTCTAGGACTTCCGGTTTGTTTCTTTTCATAGGTTGTGGGCTGCGGCGTTGTCTGATTGTGGAAATAATTATATATATCATCTCACATTCAAGAAATATATATATATATATATATGTATTTTTTATGTAATTATTTTATTGGTGATTGTAGCGTTAGTTATTTTGCTTACTATTATTTCGATTGTCTCACTTTCCTAAGTGATTAAGATGCAGAAAATTGCATTATTAGTCGCCCTTAACTTCATAGGTGATAAAAATCGTACATATTTCTAGACAGTGCGTCTTGGTCCAGTGGTAGAACGCTGGACTATAGACATCAATATCGAAGGTTCGATCTCTGTCTAAGTTAGCCATGCTGATGACGGCTGTGAACCAGAAACACGTGTCCATGGATTACTTTTATGTACGTATAAAATAAATATATATTTATTTTATGTGCTCAATATGTGAGTAGAGCTTAGTATGAAAATATATCTATGGCAAGTTAGCTACAGAGTAGCATTTAGTCTGATTTTCTGCAAGAATGAAACCTGGATACCTCTTGTGATATCTTTTAATACTACTACTATATATATATATATATATATATTAGAATACATGTTCCAGGATAGGAAAATGGATTCCTCGAACAAAACATGTCCCTTTTAGAATTATGATTCAAATCAGTCCGACAGTAGCTTTGTTGCTGTCGGGACGAGGTATGGTTCTATTTAGTACTAGAAGATCCACCCTCCCAGGCTTTACCTTCTCTCTGAGAAGAGGTTAATTTATTAATTGCTGGAGGCACTCCTACCGAGGAATGTTGATGGTACTGCTCGGGCATTTTTGTAAGCCAGTGTGCTGGCTTCTCAAAACAACTGACCTTGTGTCTAACCTCCTGGCAAGGGAGTAAATAATGTCCCTTTATGAAGAATAACATCAACATATAATTTTACTAAACCTTATGTCTAGAATTAATTTTTCAAAATTGTTACATGATTTTGATTCTAGAAAATGTCTAAAATTTAAAGCTTACAAAATTGAAATTCAGAGAATCTTGCTTAATTAGTGTCTAAAGACTGGATCAAATTTAATGTGAATCTGATATATTTGAATTTTCAAATGGGGAGGTGTGCTCATATGACCCAAAATCCTTTCAAATACTCCAAAGAAACTAACATTTTGGGATATTTATTAATTGATGTCTAATCATGGCGATATAGCCTTGTCTCATACATGTTAAAATTTCACAAAACTCTGAGGTATCTGAATTTTTAAACATGACCTTCATCTTTGTGTGTGTAGTAAAAAGAAATGTAGCTTTTAATCCTTATTCCATTCTTTTTTTCCATTGTATACTTTAGACTTATAGATTAATTGACATTATTTGTTGTAATTAATTCAATGTTTGCCTTTTTGTAGAAACGTCATGTTTTTAATGTTAAATGTAATGATATAAAATTTAAAAATCAAGAATCTGTTTAAAAAAAAAATGTTAATATAAAAATACTCCATTGTACTTGAATTTATATTGGAAATAAAGTATTGTATTTCTCAGCTGGTGTGCAGATATTTACCTTATATTTGATTTTGATTTTTTTTTTTTTTTTTTTTTTTTTTTTTTTTTTTTTTTCCCAAAAAAAAACTTTCTACTGATCTATATATTTATCAAATGATTTGACTCTGATAATTTGTTTAAATCCATGCTTTATATCCTTCACATTGCCCCTTTTTCAGGGTCAGGTGCCTTTCATCTTTGTTGGAACAGTAGAAAGCATCAGCAATGCAAAACTTTTACTGGAGTTCCATTTATCACATTTAAGAGTAAGTTGTTTCTATTGCTTTTCAATTTCTAAAATCTCTTGCTTGTCCTTTTTATTTTTTTTGATTGAAGTGGAATTTTTCTTACATATCTTATCTTTTAAGTTCTAATTTATTTTATTTAATCCTATTTGATATTTTATTTTTTCATAAGTTAAATTTAGAGGAAGGGCGAGGAGACTTAGATAATAAGAAATCCTCTTTTTTTCACTATTTTAATGAGTTTGTCCATATTCACCAACCAATTATCTCCGATTTGAGTAACATTATCACAACAAAACCAATTGATAGAAAAATTCTAATTACCAAATACTTTAGCTTTAGAAACAAGAAACCATCCTCTTCATTTAAAAAATTTTTTTTTTTATCAACATACACCAGAAAAACTATTAAAAAAATGGTTTCATTTTCGTATCCACTTCCAATATTCACCTTTCTGTGAGATTTAAAAACATTTTTACAACATATCTACCTTTTTTGGAGTTTCAGAAAATTTTGTCTATTGAAACTGTTTAAAATCTAAAACGAAAAACTCCTCACCTCTCCATGCGTACAGATGAAGATGTTGATTATTAACAAATAAAAACTAACATTAAAATGTTTATGGAATTATTAAAGAACTCATTAATTAGAAAATACTTGAATTTAATGGCTTAATTTAATTTGGGCGAATGAAGTAGAAAGTAAAGAATTTGAATAAAAATAGTAATAAGGGATTATGGGGTGGGAAAAGGAGTTTCCTCAATTTTCCCGGGCCACACTGGAACATAGGTCTCGCTGGTAATAGATGTTTTGAAGATGACCATCTTATAAGATCTTTAGAACCTCTCTGCTCTCATCTGGTACTACCAGATCAGACTGTCTGAAGATGTTTCCTTGATGTTTTGTTTTTTTTCCTTTGCAAAACTCAATCATGCCCCCCCCCCCCCAAAAACGATTTCCCTCCCTTCCCCCTCTTTCACTCAACCAAACACCATGAATAAATACTTAAACATAAAGAACTTGAAGCATAAAAACTTTCGCCAAAATGACCCATTTCTAACATTAAATAACCCAAAAAGGGTTGATATGCCGTAAACCAAAACATCTCTACCCTCAATATAGATTGTCATTTGTGGTTTATTTTTTTATTCTTAGGAGGTTGAACAATTACGACAAGAAAAACTAGAAATCGATCAACAACTGAAGAACTTATCAGGCCCGCCACAAGGACCTTATTTTCCCCCACCCCGAGAGAGAAGGTAAGCTATACTTCCCAGCAGCCATTCCTCTTTTTCGCAATGCTGTTTCTGATAAGGTTTTTGTACCATTTTATGATAAACTTGTAATTTGTCTACTGGGAGTATTGACGAGAATAGAAGTCTCTAAAATAATATTTTCAGAAATTTTTCAAATTTTGTTATACATCAAAATATTTCCTTTTTCTAAGCTGCTAAATTTTAATATTGTGCTTCCACTGACATAAAAAGAATGAATTCTTACGATGCATCCATTCAATTTGCATGCGATAAAAATGTTATTTCAAACCGAAGTCTCTTTAAATAACTGAAGTGAATCCAACCCAATTTTTAGTGACTATTGAATCACCAAATTGCTTGTAGTTTTTAAATAAGATTTATTGACAAAAAATGGTGTGAATGGAGAAAAGTCTCACCTAGAGACGTGAAAACATCTAAAAATATTTTCTTTCGATGAAACTTGATTCTGAATTTCTTTAATATATTTGATTTCTAATGAGTAAAAAAAGGGTACAACTATTAGTGAAATGGGATCAATTTTGATGACTTTGTCTTCATAACTTGGCTTGTATTGATTAAACTTTATTTGTAAGGACATCATCTATAGTGTAAATCAGTTTCTATATAACAATTATTAGGAAAATGGAACATCTTAGTATCATTACAACAACTAGCCTGGGAGACATACTACAGGGAAATTCCATGGCAAATCATCAAGGCCTAACACCACCCTCTTCAGATTTTTTGATTTTTTTTTAACACTATTTCATCTTCACCTAAAAACTAAGAGAAATGTGTAATATCAGAACCATTGGACTACTAGAACCTATTTTCTAAGCTAATTTAAATTAAACCAAATTTTGTTTTTTGAAGCCGGACGGTAGTCTACAAAAACTAGTGAGGTGAGACTTTTCTCCATTCACACTATTTTGAAGCGAAAACTTAATGAATTGCTTTGAAAACTTCACCATGTAAGGTTTTTAGAGCAAGGATTCCAAAAATGATAGTTAGAAAGGCTAAAAAGGAAGTAAAACCACTTTTTGGTCCATGTTGGTTTTATGCAGACGTTTTGAAAAATACTACATAGAAATTTAAAAATTGAAGAAAAAAAAACAGCATAACTGTGATAGTGTGAAAGAATAATCTTTATTTATAGAACTATTTAAAACACCTACAAAAAAAAGTTAAGAAAATTATGTTTCTGAATTTGAGATAAGGATTGATAATTTGTATAATTTCGATTATTCAGACTACTGTTCTCTCTTGTGTTTGTATTTATCTTCCTCCCACAAGGTAAGATGTGACATAAGGTCGGGAAAGTGGGAAAGAACCAGCGCTCGAGAATTTGAGCACTCTGGCTGTTTAAATATTGCCTGGGCAGCCTCGTCAGCATTTCCCGATATGAGCGCCTCAGGCAGTAAGCAATAAACTTGCTGGAGGACTGCACAGGACCGACAACCAATAGACCGGCGTAAATCCAGACCCGATGGCCCGGACAATACCAGTTTATTAGGCGGGTTTGTGTTATCACGTTTCGTCCGCTGTAACCTCCGACTTTCTTTAGGTGTATCCTTTCACACTCTGGAATCTGGACAGAATTTCGAACGGAAACCTTCATTTAATCCACGGGGGCAGCCATGACTTCAGTAGATTGGAATTCTTATTGCCCCCACACTGAGGATTGAACCATTAACCATCAGATGACTATCACTTAGAACTGAATTTTTACTTAGTACTATATCCACTGCGCCATGGGTCCTTCTGGACAGTTCTAGTATGAATTTTAGGAGCCTTAAACGTATTGTTTTGAAGTGGGACTACAAGTGCAGTAAGTTTATCAATATTCCATGGAAGTACTTGTAAAACAAGCACAAGGATGCAGCTCTGCGACGGTGCAGGACCTATTAGATTAAAGAGTCGTTTTTGCACCCTGTCCAAGATGGAAGGACAAGTGGTTTGTGTGGCAACAATACTTTGTGCACAGGTTAATGGTGGCTTTATAGAGATAGGATACTGGCATATGTGATAAGTTTACTGACCCAGTAAGAGTGCCCACTGTCTTGGCAGTATCTCGTGATAATGTGAGGATACTTTTATATAAGTAAAGTAGATTTTTTTTCCCCCTCCCTCATCTGACATTATAGGTTTAAAAACAAAAGTTTTATATGCCAATCTGTTCCGCCAGCCATCTTAGCAAAGTCCTCATGCATGTTTCCAGAAAATGTGTTTATTTCGTCCTTAAAAATCTATTAAATTTTCTCCGAGTTAGCTGTTTCTCCCAAATAACTCCTTTACAAAGAAGGTTGCAGCCATTTTTACTCTCATACTAATATCTACTCCTACCATTCCCATTAACACTGGGGCCCAATTGTTCATGACATAATAATGCCATGAACACTGTTTCTATTTCATTTTTCATATTAAGAATAAAGTGCACATTTTAAAATATTTCATGTTTCAAAATTTATGAGTAAAATTTGAAATGTAGAATTTTAATGTCAATTTACTAATTAAAATCTTTCTAAAATTGCTTCATTTATTTAGAGGCAGCAATGATCCATATGATGATCGGAGAGGACGTGGACCACAGCTGCGAGGAGTAAGGGGTATGGGTCGTGTGGGTAGGCGCTGGGCTAATGAACGGCATAGTGGTAACAATCAAGGTAAGCTGTTAGCATTGAGTTGCTGCATTTTGATTTAAAAGACTATTCCTCGGGTTTGTATGGTTCATTATTGACTGAATAATTATAGTGTGACATGTTGAGTTATTCTTTCTATTTTCATTTTACTAAATGCATGCAATGAGAATCCTTTTTGCATGTTTAAGTAAACTCTCCTCCATAAATTGCACTCGTTTCATTTTTCAAATCCTCTTGAATCAAGACATTAAAACATTTTTACTCAAACTTCACAAAATCTGACTATTTAGACGAATGCAGTTTTCAATCAATTTTCAAATTTTCATTATTTTTTCTTACAATGTTTTCAAGTTAAAACTTGTCAATCAGGTGTTGAAATCTGATGCTAAGTCTATTGTGGTAGCAAATCAAGATTCTAGCGACTGAGCCCTCAGATTTGAGATCCAGGCAGGGTTTAGTTTTTGTTGTGGTTAAAGTCTTTATGTGCAGTTGCATCACAGATGAATTCACCCAGATCCCGATGGATTGTATAGCAGAGCCACTGTGGGTGTCTCTTGTTAGCTCTGGCACAAACCCTACTTTCACTGTGAATCATTACGAGATTTGAGTGTAAAGGAAAACACTTCTACAGATATTTCCAATTCACTTGTAAAATAAATCCAGCATTTGAATCCTTGATTTCTTGTAGGCATGATGAGTTTTGTACAATTGTTGTTGTTTTTAATTGGTTAGTGTAAGCAAAATGTCATTTGGCAAATATTTGCCAATGTTGTGACAGTATAACACGATTCCACGTAAGAAAGATGCCTCCATGGTCAATAATATCGAAACCCTGTATAGATGTAAAATTGACAAGAAAACAAGTACATATTTTTGAAGCTTCATCAGCCAAAGTGATTTTGGTGAACTCCGAAACAAATATCGGCATTAATAGCTCTTTCCATGGATGGGTCAAACATATCCGTGGATGGAATAATAGCGGCAACCACCAATATAAATAAATCTGAATAAGGACTCGAGGAAAATAAAATACATACTTTTCTCGGACTCTGTTTAACCTGACAACAATTGAGAGAGGAAACTCCAATCTTCTTTACACGCATGAAATATTGGAAAGATGCCAATGACAGTGGTAGTCCTGGCGTGGCTTTCCAACTATGTCGACATCAGGGGAGGAAATCAAAGGGCTGACATACTTTCAAAAGAAATAACTAAGATGACAATAACAACTTATAAGCTTCAATATACAAATCACAAAACTAAGATCTTACACTACATGAAAAGAAAATGGCAAACATCAACCAACAGTTGGAAGAGAAAATGTGCAACCCGATCGGCGACAAGATAAAGTATTAAGCAGTCAGAATCGGACGTATATCTAACATCGACATACTTACTCAGTGGTGGCAGCGGCACGTTCTGCTACCACCTACTTTTAGGCGAACACATTCTAATCGATTGTACAAACTTAGGATTTCTAGCAGGTACTCCTCTATCATGCATCTAGCCTAACGAATAAGAGTGCTTAAAAATTAAATCACTTCCAGCTCCTACAGAAGAAATCAAAGATAGAATCAAATCACTATTTTATAAATACATTCTATGCTACAGGATTTATAGGGTTGATGTGCCATAACACAATCGCAATCAAGACTTTTCTAGAATTTTAAACTATATAGCAAAGAAATTTTCTCTTCTACATTCTTTCTGTTTGCCTCTTTAAACTGAGCAGTGTTTCGCTGGCAAGCTTTTCTTTTAAATCTTATTGAACCAATTGTATATTATGCTTGGCACAATGAATAAATATTTAAGTTAAGTCAGGGTCCATTTTTTTTATTTTTTATTTTTTATTTTTTTGTTAAGTCAATTTAAACTTTCCAAAGAATTGAATTTCCTTTTAAAAACTGAGATCTTAAACTGTATTTTCTTAATGAGTACAAACTATTCATTCAACTTTAAGTCAGTTTTCTCCTTTCTTATTGAGTACTAACTAGTTTTTTTCTTCTCATTCTTTGCTAATTGACGAGGGATTAATAATAATATAATAGACAAGGGATTAGTATCCTCATAAAAAGGTTCAATTCTTGTTATCAGTCTAATTTTATTACATATTCTCATTGTAGAATTTTGATTTGAAGATTTAGATCTAATACTACACGTCTTATTTTTACTAAAATGCCTCCCACTCTTCCCTTCATCAAAATGGAGTGAATGATTCGGAGCAATGTTGTCCCACTAACTCAAAAGTTCTAAAAGAGTGTTTGTTTTTGTCCTAAACTGAAATTTCTTATTAAAAAAAAAAAAAAAAAAAAAAGTAGCAGATATAAGATTTATGAATTTTCTCTCATTTGGAAACTTTTTTTTGTTTTTTTCCAGTGCTTTTGAAGCGGTAGCACGGTGTAACAGTGCCATGTTGATGCCGCTTGTGTGGATGATTCACTAACTGAGCCTGAGTTTAGAGAGACCACCTGCTTGGCATGCTCAGCTTGGTTTTCTTGAAACCTTCACAGGCAGCAGCTAACAGCATCCTCACACTTCTCCTCTTATTATTTCTACTTCTCAGTAACATTTATTGTAAATTCTTACTCAGTCCAATAAACGTGTACATATTTCAGCCAACTACACTCTTATGCATTTTAATCACTTGTATTTGATATCGGTGAGGCGCGTCTTTGTACAAGATATGCAATAACAAAAAAAAAACTTTCGAAGTTTTCTTTTCTTTTGCTGTGATTCGATGATTAAAAAAGAGTATATCTCAAAAATTTTATCAACTAAAATCATTAAACTTTATAAATTTTAGTCCACAATGAAAAATTTGAACAAATCTTATTTTGTGCAAACATCCGCTTCGCTAATAGTTTCATTTTGAACTGCAGTTTTTGTGAGTGAACAAAGCAGATGAGCCAATAAAGATAGAATTTTCTGTTGGCTTCGAGCTTTCTATAACTTGACAGATTTCAGAGATTCTAATCTAAATTTCCAGTTTCTATATTAATATTAATACTCCATTTAAGATTTACTTTGATGGTAGTTAATATTTATAGGTTTATTTCTTCTATACCTTTGATATGCTACTGATGGTTTCTTCAAAGAATATAATTTTCTAGATTTAAAAAAAAAATTTTTAACGCCCATAAGCAATGTTCTGTTTTGAATTCATCGTGGTAAGATTTAATTCTTTTTACAAAATAATCTTCAGCTATTTCTTAAATTGGGCAATTCGAATGCGATTTGCATAATCTTGATCTTTAAATCTAGAATAAATACCTCTACAAAAGTTTTCTCGATTGATTTCTATTTGTTTTCAATCCCCTTGCAAATATTTCTATTGAAATTTACTTGCTTTAAATACGTTGAATTTTTCAAGTTTTTTTTTTATCTAAAGTAAAATTTCTAAATAATTGATTTTCGAAATTCCCGAATGTCATTCATTTTTTCCCCTCGATCCTGGAAGTATGTAAATAATGTAACAGTTATATAAATTATTAGCAGCACATTATAATTTCTATGATCAAAAAGTAAAACATCATATTTTCTGTTTATGAATGGCCACACCCTCCGATATTGTATTCATCATTGGATTCCTCATGCTTGTTTGATCTTTGCATAGGACTTTATTTTCAATTGCAAACCCAGGATAGCCACACCACGTATATATTATAAGTACTGTCTATGATGAAAATTACTTTGAATGTGTGTAATTAACCACTTGTGTCAGTTCTGTTCTTAAAAGAATTCATTAAATGTTATAGTATTTAGTTTGCTTATTTATTTTGAATTAAGTACTTATTTAGTTAGCTTTAGAGTTTTTATTTGGAGTGGGATCACTTTTTGTTTTGTACATATGCACTCAAAATATTGGAATAAGTTTTGAAATGATTGGATTTTATTTAAGACACTTTTGTTTCTGATGATCCCATTTGTGCACTCCTTAAGTTAATTTGAATGTTTTCTTCAAGCATTCATTAGGATTGAGATTCATGTTGGCTACCTTTCTGAATGTTTTCAATCTAGCCAGAACTGTTATGGCCACACGAATAAAATAAATGCTTTACTCAATTTATCTATCTATATAATGCACTTTATTGATTGTAGTGTTGGCAATATTTTGGGAATATTTAGTCTTTGTTGTAGATCTGCTATGAAACTGTAAAACTAGTAAAGACTAAATATTGTGTGCTATAATCTGGATGTGAATTCGATCACTATTAAATATAAACGACAATTTTGTTCGTAAGAATCAACTTGGTCAGAGGGACAAACTTTTTTGGTTTGTAACTTATATTTTATTACTGACATAAAAGTAAAATATATTCTGAAAAGACGGAATATTGAAGGTGGAAATGTCTTTTAATCTTGACTTCTTGAAGCAATAATAAACGTCCAAATTTACAGGGTTTTTTTTTATATAAAGTAATTAAATTTAAGTGATATTTTTTCACAAGAAATATAATCCTTACTTTTGTGTATTTAGTGAATTATCATTTTTTTTTTTTTTTAAATATATAAAACACCCCACCTCTTTAAATCTTTGAAAACTGCATTGTGTATATCATAGAATCTGCACATTTTAATTTTATTTATTACAAAGCATATTTTATATCTGAATCTGAAAATTACTTTAAAAAAAAAATTTTTTTTTTCAGTTTGATTAGATCTCTGAATAAATCAAAGTAATTTTAGTTGTACACATTTTAAAAAAAAAAATTGTGTTTTTTTGGTAATATATTATGATTTTGACATAAAATTTATCAGAAATGAGTATCTAAGTGTGACTATTATATTAACATGAAATACAATTAACTTTTAAATTTGTTGATCGTTTTGAAATGATCCAAAAACTATATTGCTTTTTAAAAATATTTGCTAACTAATTTTCTTTATTCTAAATTAACATTTTTGGCAACAAATGAGTTTAAAAATTAGATGATATTAAATAAATAAAAAATGTAATTTAAAGTCCCTTTTTTTCCTATTAAAAATTCGGAAATATATAAGAAAAACGAAGATCAATTATAAATTATTGTTAATAATAATGTAACAACTTAGTATTTTTCTTACATTTACTGCATGAAAACTGCTTGTAAAAACTGCTTTCTGGTTTTTAAGATTAAAAGTTATTCTTTAATGGAAATGCCCAACTTTGGGCATATGTTTAAAAAGTGAAGTATGGTTCTGCTGGGTCTCTTGCAACCACTTCCCAGCATTACCTCCTGAAGGAGGAGCGGGGTGTGTTAGTTTATTGCTGAACGTCAGAGGTACCGATACGAGGGAATATTGACATGTTCATTCCCAGCTATTTTTGTAACCTTTCAGATTCTCCTTTTTGAGGGAGAACTGACTTCAGATCTAACCTTGTGGAACAGATAAATAACGACTACAGTGATGATGATCTTTAAACTTTTTATTTCATGCAAAAACGTTTTTTACCAGAAATCTTATTGCGATCAAGTAAAATTTGAAACATTTTATAAATTTAAGATGTTACGTAATCTGCATTTTAATCTACAAGGGAGGTAACACATCTTAGACTACACCCCCCCCCCATAAAAAGCACATCTTTTACTATTATATCGATAAAACACGATGTAAATGAAAGCACATCTTTTGCATTTTATCGATAAATGAAAGCACTTACTTTAACTTAATATCTAAACTATGTTTTAAGTGTAGGAATTGTTTTTCAGGTTAAAAGAATATTTTTAATTATTTAACTCTAACTTAGTTTGGATATTTTATTTGTTTTCAATTTTTTTTTTATTCTTTTGAAAAGTAATTTTCAAAAAAAAAAATCTATAAAAATCATATTTTATTTCAACAATTGCTAGCATAAAATTTTGTTTTGAGTGTTTTCTTGACAAACTGTTTTCTGTTTTTTAAGGTGATGATCCTATTTCTCCACGCCCTATCTCAGACTGGTCTACTGAGGTTGTGGAGGAGGAGCGTCGACAGGCCGGTTATCTAACAGATAGTGTCCTCAGTGGGCGGGGACGGGGATTCAGAAGGGGACGGGGACGAGGGCGTGGCGGGAGCAGTAACTATAGGGATTCTGGTGAGTAACAGAAACTCAATGTTATTCTTTTCATAAAAAGGTTGCTATTGCATGGTTGTTTGCTTCCCCCATTCCTTTGGCTGCTGGCATCAGCTATGACAGGTTTTTTGGGGTTTTTTTTTTTTAATAGGTAGAAAAAGATGTTTCAATTAACCTTTCCTTACAATACCTTTTTATTAGTGTTTTTTTTTTTTTTTTTTTTTTTTAAGTTGTGCAACTTAGAATTTAAGAAATGCAAATATTACTGCCATATATACTTGAGGGCATTAGTTATCTTACAACATTTCTCTAAAATACTGTAATCACTCCTTCCATGGCATTAAATCTTTACCCCCCCCCCCCCTCCTCTGGTATTTGTGAAAATCTATAATGATAGTCTGTTAGTATAGCCGTTATTACTTATTTATAATCATGAACTTTTTGAGATGCAAAAAAAAATTTGATGTTTCAGTTAGTTCTTCATTGTCAAACCTAACATTATATGGCACAAAATGACCGATAGGGTTACTGTCTCATAAAGCGAAACCTAATATCTAAAACCTAGAGAAATGGTTTTTAATATCTTCCATAAAATATCTCCATCTACAGCAGGCAAAGGTATTAAGTTGATGAACAAAACAGACACCTCAAACACACACGAGAAGTAAATGTGTAATTTACATGGGTTCAGATTGTATAATAGATTTGTAGTGTAAAATTCACTTTGATATTCCTCTATTTCTTTCTCAAAGTTCAAATTAAAAATTTGCACTTTCTTCTTAGCTCCACAAATATTTCACTCTCCATTCCCAGCACGTCTTGCCATTTCAGAAATTCAGTGCAAATAACATTTTCTTAAAGAGTAAATATTAATTTTAGTCTTTCTGGCTATCTGTTGCAGAACAAATATATTTGCAATATCATTAGAAATTCCATTCTTTAATTATTTTTATAAAAGATGACTCTGAAACGATTTTGTTATATAATTTTGCTTCTCAACTGTTGACTTGATATTATGTTTCATTTGTAATACAAGTTTGTCTTCCGGTTTTGATCCCGAAAGGAGCGAAACGACTTGCAGCATAAAATATTTGTTACTATCGATGTTGCCCAGCTGGTGGAGGGCTTACAAAAAAATAATTCAAGATAGTCAGGTGAACTAATTTTTGTTTAAAATAGGATTTTTTTAAAATGCATTTTAGTTTTCTTGATTCTAATAAACATTAGATTATTAGTAACAAAAAAGAAAATCAATTTAGCCAAATTACGTATAGATGAGAAACACAAGGCACACTAGATCTTGTCTGATAATTTTAATATAAGAATTCTAAAATCTCAATTAAAAAATAAGTTCAATACCCCTTTTAAAAGGTATTGAACTTCCCTTTTTACTCGAGATTTCATATCCTTATGAATTGTAGATAAACATTTAAAACAATTGTTTTTAAACTTGTTAGGGTGGAAATAAATCAAACTTAAAAAAAAAAAAAATTAAAATCACTTCAATAATTCTAAAGAAATTATTTTTTTTACTGAAAAAAAAGATTTTAATGGAAATTATGTGAAGTAAAGAAAAAGATAATGTTAACAATCAGCGGCTGAACCATTTCTATAGATAAGGAGTTGGGGGAGTCAACCTTACTGGAGTTTTTTTCTGTGTGCTTGTGTTCATTAATGTTATTCTCTTTGCACTATCTTTACACGTTATATCAATCTGCGTGTTTGTAGAATTTAGAAAGAAAAGTATTTCTTGTTTTATTTATTTTTATGAATTGTATTTTATTCAGTAGACATTAAATTTATATTTACAAAAACGTTTCTAAACCGAAAATAGTATCAATAAATTCAAGAGCAGAACGAAAGGCTGTTTGCAACATTGCTTGAAGACAATTTAATTAGGTTCATAAATCAAATTAGTTTGATATGCAAGTAACTTAAAAAAAAAATACTAATGTTTTTTTAAAACTATAATGTTTATCTGAAATAGAGCACAGGTAGAGCCATATAGAAATTTCTGTTTACGTTTATTAGCAGCTGGTGATGTTTAAATTATAAACAAAAAATGACTCCTGTCTAACAATCTTCCTAGCCGGAATAAGTATTTTTTGAGAAACTCTAGCAAAATACATTATTTACTTGCAAAGAACATGGTAGAAGGAAGACAAATTAGTTAGGGATGTGAGTTCTCTGCATTTTGGTTGAAATCTGCTTTTTTATTTTTTTAAAAATTTATTTATTTTTTTAAACTAATTTCTGCCCAATCGCTAGAGCTAAACTTTATTTTTGCGTTGCTATTTGGCTGGATTTTATTTCTTTTCGTTATTTTTTTTCCTATTTTTTCTCTCTTCCTCTTCTCTCAATCTTGCCATGCCTTTTTCTCTCTGAAAACAGAAAATGTTTTTTTTTCCGTGAAGGCTGACACTTCAAACTATTCATGAATGGAGTAGGGGAGTTAGATGACTTGTTTCGGATTGGAATTTCATCTCGATATAGTTTGTTTTCTTGCCATTGGTTACTCACATCCATGATTAGTTAATAAGAATCTTATATCGATTTATTAGATGCAGTGCTATTTAGGTCTAAGTTTGAGAATCTGACTTCATATATTAGTTATAGGGACTGATAATGTATCATTATATTGATCTTTTACATTGAAAAATACCGTTTCTATGTCGCATTATATTCATATAACTTGGTGCATACGGGCTCTAACAGTTTTGTTTATACCTGTTAAAAATAGCTTACAGAAACCCAACAAATGTAACTGCCATAACTAATCTTATATATTAGCTTTTATTGTTATTAAATATTAATTTAGCAGACGTGTAGAAATCTTTTTTGTATTACACGATTGCTATTCAATTAACGTTTATATATTCAAGTGATCTTATAATGAACTTGTGGCTTGGACTCTCTAAGGAAAATAAGTTTAAAAAAAAAATAGCCTCTCTTTTAAATGTTTAAAGAAAATTAAACTAAATTCTAAATGACGAGCAAATGAAAGAAAAAGAATAAAATAAAAAATAAAAATTTCAAAAGCTCTTTAGTTTGCCAACACCTGCTAAAAACATTTTTTTAAATGGAAAATGCATGAATATCAAAATGTTTATGTAATTTGTAGACCTTGCGCATCTCTAAATTATAATGTTGATGTTCCGTCCAATGCATGCCGGCATGTAAAACGGATGGTAAACTGAATACAACGATGATATACTAACATTTATTACCGCCAAGAATGTTTTGTCTGGGGAACTTGTTGATTTCACTTGAAAAGATACTGATTTTTCAATGTTTTGAAAACTTTTATCGACATTTTGAAGAGTCAGTTCATTATAGAATTCAATTATATATATTTTTTATTTTTTTCAAAACTGTCGATTTAATTAATTGAAGGAGGATTGTTTTATGTTCATAGATAATATGAAATTTAGTTCAGATTTTAATTTTAAAATTAGTGTTGAAATTTCTAGCTAGAAAATGTAAAAATTGGCTAATCCTCCTCCTGCAAAACGTGAAATCTATTTCTTTCCTTGTCTCTCACTGGAGTAACAAACTTCTCCAATGTTTGTTTTTTTTTCTCTTCATATTGAAACCTTGTAACTTTGCTATTTTTTTCGATCCGATAATTTTTGCCCTTTCAATAAAATTATCTAACCGGTTAATGATTTAAATTTTCTGAAGTTCCCCATATCTAACAGCGTTGAATGTAGAATGCATCTACGGCACTGATGCTCACGGTGTTGTGAATGCAGGGGGAATAACTAGGTTTGACTAAGAAAATAAGCATACAATGGAAAGAGAATTTAGAACGCTGAAATAATCAATCGAACAATGTTATGTAAAAACTAACATTATTATTATTTTTTATAGGGGGATCATACTTTTTCAGGCATTTACATGTGCTTTTACAACCTGGAACCACTACATATTTTTAAACGAACTTGAGCATCAGCGGCAGAATGAGATGCGTTAAAAAAATAATTAACATGAAAATTTATATATTTTTTAATTAGTATTTATGATTAATTTAAAAAAAAAAAATTCATATTTTTAAACAAAGGTTTTGGTCTTATGCCAAAAGACACATCCGAAAAATGTTGGGGACCAGAACTGAGTTGTTGCACTTTCATCTCAGAGTTTCTTTAGCGAAAAAGAGAAAAAGAAGTGTTCCCGCGTATAATTCTTGCAATCAGGGAGCAATATGTGATATAATTTCATTTTAGTTAATTAACAAGTTCATTTAATTTTTGTTTTTGAATTTGAAATTGCGTCCTTCGAAAATTATCTTTTTAATGATTAAAGATATGTTTAAAAATATGTAGTGGTTCCAGGTTGTAGAAGCACACGTAATTGCCTGGAAAAGTAGACCCCCCCCCCCCCCCCAAAAAAAAAAGAATGTTAGTTTTTACATAACATTGTTTCATTGTTCGATTGATTATTTCAGCATCCTAAATTCTCTTCATTTTATGCTTATTTTCTTAGTCAAACCTAGTTATCTCCCCCCCCCCCTTACATTCGCAACAACGTGAGCATCAGTGCCGTGTCTGCTTCAATTAAAGTATAATGGCTTTATGTAAACAAACTCTTTTCTCTTTATTTAAAAACAAAATCAAAGTAGCCAAATTTTAAATATTTTCTATTTTGACATAAAATAGATGAGGGAAAAAATTTTGTCCAATTTAATTTTTAACTTGTAAAACGAAGCATTCGGAATTGCTAACTAAACTTTCAACATGGTGATTATGGTTCTATTTTGTCTTTGGCGTCTCATTAAAATGAAAATATTCTGTATGTATAATTTCACCACCAAAGCAATCGTGTGTGTTGTAGAGAAAAAGTAAGTTGGAATCACCAAAAAAAGTAGAAAGAATTAAAAAATCATGCGTTTTCAATAAGTTCCTAGAAAATGTTTTAAAAGAGTAAAAATAAAACTTGCTGACCGTTTTCAGCAGGGAGAGAAAAGGGCGCTGAGGCAAATGTAGGGGGAATAACTAGGTTTGTAAAGCATAAAATGAAAAGAGAATTTAGGACGCTGAAATAATCAATCGAACAATGTTATGTAAAAACTAACATTATTATTATTTTTTAATTAACGTTTAAGAATTAATTAACATTGAAATTTCTATTTTTATTTATTAAAGAATGAGATATGTTAAAGAATTAACATTGAAATTTATATAGAAAGTTCTTGCAGATATAATTAGTCAACAAATTCCTACTACGAAGATTGTGTATTTTGGTAGCGTGCCATTATTATCCAAACAAGTTTGATTCAAACCACTTTTTGAGTGATCTTCTGAGTATCGATCAAACAATTACAACTCTCTCTCTCGGCGTATCGCATACCACTTATCTGATACAAGTGCAATTAAACCCCACATAACTATACCTAATTTAAAAAAAGATACATTTGAAAAATGTTTTTAATTAGCCGTAATTTGCAATTGACTCACGAGGTCGTCACTCTCTTACTAAGTTTCTGTCTATTACTCTCACCCTCTCTCACTGTATTCTATGTGACCTGCCCACTGTTACTTTATACACTCTATCACTTGTTTCTGTCACATTTCTCTCTAACAGTCCAAGGTAATAAAACTATAAAGCACAAGACAGGAATAGTCCCCATATAAAGCACAAGACTGGAATAGTCCCCATATAAAGCACAGGACTGGAATAGTCCCCATATAAAGCACAGGACTGGAATAGTCCCCATATAAAGCACAGGACTGGAATAGTCTCCATATAAAGCACAAGACTGGAATAATCCCCATATAAAGCACAGGACTGGA
This sequence comes from Sepiola atlantica, assembly GCA_963556195.1. NCBI lineage: Eukaryota > Metazoa > Mollusca > Cephalopoda > Sepiida > Sepiolidae > Sepiola > Sepiola atlantica. The sequence goes on from OY744526.1 coordinate 154,427,435, forward strand.
ATAGTCCCCATATAAAGCACAGGACTGGAATAGTCCCCATATAAAGCACAAGACTGGAATAGTCCCCATATAAAGCACAGGACTGGAATAGTCCCCATATAAAGCACAAGACTGGAATAGTCTCCCATATAAAGCACAAGACTGGAATAGTCTCCCATATAAAGCACAAGACTGGAATAATCCCCATATAAAGCACAGGACTGGAATAGTCCCCATATAAAGCACAGGACTGGAATAGTCCCCATATAAAGCACAGGACTGGAATAGTCCCCATATAAAGCACAGGACTGGAATAGTCTCCCATATAAAGCACAAGACTGGAATAGTCTCCCATATAAAGCACAAGACTGGAATAGTCTCCCATATAAAGCACAAGACTGGAATAGTCTCCCATATAAAGCACAAGACTGGAATAGTCTCCCATATAAAGCACAAGACTGGAATAGTCTCCCATATAAAGCACAAGACTGGAATAGTCTCCCATATAAAGCACAAGACTGGAATAGTCTCCCATATAAAGCACAAGACTGGAATAGTCCCCATATAAAGCACAAGACTGGAATAGTCCCCATATAAAGCACAAGACTGGAATAGTCTCCCATATAAAGCACAAGACTGGAATAGTCCCCATATAAAGCACAAGACTGGAATAGTCCCCATATAAAGCACAAGACTGGAATAGTCCCCATATAAAGCACAAGACTGGAATAGTCTCCCATATAAAGCACAAGACTGGAATAGTCCCCATATAAAGCACAAGACTGGAATAGTCCCCATATAAAGCACAAGACTGGAATAGTCCCCATATAAAGCACAAGACTGGAATAGTCCCCATATAAAGCACAAGACTGGAATAGTCCCCATATAAAGCACAAGACTGGAATAGTCCCCATATAAAGCACAAGACTGGAATAGTCCCCATATAAAGCACAAGACTGGAATAGTCCCCATATAAAGCACAAGACTGGAATAGTCCCCATATAAAGCACAAGACTGGAATAGTCCCCATATAAAGCACAAGACTGGAATAGTCCCCATATAAAGCACAAGACTGGAATAGTCCCCATATAAAGCACAAGACTGGAATAGTCCCCATATAAACCGGGAATATTACAAGTATTAATACTGTTTAACAGAGACTGGATTTTATCTTTTTATTTAAAAAAAAATGAAACTGGTTTTGCAAACTCTTTTTTTCCTGATTCTAATAGTCTAACCTGAGATCAATGAGTGACCCAACAGGTATTTATTTTTTTAATATATAAGTTGTAGTTGCTGTCTGTTTAAAAATTTCTAGAGTGTTTTGGATATAGACACACATGACGATATATCGTGAAACTACATTACTCGGTCCACTTGGATAGATATTTAATTTTGGAGTACAATATCGTGAGCTATGCATTCATGCTGCTGCTGGACATCCAAAAAAAAGAAATGACTTGACTTTATTTTATTTGATTTATAATAAAAACTAAAAATTGTATTATGGGTTCTGGTACTTCGAGCAGGAATACACAGGAATCCTCATAGATCTCTGGGAAACACTGGGTATGTCTCGGTGGATTAAAGCCGATACATTTATTAAAACTTATTTCCACTTTTGGCCCCACTCTAAAACTTGTACTAAAATTTGATATTGATCATCATATTCGGTCTAATGCCTGTTTTACAGCTGGCATGCATTCGACGATGAAATAAATAAAAATAAACGAAACTGAGCACAACTCTGAAATCTTGTACGAAATAAATATTAACATGAAATGACCCACAAGGGTCGATATGCCACTAAACTCGCCAAACCAAAAATTGAATATTATAAAATGGCTTCAGGGAGATGAAATCTGGACAGTATAGGGAGATGTGCAGAACAGGACTTTTCTGGTATGGTCACTTAGAAAGAATGGATGAGAGTTCTTGGGTTAGCAGATGTAGAACAACTGAGATAGCAGGGTCAGTTCACAGGCAAACATGGGAGGAAGTGATAAGAATGGACTTGAGAGAAAGGATAAATAAAGAATCTGGCTATATATAGGTCAGTTTAGAAGTCAGTTTCTAAAAGACAATGCATGCCAGCATGTTAAACTGACGTGAAACCGAATATGATGAAAATGTATAAATATATATATATATATATATATATATATTAGTGGTATGGCTGGGGTAGGAGCACGTATGGTTCTTCATTCAATCCCAGGCAATTTTAGGCTTTCATGTTAGTATCTATATATCTCTATATTTTTATAATAAATATTTTTCACCATTCACATGTTTCTTGTAAGCCAAGACTCCTCAGTGTGGCTACATATGATAGTACCACTGGTCGTGGGATTCGGACACAGGATTAAAGTCACCTTTGATTTCCATCCAACATCTACAACTTCAATTAGGAGCTTTTCATATTTTCCCTAAAGGAATATATAAAGCATGCGAGGTCTGAGTTAAAGGTGTCAGGATATCTCCTGTTAGAGGTACAGAGTATATATATCTCTATATATATATATATATACACATCATTTTATAATTTATGGGCAAAGCAAGTCATCTGGTTTACAATTGTTTCTGAAAATCTGCATAGCAAACAAAAATTCAGGTAGTGTACCATAAACGCAACCATGCAAACATAAAAATTGCCGAACAGAGAAAAGTCTAGTTATCCATCACTCCAAAAAAAAAAAAAAAAATTTAACAATGATTGTGAAAAACAATTGATGTAGTAAGTTAAAAATGCAAAAATGGGTTACCAATAGCTTCCATATCGAATTATTAAGAGAAAAACACTGGAGAGTTCCAAATATGGAAAAAAAAAAAAAATTAAAACTAGCAGATCAAGGTATTTGTTTAATTACAATGCAAGGGAAATAACTCTTATAGCTAGTTTGTGTAGGGCACTGTAAGTGTAGTATTAACACAGCATGACGTCGCTAGCTATATGTGTATCGTTCCTTTCATTAAGTAGAACGCTCTTATGACGTCAAGCCGCCAGATAAAGTGTTAAAATTATCACTGTTTATTTGTTATTCAGCATTGGCCGAGTGGTTCTGGACATCGGGATTTGAGTTGCAAAATACTCAGAATCCGGGGGTTCGAATCGCATGACCAGTAGTGAATAGTTATATCTCTATGTTGATGAGTCCCGATTATAAAGGACAAAACGTATACATACATAGATAATAAACAAAATAAATATTTATTTATTTTTATATATATATATATATATATATATATGAGCGTAAAATGCATGATATATCATAAATGAAATGCTGTGAAAAAAGACGAGAAAAAAACAAATTTTAAATACAGGAATACAGGTCGTTTTTGTTTTTTCTTCTTCCCTGTATATAAAATTTGTCTTTTCACACATACACACAACACACATACATAATAATCCAGGTAAAATAAACATCCACAGGACAAAATTCAAATAATTTCGACCGGACTTATAAAGAGTGCTTAATATAAAATAGAGCTTTTATATATATGATTATTTTCATTTATACTGCCATGTCGATGTTATCGATCAACAGCTGTTAGAAACTGAGATCTCATCAGGTAGAATGAAAATCTGATCCTTCCCTTGAGTCATATTTGGAAAGAACCAAATATGACCTACGGGAAGGATCAGATTTTCATTCTGCCTGATGAGATCTAAGTTTCTAACAGCTGTTGATCGACAACATCGACATGCCAATGTCACGGATCATGTACATGTCTGTATAAATAAAAATATATATATATATATTTTATGTATATACACATATAGTATTATTTGGTGATATATATTGTGTCTAGATTTTCAGTATTTCAAAAGTGCTCAATACGCGAGTAGAGCTTAGTAGTATGAAAATGTATCTATGGCTACACAAGGGCGTTCACATGGATACCTCCTAAGTTAATTGCCATAGATATATTTTCATACTAGTTTATGTATATGTATTAGTAGTAGGTTTGTTAGTGCAGTAGTTCTAGGGACTTGTCTGTTGATAACATTTGGAGTTAGCTGACGGCTCAGATTTCGAATCTCTATGTAATAGGTATTGTATAAGATAACCGTGAGAGCAATACTTGCTTGTACTTGGAAAAGAAATTCGCTTGAGTGGGTTGAGCCGGCGCCATCCATCCTTGCAACTGTGTCCCTCACAAAGGCCGAACAAGCCTGATGATTTGAGGTCAACGATTGGGTGATCTCTCGCCATTTGCTGTTCCTACGGAAGCTCATGTTGGGTTCCATGTCAACTTTAACTGTCATCAGCAAGACTTTTCTTTGTTCACCACATCATTTTTCCAACCCTGTTGGGGAACTGGGGCAATTGCTTCGTAGATGACCTCCCCTGGTTGACGGTAAAGGGTATGACCCAGTCAGCCAGGTGTCTCATGAGGATGACTTGTTGCAGGGAGTTAACTTAGCAACACCAACGTATTGTTGTTTGAGACGAAGTGCTGCCATCGGACACTAAGGATACGATGCAGGCAATAGCACAGTCAGCCCAGAGAGGGAAATATTGGAAATAGTTCAGTATCTTGGCTTTAAATAATCACCCGACATTGGTTGAGACTTCATTAGAAGTGTATTACTAAGCCAATTTTAATGAAAAGAAAGATTTCAATTTCTAGAGTTGGTCTGGGTATAAATTACCATATTTGGGCATTTGGGGGCAAAACATTTTCGGGCATACCCTTCCATAAAATGATCACCTGATATTAGAGGACTTGTTGAAAGTGACGCACATTGAAAAGAAAATTGAATTATGCATACCTTCTTGTAGACAACAAATTAATCAATTCACTAACAACTCGAACAGAGCATCGTCATTGCTCAAAGGGCCAAATACTTGGTTGGCTTTCTTGCGGTATCTTGTTGAATGTCCATATTCTGCACAATGTTTCACTTCGATCCGAATGTTATTAACTTTAGGATCTGATCCGAACCACAATCTGTGGATGACATTCTCCAAGTTATCAGACTAAAAAGTCTTCCAAGACAACTTGAGGCGGATCGATCGCAGAATTTTGTTGTTGGCTTTCAAGCCTGATTCATCAAGACACTTCAACCCGCAACAATCATTCATCTCCCAAAAATGGGCAAGAATTTGTGCAATGTTGGTGTGACACTTAGCCATGTGGCATCTTCTGGGTTAGAAGATTTCTTCTTTTGTGTGGTTGGGAAGCTTTTGCGGTATAACAGATATAGAGTGGTGCACAACTTTTTGCATTCTTGAACGTTGATGTTCTTGTCGGATGAAAACAATCATAGATTCACGGAAAGATATGGTCCAATCTGTGTCATGGCACTCTGGAAATGTTCCGGTAACATCTGGATGACAATTTCTCTTCCGCCATGATGTAAAATTCGCCTGGCTGTGTTACCAGTTGTGGAGGTTCCGACTTTACCTGTCCCATCTGGGAATTGCCATCTCTGCCCTAGCACTTCCTCAAGTTGCTTCTGTATCTCTTGTTTGGCATTTTTGAGGAATTGGTGATAATTAGATGTCTCTGATTCTGTTCATTCGAATACTTCAGCTCTCAGATGGACAGAAATTTTCATGTGATGGTCAAATATTCATAGCAACGCATAAAGAACTTTTACCGATATAACTTCATGGTTTGGAATTAGCTTGTTTGTTGGCCCTTTGCATGTGGCATCATCATTACGTTTTACAATGCTCCCATCATCTCGTCCAACCTCTTCAAACAAAGAGTGTAAGTCAGCAACTGTTCTGGTAATTTCAACCCCTTGTTGTCCTATGACTGGATTATGACAGTCCGCTCTTGAGTGGTAGAATCTGTCACAGTATGCTCCATCAATACCCAGATACCAATGGGCAGCCTTCATGTGCATCGTATGCGAAGCAACAGTAACTTTCACAGGAATTTTAAATTTTATTGTCTCTAACCACTGTTATAAATCCATCATTTTTCATTGCATTTATATCGCCGTCAAAAACTTGAAGTCTTTCAGTTGATTCCTTGCCCAATTGCAAGTATGATGCAACTATTCGTATGGTCCGAAAAGTCGGGAAGGCCTAGAAACTGAATACTGCTTTTTAACATGGAAAGCGTTGATTTTTGGGGTAGTTTCGATGCCATTTTTAGATTTCTCGGGTCAAAAAACTTATCTTTGTGAATTTTTAGTGTCATAACATGGGAGAAACTCAAAATATGTGAGAAAATGTTAATATCTAGATGTCGCTCGGAAAGGTATTTGAACCTCTCAACCTCTTCAAGAACATCACCAATGAGCAGCGAGGATTCTTGTCTTCGAATGATTTATTTTCATCCTAATCCATGATGTAACATGCTGAAGTTCATTAATAGCTGACTGGACATCAGTAAATGTTTCACTGAGTAGCACGATATCTGTATAGTCAAAGTCCTTGACTGCAGAGTTACGACTAACAGTGATACAGGAAATTGTTTTAAGGCATTTGAGGTGACCCAGTCAATGGCGTAATTGAAAAGTGTTGGTAAAATCACACTTCCTTATATGCGTGTTGATCAGTAGAAGACTGAGAAGTTAAGGCTGAATACCATCTGTTTGCATAACCTTCTAGAAGGTGCCACCGTCGACAGGCGAATGCAGCAGCGAAATCAATGAAACAGACGACTGTTCTTTGCTGGAAGCACCAATAATGTTCGATGATTCATCTGAGTGTGAAGATGTGATCAGTTCAGCAATCGGCTGGACCGAATACCACGTCGGTTTGGCCTTGTTCTCGAGTCACGTTCTCATTGGAATCGTTTTAGAACAATCAAAGTGAATGTTTTAACAAACATGTTGATCAGGCTGATACCGTGGTAGTTGCTGTAGCAGCGCATATCACCTTTTTAAAGAATTGTACCAGTGTTGCATCATTCCAGTCTTGGGAGAACTTCAGTCTCCCAAACACCGTTAACGTGATGGATGGCAAGCCCTAGTATGTTTGCGATGTGTTTGAAGATCTCCGCAGAAACGTTATTTTTGTCTGCAGCTTTATTTTCAAGATTTTGGATAACAATCTCTTCAAGCGTGGGCGTGTTGTTTGGCAATCATAACGAGTTGGATCAGTGTTAATAGAGTAGTTTATGGAGGTTGTTGATCGTGGTTTAGCAGATTGGCAAAGTAATCTTTCTATTAAGATTGGGGCTTGATTTGGTTACCACTACTTTGTGCTCGAACAGAGCAGTCTGTAAAGTTTATGGAGTCCCCAACAGCTGAGGCATATTTTAGGTCTTCTGCCACTTTCCTTCAGAATGTATTTTGGTCAGCGCAAGCAGAACGGAGAGGTTCATGGCGTAATTGTATGAAGTCTTCAGATTTGTGGCATCGAGCTTGTTTTTGCTTTTTCAGCAATTTTAATTGCGTGGCCCGAGATCCAATCTTTGTCTTTTCACCTGATGGTTCAGAGTATCTCAGACATCACGGATTGGAGATTACGCTTGACAGTTTGTTGAAGCTTATCTGAGGTAGCATCTTCAGATTTATGTACTTCGAGATCGTTGAACTGATTCGATAGTTCTATGCAGAATGCATTATTGGTTTGTTTACTTATCAGTTTTGAAATGTTGTATCTGAGAAGTTTAGCACATGACTTGATGCCCTTGAGATGAAGATGTAGTTTTGCTTGTCTCAATACATGATTGGAACCGAATTTGCTACTGGTTTCTGCGGCCCGGAACACTTGACAATCAAGGATGCTTGACAACCAGCAGTGTTTAACAAGAAAGTGGTTGATTTGGTTTGCTGTGACGCTGTCATTGAAGTATCAAGTAAGTAGGTGTCCCCATGGATGTTAAAAAAACTTGTGCTGGATACAGTCATTTGGTTTGACAAGTCTTTCACAATTAGCAAATTGGTCTCCAAGTGCAAATCGTCCGAGAATATGACGATTGCTGATGTCATCTGTACGAGTGCGGGCATTCCAATCACCCGCAATAATTGGGTGGTTCAAAAGTATGCGATTAACAGTACCATGCGAATTAGTCATTGTAGAAAGAGTTTTTATCTTGATTGTCAGCGTTAAGGGTGAGAGCATAGACGGAACTAACATTGAGAACCGAACCTTTCAAGCGGATACGGGCTAAACTAGGGGAGGGGGGATTGGTTCCCAGCGGAGGTGTAATGCGTTGGCACTATCATTAAGAGTGAAAGCAACTCCGTGAAGATCAGTTATAGGTTGAACCATTGTGATAGAGGTGGTATGAGACGTGTTGAGAAACTTTGCTTTTACGACAGCCTGTATCGGGAAGCCTGCCTCTCAGAAGTTATACTATGTCAAATGTACGTGAAGAGGAAGTACATTATGAGCGCTTGGGTTTCTTCCTGCATCAAAATTCTGATGCGCCAATAAGCAAAAAAAAGTCATTTCTATATATCATGGTCATCCCAGTTTGCTAATTTGACACTTGCATAACTGAGGCAGCGAGCATGTTAGTTTCTGCGGATCCCATACCAGAAAAGGAGCAAAAAGGAATGTATGGAATATCTTGGGAGTAGTAAATTCACTAGTAGTCCCTAACCGCACGTATATTCCTGTTGGAAGAATGTCTTGTTAGCCGCAGATTATCCAATTTGAAGCTGTGAGTTGCTGGATCAAACGCTTTTTGGTTTTCACCAGAGCCCTGATTAGTCGGTTTGTGGTCCTAATACCGCTAGGTGAGAGTAATGGATAGAAACTTAGAGATGGGTCACTTGGTGAGTTAAGTGAAAATTATGGCTAATAAAAATAATTAACATTTGAAGTTTTTCCAAATATCAATTCCAAAACTGAGCATGTCTTTTTAGTGATAATAATATATAGGAAAACGCGTTTAGAAACCAGATAGATTTTCTTTCTCTTTTAGTTTTAAATAAAAACAAAATAGTTATTTTTTTTTTTTTTTTTTTAATGACTAAATCATGAAGTTTTAATAGAAAATTAATTTGCCAAAGCCATTCCCCATCACTTCCCTCTAAACATTAAACGTTTTAAAATTTAGAAACTAAAAATGTGGTGCTTGATCGATTGTATTCCAAATGTGTAACAATCAAACTGTCCCTCTGTAGTTATGAAAAGTTTGAATTTCTGTCAAATTTGTCTTTTAAGACAGTTTAAGAATTTGGTAATCCATTGACAGCAAAGGAATAGAAATTTAGGAATAATTATCACTTAAGATTTCAGCCAAATTTCATGGAGAGGCATTATTGAACATATTAATATATAAACTAGTAGGGTTACTCGGCATTGCCAGGGTGAGGATAAATTCTTTGGCTGAATTAATAAATGTATTTTATTTTTAGTTTATTTGGAAGTAGATCTTAACAAAAAAATTTAAACAATTTTGTCTTGTTACAAAAATGAATAAAATGTATTTATAAAGGAGCGTCTGTCCCCATAGCAAAAATATATTTTAACTCATTACATTCAACTAATGGTCTAAGAGTGTTACGATGACCAAAGTGAGGATCGGTGGCTGTAGTGTTGGAAAGCTCCCCAAAAGAGGAAAGTTCCTCTTCTTCACTTGTAAGCATTGGCTACACAAGAAGTGCAGTGGGATTACAGGTAGGTAGACGAGATGGATGAGAAGTCAGACGTGGAGAAAGTATATTTGGATCAGGGGTGTGTGTTCTCTGCTTTTTATGTGAATTCCGCCTTTTTTTTTTTTAATCCAAAAAAAGCAGATTTCCGCTTGAATCGCTAGAACTTCTCATGAATGCGAATTCTCTGCTTTCTGATCGTAATCCGCTTTTTTCTTTTTATAAGAAAAAGTTGATTTCTGCCAAATTGCTACCTCCTTACCCCCTTATTTTTATGTCGCTATATTTGTCTGGATTTTATTTCTTTCTTTCCCTTTTCCTGTTTTTTCTCTCTTCCTCTTCCTCTCTCCGCCTTGCCTTCTTTTTCCCTCTCATGACTGTTCTCTCTAAAAACTGAAAATGTTAATGAGTCATGAAGGGAGTAGGGGAGTTAAATGAGTTTTATTTCATCAAAGAATGACTTCCTCCCCCCCCCCCCACACACACACACATGCGCACTAAGTTTTTTTTCTTAATTTTGACTTTGTTAGTCGAAACTTAAGTTGTTTAGGAAAAAAATTGTTATTACTAGCTCTTTACACATGGGGGGGGGTCATCTCTATTTCAGCTTTTTATTGACTACTCACATCCTTAGGCTATTGAGGTTGTTCAGAATGTTACATTACTGGTTATTGGCTTCCCAATAACTCTTCGGTCGTCGTAGAACTTCGCTGTTGATTCGTACGAACGGCATTGCTACTAAATGGGACGAGATGCCATTTCTCTGTTTCGCCTCACGGTTGTCAGAACTATTTGCACTAACCTTTTTTCTTCTCTCTTTTCTTTCCTGTCGTCTCTCCGCCATTGTTGCCTCGTGCAGCTATTGTGTGATACTACTCGCACCACTGTTTCTCCTCGCCTGCAACCATTTTTCGCGACTGCTATGGTTGTCTTGTCATCATTCCGTTCGGGCTGTTGTCTTCGCTCTGAAATCAATTTCTTAACAGTACAACAGTCTTTTTCTGTTTCAAAGAGCTGCTTTTATTTGACTATTTTAACCAGCCGACTTGAACGAGTTCGTTGAGATTGAGAGCGAGGTTACGCTAACTAAATTCACTAGTTAATATTCTTACATTAGTCTGTAATCACTTAATTACTTGCAGAGGAAGGAATATGAAAGATTCTACTAGATTTCACTAAGGCCCTTATATTTTTCCGTCATTTGGAATCTTTCTCGTAACCGCTACATATTTGTGTTGACTCTTCACTCCCAAGTCAGTAACTGATTCAATCTTGATCTAATTCTCCCACGGTGGGGACTCTGACGTCATCAAACCTCGTGATCGCACTGGTGCAATCTGAACCCCTGACCCTTCTTGACTTAAGGTCAGTCAACGTCCCCGCATTCGTGGGAAAACACACCGAACCGAACCTGCACTGGATGACTCCGCTACAAATCGCGTAAATCAAACCCGTCCTGAATAGATGCGTCCAACTCTCACAGGGCATTATCTAACAAGAAGTTGTTACCTTGGTTATTTCATTGGAGCACAAAAAGCTGATGCTAGTTTGATTGCAAGAGTTAGGATAGGGTAAGTTCAGAGAACTTTTGTCATTACTAACCAGCAGAGCGTTATCGCTGTCAACCAAGGGAAGAGTCTATCAGGAATGTGTGTGTGCACTGTGATGTATGGAAGTGAGAGTTGAGATGTGTTGCATGTAGAGAAATGATGATTATGATACGATGGATATGTAATCTGAATCTTAAAGACCAGCTTAGATCTGATGACCTTAGGAGAAGATTAAATTTCAACTGTATAGGGAGATGTGTGCAGAACAGACTTTGATTGTATGGCAACGTTAAAAGAATGGGTTAGTAGATGTAGAACAGTTGAAGTAGCAGGGTTAAGGAAAACCTGTAAGTGATAAAAATGGATTTGAGAGAAAGAGGGATAAAAAAAAAAAACTGGCTAGTGATAGGTTAGTTCGAAAGACAATTTCTAAAAGCCGTCCAACACATGCCAGCATATAAAACGGACATTAAACTGATGATTACATTATCTTGCATCTTCCAATGTAACTTCTAATTTACAACAACATTTACTCGTATAGATATAAATATATCAAAATGCAGACCATGTAACATGCTGATAATGTTGTTGCTTTTGCTAGACAGACCACTGAAAACTGATGTAGGCATCTTTGCGATATACACTAGCATTGTTGCCCGGGGACATGGACAACAAAATAGTTAAAAAGTATGTGACCTCTTTCTTTCAAAACTTCTATTTGTTTTTTTTTATATCCCCAAACAAGGTACATTGCCATTGAGACGTACAGATTTATACGGGGAATCCTAAGTGGGGGGTTGGCCAGCAAGATGTTTGTTCACATAACATTTAAATTTCTGCATGTTGGTACAGTCGGGAGCAGGGAGGGAATTCCAAAGACAAGCTGTCTAAGGAAAGAAGCTATTAGAGTAAAGTTTTCTGGCATCTGCGGACCTCTACAGTGAACTGGGTGGGAATTTTTTGCTAGTCAGGTTTGTCGGGGTATTTACATCGAGGTGCAAGTTCATGGGAGCACATTCTCTAGAAGTACTTGTCAAAAAAAAGCATGGGGATGCAACATTGCAGGGCTGGAGCTTGGTAGACGGTGCGGCACCTATTAGGTTAGACTTTTTTGTACCCTGTCCAAGAAGGAGAGACTGGAGGTTGGTGCACCAGCCGAGATGTGGCAACAATACTCCATGCATTGGCGAATGATGACTTTATAGAGATACAAGATATCGGCAGGTGTGAGTAGTTTTCTAGCCCATTAGAGGGAGCCAACATTATTTGCAGATCTCTTGGTAGTATTTTCTGTGTATTTATTCCAATTTATGCTCCTGGTGAATGTTAGGCTAAGGAGTTTGGACGTTGTACTCTCGGGGAAGGGTGCTATCAACCATGGCGATCGGTAGTTGGAAAGGTTTCTTATAATTGTTAAAGGAGAGGAGCTTTGTCTTGTAGCATTAAATGTAACCATCCATTTTTGGCCCTATTCCACTACAGACTGCAGGCCATTTTCTAAGAATTCAGCCATTGTCTTGGGTTTAATTTACCTGCATGTCTAGAATAGTGTGGTGTCATCAGCAAATATGCCCTTTTTGGATGCGATTGAATCGGGTGTTTAGGAAGATCGGAAATAATAAAGATCCAACTATTTAGGAAGATCGGAAATAATAAAGATCCAAGTATTGACCCCTGAGTCACACCTGCATTAATTTAGTATTGTTTAGATATACAGCCATGGAGAATGGTCTGGATCTTTTAGCTAAGAAGGATCTGATTATATTAAATATTCGTACAGTGATACCATACAAATTAATTTTCCTGAAAAGACCTTCATGCCAGGCCTTGGATATGTCAAGCGCTACCGCCCTAGCTTCACCTGCCTTATCAAGTGTATGACAATGCGTACAGAGATGACTGTTATATGCAGTAGAACGAGATTATCTAAATCCATACTGTTGGTCAGGAGTTTAGCATTTTCGAGGGGGTGGACTATCGCTAGATTCATTAATGATTCAAACATTTTAGTAAAGAGCAAGTGGAGACTTACGGTTCTTTCACCAAAATTCTTGAACATTGGTACCATAGAGACAATTTTCCAGCTATCAAGGAAGCAAGATCTGCCAAGGCATTGGTCATAGAGCTTGGAGGGGCCAGCTCAGCAGAGCATTTATTAATATAGCAGAGATAAGATCTGATCCTCATTCTTTAGAGGTGTCAAAGTTTTTTGATATCCAGGACATGGGAAGGGGTGATGATCAAATCCTCTAGTGTGGTTTTCGTCAGTAGTCTGTCTGTCTGTCTGAGACGATGTAGAAAAAGAATATCAGCATTGTGGGTGTGTCTTATGTAGTTCCTGACTTTTAGCTGGACACACATACAACTGCCCTTAATATGGTAGACTAGCAAATATGTTCCCTCCGGTCGTTTATTTTTGCTAGCCTACGAGGATGTTATGATGAACTAACATATTCTACATTGACCCCCAAAAGAGGATATGATGACTGAGAGCATAGTACCATGACAAACTCCCCCCTCCCCCTAAAAATAGGAGGAGTTAATACCAGGGAAGATGATATCATGACAACAGAACAGATAGTACACCTCCCCCCTCCCCACCAAACAGAAAATAATTATGGAAGGATTGTATTATGAGGATCAAATATATTATACCCCCCCCCCCCCAATAAAAGGTAATGCCTGTGAGTATAGTATCATGGATACTACACTACTTCCCCCCCCTCCCCCCAAAAAAATAGTAGAAGGAAGATGGTCTCATGACACTAGAACAGATATTACATTACTCACTCCTCAAAAAAGGATGTAAAACCTGGGAAGATTATCCCCACTCCCTTAAAAGGGAGGAGGCATTCCTTGGATGGAGGTTTATGACAAAAGATAATGTAATAGATTAAATAATAATTTTTTTTTTTTTTTTTTTTTTTTTTTCAGTAAAAAATGCCTCGCCATAATCATTATGGTTACTTGGTCTCTTGGCTAAGATCAAAGTGTATCTGTTCTCAGTAACCTCAGACATTTTACTATAGATGAAAATATTGTGTATATATATATAAGAAAATTTGACAATGCAAAATTACAACTGTATATTACAAAATATTAATTTATTAGAAGCTGTTTATATAATAAATATGCAAATTGAGATCTAAATGTGTTTGAGGGTATTTTTCAGTTCCCTATATATACGGTATTTTAAAAGTATTTGTTGTATCATGGAATTAAATAGGCACAACCTGTTTTGATGTTAATCTAGTTAGGATAGATAGAAAAATATCTCATTCATTTAGATTAGCTAGTATATGCTTGGGAGGATGATATGGTAAACGAACATATACTACACTGACCCCCTCCCAAAGGATGAGGTAAGGATTGAGGCTTGTATCATGACCCCCCCCCTCCTGAAAAAAGGTGTTAATGTTGGGGGGGGGGGCATATGGCAACAGAACAAATAGTGCCCCCCCCCCCATTTAAAAAATGAAGATAATTATGACAGGATGGCATCATGAGGAACAAACATATACTATACTGCCTCCCTAAAAGACGTAATACCTGGGAGGATCACCCCATAAAAGATAATGCCTGTTAATAGTATGGTATCATGGCAACAGAATAGATACTATCCTTCTCTCAAAAAAGGAGCAGGTAATCCCTGGGGAAAATGGTCTAATGACAACGGAACAGATACATTATCCCTTCCCCCAAAGGAGCATGTAATACCTGGGAGGATTACCCCCCCCCCCCCACCCTCTTCCAAAAAAAAGGAGCTTGTAGGACGTCAATAAAACCGATACTACACTTCCCACCTCCCATTAAAAGATAATACAATAATAGATTTAATTAGTTTTTTCTTTTTGTTTTTTATTCATTTAAAAATGCCTCACCATAAAAACATTGTCTATGCTTCCTTGGCATTTTGGCTAAGATCAAAGTGTAGTATCTGTTCTCAGTATCTCGGCAACACCAGACGTTTTACTATCAACTAAAATGTTGTGTATGTATAAGAAAATGGCAATGCAAAATTACAACTTTATATTACAGAATATTTATTAGAAGCTGTTCATAAAATAAATATGCAATATAAGAATACCTAAAGATATTTGTGGATGTTTGCGGTTTACTGTTATGTTGTACAACCTATTTTGATGTTAATAGTTAATATACTTAGGATAGATGGCAAAAACTTTTGCATTTATTCATTTAGATAGCTGTAAACATTTTTTCCCCAAAGTTTGCCTTTTGTTTATAAACAAAAAGACTGCCAGCAAGCAAAATACTTAATTACGTTAGATTTTCAAGAATTAAAAAAAAAAATTCTTACTTTAATAAAAACTTAATCTGCTTCAAGGTCTGTTCTCTCGTCTTGAAATAAAATTCTAATTCACGGGCATCTTTTTACGAGACTCAGCAGAGTAAAAACGCTAAAAAAACAAATTACAACAAATAAAAGTAACTGTAAGCTGTAAAAGTTAGTTTCAAACTTGCATGTGCTATTTGTTTGTATTTTAAACCCGTTTGAAGTGCTATTTATTAGAAATTTAAGTTCGACAGACGTCAGCGAAGAAAACAATATGGCCGCTCTACGTAATAATATAGAGCGACTCGCCGGCATTTATATTTGAGAAAGTAGATGTTTTAAAAAACAAGAAATTTTTTTTTAACATCTAATAAAAAGGCATTTATACTACGTAAAAATACAAACAAATTACATAGGTAAGTAGAAAAATGTCTATTCTAGACATAAGTCAACTTTACTTGTTGCAAATTTAGGTTTTTAAACTCTTTCTCGTTCTTTTTTTGGACCCCGTTCGCGCCTCTGCTGAGCGTCGTAACATATACCCTAATTCACTTTTTAATGAATAAACCTTGAAGCAGATTGAGTTTATTCAAGTAAACATTTTTTATTTAAACACTTTGATCCCCTGTAAAGAATTTAAATTTTTTCATATCCATTTTGATTTGAGTGTGAGAATATTTTTTTTTTATATTTCTTTTTTTGGTGGGGTGATTTGTTACCAATAAGATCTTGTTGAACTATTTAACAGTAAAGATTATACATAGATAGAAATTATTAAAATGTTTAAAAAGTTTTAATTTTACAAAAGATAGGATTCTTGGTGAATTGGGTCCTTCAAATTTCATATCATTTATTTATAAAAGTGTTTTTAGTTTTTAAAATGAACAATATTTAAAGAAAAATTTAATAAAAAATTTTTTTTTCTGATGCCTAAATAATCTGAATTTTTGTTTTTCTTGGAAGACTAAAATAATTATCTTATGCCATCAATTTTGATTGTCCTTTGCCCCTGTTCCCTTTTCCTTTTTTAACTTTCTTTTATGGTTACTGAATGAAACCACATCATTTTTTTTTTTTACCGTTTCTTTTAAACATTAAAAGAAAAACTTTGACAACTTATGCTATTACTGCTTTCCGTTTACGATGCTGATAATTGGAAAGTAAACGATTTAAATATGAACATGGGGATAAAAAATTCTTGGTTTCCCTAATATTTCCAGGAAACATCACAAATCATACTAGTTCTTTATATAATGAACATGCCATTCCGTCAAGTGATGGAGAAAATTAAGTTTTTGAACAAATCAATCAAACATAAAAAAAAAAGTTTTAACATTTTTATATGAACTTAAAATTTATTTACATTCAAACAAGGAATTATTTGCATTACCTGTTTCTTAGTGAAATTTATTTTAGGGATGTAATTGAAAATGAAAATGTGTTGCCCTGTACAGGGATTGAAACCACTGCCTTTAGATTCTAAGACTTGTTTTTGTACATCTCCATCCCCCTATTCCTTACCTCCCACTACTCCTTGTCAAATTAATCGAAATTCTATTTCAAGTAATTTTGAAGAGATAGATTTTACAAAACTTATTGGTATGTATCTAATAACATAGATATATTTTGTTTTGTTTTGTTTTGTCTGTGTGGGTTAAAACAAAAAACAACAATGTAAATAGTTTTTTTTTTAAGAGAATTGTTACAAAAATAAACTTGCATCGATTGAAAAAAAAAAATGAATTAAATTAAGTCCTGTACATGCGAATATATAAACATATGCACATACATAACCCAAACACACACGCACACCTATATATTATAGGTTCTTATGAAAAATATATTTATGTATATTCTCTTTATAATATCAGAAAATGTTCCAAATTGCAAGCTCAATGCATATACATATTTGAATGCAAATATAATATATATATATATATATATATATATATTAGCCGTGTGTAACATTTTAATCGTCCGTTGTAGGTTTTAAAAACATCATCTTCAAATAAACTTTCTTAATCCAGTTTTATTTCATTGAAACAATTTTGTAATGGTTTTTATGAAAACTAATTGAATTTGTAATAATAATAAAATTTAATTCTTTAAACAAAATTTATTTAATCAATTCGTTTTTTTTTTTCTTTTATTTCACTAACAAGACAAGACAAAACTATTTCAATTTAGAGTTCATAAAGATCTACTTCCTAGTAAAATAAAAGAAATAAAATGTGTTTATTAATTAATTTGGACAAATACTATTAAAATGCGGGAGAAAAACAAGATTTGATCGGTTTCGTTCTGAAGACGTTCGTTAATGCAAACGAAACCGGTCAAAGCAAATTTAGAATATACTTCATTTTACTCCATTTCATTTTATATTTGCTTCTCAACAGTCTCAAATCTAATCACGTGATTTTCCAAATTTTAAATTTCCTTTTCTTCCCCATTTCATTCTTCCCAAATATGATCTTAGGTAAAGATTGGATTTTAACTCTGCCTGATGAGATCTCAGTTTATAACAGCTGTTGATCGATAACATCGACATGTCAGTGTCACAGATTTTTTTTTACATATCTGTATAAATAAAAATAATCACACGAGATATATGTGTGTGAAAAAAAAAAAGACAAACGGACAACAGGTTAAAATGCAGGAGAAAAAAAAAGATTTGACCGGTTTCGTTTGTATTAACGAACGTCTTCAGAACGAAACCGATCAAATCTTTTGTTTTTCTCCTGCATTTTAACCTGTTTTCCGTTTGTCTTTTTTCACACATTTTGTCTACCACAACATTTCATGTTCATGACTTATCGAGTATCTTACCCCATATATATATATATATATATATGTCTATATATGTGTGTTATGTATGTAGATATGTTTGTCTTTGTATGTACAAGATTCATGCCTAAACTAATTAACTGATCATGATTAGTAGGCGTTGGTAGGCGTAAGGGGTCCAAATGTGGCCTTCATTTAGCTTAATTTAGTTTTATGCAGAAGAGGTAAAGAGGATGAAATCCTTTTGCGAAAATTTGGATTCCTCTGCTTATTGTGAAATGTTAATTAGATATCAATTAATAAAAATTCATAAAATTAGTTTCTTTGAAGTATTTTAAAGGGTGTTTAGGGGGCATAATATGGGCATAATCTCCCATTTAAAAATATTTCAGATTTGCATTAAATTTCATCCATAGTCATAAGACACCAAATAAGAAAGGTTCCCTGAATTTCAATTTCTTAAGACCTTCAATTTTAGACATTTTCTAGAATCAGTCATATAATTGATTTTGATCAACGTTGGAATAATGATTCTAGATATAAGATTTAGTATTATATCTATTTAAATCTTTGTAAGAAGACATAAAAGTGTTGCAAAACTGTTTGGAGAATTCATTTCATCCATCCTGGATGTGTATTCCAGTGTGTGTGTGTGTATGTATGAGTTAGCAAGCAAAACGCGATAAACGGCATTTAAAAAAAAAAAAAGAAAAAAAAAGGCTGTTAAAGAGTGTTAAATTTCAACACTCGACCACACACTCAAATTATGTTTTACATATGATACCGGAATAATTAATGTTTTCTTTCAATTAAAATAAGCTCATATTCGAAGTTCATATTTAATATATTTGTTCTTGTATTGATTAAGGTATCAATTTAAACAAATTGGATTTATCGCGTTTTACATTCAAACTCTTCATATATATATATATATATATTATATATAATTATTATGACTGCTACATGATGGCAATTATTATTGTGATGATTCCATGTAAATTCATGATGCGTTAACCAATTTTGATCTGCTGAACCCTCCTTCTCTTTGTAGGTTGGCTTGGACATGAATCTAACCAAGGTAAATATTACATTAGTTTGAAGTTGCCTGTAATAATGAAATGTTTCTTTAAACACATCCATTTTTCTTTCTCTCTTGCTTTTGTGTCTATCATTTATAAGTGAAATTGCCTGATTAGCAGATTGTTCGTTTCAAATATTGCTCTTCCGCTATTTCTATCCAGAACTTCCAAGGTTAATTATAGGATTTTAAAGAATTATACATTTCCAACACTCCAATTTTTAGGCTATCATTTTGTTTCTAAACTCTTGAAAGATTAAGTGATTGGCCAATTTTTTTGCTGCCTCTTAACACTCGTCCCTTCTATTTTGTTATATTACGATTGCGAAATGCTTTGAGCTTGCATTTTAATTTGTTTCAAGAAACCGCTTCCACTCAAGCCAACATTTTGCATTGATTTGCATATCAATATTCTGATTTTGATTCTCTTGAAGAATTTGCAACTTGTCGTCCTTTTTTCCATGCAACTAGTATTCTCTATCTACTCCCACTACCACCACCACCTGGTTGCATTGTTTTTTTTTGCATCGTCATGCAATTGGTGCAATTGTGCTTTTTGCCCCTACAGAGTTTGGAGATATTCGCCAAATCCGAATGGAAGACAACCAGCGGAACATCACCGTAACATGTAGGTTTCATCCTGTGCCACTCGTGTTGGTACTGCAGCCGATCTTACTTTTCCACTGCAGTTCTTTCTGCGCTCTCTACAATCCTCTCTCTTTCTCTCTCTCATATGTTCACCTTGTAGACTTTTTCACTTTTTTGCTTGCTTTGTCATCACACCCACACACATATACACACACACACACACACACGCTCACATATACACACCCACACATAAATCCTTTCTCTGCTGCCCACTTTTATTTCCTCTGGTTTCTATCTCGCTCGCTCTACTTAGCACTTAGCTATTCTCTGTAAAGTTGGTGAAAACTTTCAAATTTCTTTATTGTACTGGGAAAAATTTCAGTTTGCCATAAGCATAGGCCAGCATAGAAAAACTACTTTCATTCATTCGCATTTGGAGAATTTTCTCGAACGTTTCATATTCACTTATCAATTTTAAGCCAAATAGATTGCTGAACACATTTTTGTTTTTAAAGAATCTAATGAAATACTTTTTTTTTTTTTTTAGTTCCAGATTGAATGGGAATTTAAAAAAAAAAAAATTTTTTTAATTTTAAAAAAAAATTTTTTTTTTTAAATTTAAAAAGAAAAAAATTAAAATCTTGTTTTTTTTTCTCCTAATAAAAAAGTCCAGTAATTAAAAAAAAAAAAAAAATAAATAAATAAAAATGAAGCTTTTCTCTGCATTGTATTTTCCAAATGTTCTTTACATAATATCACTGGTAGTAGTTTTCATTTGAAAACTAAGACTAGTGATATTATGTAAAGAACTCTAAACAGCTTTTTCATATTTTAACTATTTAATCTATTTATTAACTATTTAATCTATTTATTAACTATTTAATCTATTTATTAACTATTTAATCTATTTATTAACTATTTAATCTATTTATTAACTATTTAATCTATTTATTAACTATTTAATCTATTTATTAACTATTTAATCTATTCGACTTATCTGATGTCCTGCGCCCACATTTGATTATCAATTTCCTAGGATCATTGTTTCAGGTGCTTTCGTGCTTCGTTATGCGATGAGGTATTTGTTGTTTCTATTTATTATCATGTTGGTCATCTTCTACTTTTCAGCCTTTACATCTCCCTCAGTTAATTTTGTTTGCCAGTTAAGTCCCACAAGCCTTACATCAGGTGGGTTCATGCCCTTTGCATGTTACTAGTTGGTTCTGGCACAGTAAATGTTCACTGCTAACGGACGATTACCTCATTCGTAACAATTTTACCGATTCGGACCGCAGTATGATTTTAGCTTAGGAAACTTGTTAACTCGTAATATTTGATAACTTTTCTTTTAAGGTTTCTTGTAACTCTTGATTTCTGATTAAAAAGTCTTTTGCAACAAGAATATCATATCGTATTAAAAACCTTGTCAGTTTAAGTATCTAGCGTGAACAATAACCATATTCTGGCCAGATCAACTAGCAAGTAGTTTGTCGTTTACTGTTCACTTAAATTTACAGCATGTTTTCAAATGTTTGTTGAAATTAGACAATTTTTAAATTTGTTTTGTAAATGTTACTTTTTATTGGTTCAGATATATTATTGGTATACATGTTCAGATGAGTTTAGTAAATTCTCAGTTTCTTAGAGTTTCTGTGTAAACAATCATCTTTCTAAAAGTAAATATTTCAACCAAGTATTGGAAATGCTTATGGCAAACTGTCTTTTTATTTTATTGTTTTTCAGTTTGCATGCTAAATGTTCATTGTCTGAGGCTTAAGCTGGTCAGTTTCGCATCTCCTGCCCTGCTTAATGTTTCTCTTTCTGTCTTTAGTTTTCTATCATTATGTATCGTCTTGCTTTTAAATATTGTGATGAAAAAAATTTTTTTTTTTTTAATTGACATACTTTTATTTACTCCCTTATATTAAAAAAAATTTGTTCTTTTATCTTTTCTTTTTGTACCTTTATCTTCAGATATGACTCGTCATTTTGTATTTTATTAAACTCCATGAACAACTTTGTTAGATTCTTTTTATCGATTTCTTTTTAAGGCTATATGGTTTCTAAGTATTTCAATGATTTCATTATAGGTGCCTATGATGATGAAGACCTTCAAGATCCCCGATCTCGGCGGCGTACAACAGATGATGAGGATACGGTGCTAGATAATGCCAGTGTAAATAGTCAAGACCAAGGTATTAATTGCCAAATTATTTTTGTCTGAATTTTAGAGGTTCTAATATCTGAAATAAAATATTCTTAAACCAAACATTTTACAACCATAATAGCATAATTTTGTGATCCCTGCCAACATTTTTGGCAAAACAAATCCATGATTCATTTTGGTTTCTTTTCTCAGGATTATCACGTAAGCAAATCAAACTTTTTTTTTTTTGTTCTTTAAATTCAGTTTTATTCTGAATATCTTACTTATCAAATTATTCCAAATAATTTTTATTTCAAGTTTTCTAAATATTTAATCAAATCTTTTGTAAACAATATTTCCAATGAATCAATTTATTAAAGTCATAAGATTTGATTTTCTTGAGTTTTTATTTTAATGGATAGTTGCATGTGTATTTTCAGATCGTAGGCGTGACAAACGGCGACGGCGGCGACGAAGAATGCGAGGCAATGGCAGTGCTGCATCGGGAACAGAAACGGACACGAGTGTGTCCAACTACCGAGGCCGCTACTCAGCACCTCCCTCCCGAGCTGGATCGGTGATGAGGAGCACCAGCTACAACAGTGGCATGCTAAAGGGTGACGATTTGTCATCCGCCACATCTCCTACCTCCACATCTGTCCATAATAACCATTCTCAATCTCCACCCCCGCAGTCTCAACAGATGCCACAGCAGATGGGCAGTAGTCGCTCCAGCCATGTCAGCAACAATGGCATGGTGGCCATCAGTAAGGAGACAGTTGCTATTAAAAATGAGCCAGAGTCACCGCCCAAGCAGCAACGTGACCCTCGCAAACAGCTTCCTCGGCAGCAGCAAAGTGGCAGTGAGTCTGAAACTAAGACGATGAAAAGCAAGTCCAATAATTCTGCTTCTTCGGCTGTTAACTCTTCAAGCTCCAAGTCCAAAGAACAGTTGGTAAATGGAGAACAGTGAAATCTTTTGGAATCTTTTTTTCCTCTCCCCCACCCCCATCCCCTGGCCTGTTGAAAGAATCAGCCTATGGCCAGGCACGGCTCTCAGGCAAGACAGGCCTCATCACATTCGTAACTTTACAATTGACAGACAACAAATACATAGATGAATGATGGACGACGCTGCTGCTGCTGCTGTTCCAATAATAAAGATAAAACCTTTAAGAATAAGGAAACAAAACTAAAATTTAAGTTCTTTAAAAAAAAAATAATAAAGGGAAAGGTAACATTCCTCCTGCTTCCCTGTTCCACCTCCTTAACCTATATTTGTGTGTGTTTAGGATGACTTAATACCTGGATTGGCTCGACTCCTTTAGTCTCTGTTTGGTTTCATTTCTGGACTGAGCACAATCTGTGTTGTCGAGCAATACAAACTGCTGCTATCATTGTGCATTGTTTTGGAGACTGCATGGAGAAGAGTTCGTCCAGATGACACGGAGGAATTGGATCTGCACCATCAGGAAGATGGAGTCTCAGTTCCTCTTTCTAAGTTTTAAAAAATATATTTTTAAAATTAATTAAAAAAAAAAAACAAGCAAATCTAAACAAAAAGAAAAAATTGACAATACTAATTCTACTGGAGGGTACCATGCTGTTAGCAAATGTAGGCGATACAGGCTTGTATTGAAGTCTTTTACTTCCCCCCGGAGATGTGTTTTTTTGTTGGCCCATAGGCATTTCAAATTCTGTTCAATCTACATTTAACAAAGATTGGGACTTTTTGAGGCTTTTGTTTTCTTTTTCACTTTTTTTTTTTTTCTCTTTCTTCAGCATTTTTCATTATTATTTGGAGATAGCCATCCCCTCCCACCCCACCCCAACACACACCACCATTTTGTCATTGTATTTTTTATTTATTTTTATATTCATTTTTATTTATTCCATCTTAATTAATTTAAACACCCCCCCCCCCATCCCATGAATTCTAATAAGATATTTTCAGATAAATATCTCTAGTGAAATTGGATTCCTTTCAGTATTAGTGTGAGAAATAAAAAAAAAATAAATAAATAAAAATAAAATAAAAACTTGTTTTACCTTAACTTTCTTATCCTACATACAATCTTTTTGTGATACTCTATTCAATCTCCAAGTTCTGTGTTCTCCCTTATCTCATCCTATTTATAAATCATTGGGTTGATATCTTTTTTTTCTTTCTTTTTTTAAATTTTTTTTATTTTTGCCTCCGTCACATATCGGTAGTCATCAGAAAGCAAATCACCTTTGGACGACAAGCAGGTCAATTTTTGGTTGGTTTGTATCTCCATGGCTTCTAAAGTGCCCATATGCGCTTGCTATTCAAAGCTGGCTACCATTGATGATACATGCATTATTATGACTCTACAGCAACAGAATGTTAATTGTTAACAGTTCCTTGCAATTATTCGAGTGAAACGTGTACATGAATAATGACACGTTTAACTATTCCTTCATATGTTATTATTGAGACACAGTTACTGCAGCCAGCTGGTTGACTTTGGATGACCAGCTGTGTTCATTTATAGCAGTTATTCTTTCCAGGTTAGAAATATTTTTTTTAATTTTGAAGATAAAAATAAAATGACATTTACACCGAATATGATATATTGTCTGCAAAGTTTGAAACTTAAAAAATTAAAGCTAAAAAAAAAAAAAAAAAAAAAAAAAAAGCAAAAAAAAACAACAAAAAAAGTTTTTTTCTTGTTTATTAATCCTTAATAAAAAATTGGAGTCTGGCTAAGAAATAATCTTATTTCTTTTGAGATGAGATTTTCTTAACTTTTGACTGCTAATTTCTTGCCACTGATGTCTATCCTGCTACCAACCCATGGCTAATAATAATAATTTGGCTTCTTGCATAATATTTAAATATTTGCAGTATACATGGAAAGAAAAAAGTTTCCCAGACATTTTGAAAAATGATTTTCTTTACTTAATGTGTTAATTTTGTTTTGGGATTTTCCTTTTCTATTGTTGGTTGCCACACCATCCTTGATGCTTGCTAAAAATATACTCTTTTGCTTTCTTGATAAAAATCCTATCTTATTAAAAGTGGTTAATATTTTCCTTGCCCGTATGCATTAGATTATCTGCTTTCAATCACAGGAATGTTTAAAATTTTCTCTACACAACCGTAAAAAAAGAGAAGGGAATCTTGTTCTGTTTAGAGGAGACTCTTGCATGTTTTGTTTGTGTGCGTGTAGGGAATTCTGTTTTTGTTCTTACCCCCTCTCCCTGTTGCCTAATTTCATCATCAGATGGATGACCTTCGAAATGGCATCATCCTCTTGGAACTGCTGTGGCAGCAGCTTTGATAGCTTCATTGCCATATTCAATTCTTCAGCTTTTGTTTTGTTTCGATTGGGAATTTCTTCTACACAAAAGATTTTCAACGAATTACAGAACAACAAAAATTATTTATATTTGGAATAAATTTTACTCAAGGTTTAAATCTGCATCCATTAGTGTTAGCTTTTCTGTTTGGATATTACATTATTTGATCTATTTTCTATGTAAGCCTAGCTTTTTTTTTTTTTTTTTGTCAATTAGAATATCAATCCTAACCGTTGTCACCTAAAATTGGATTTTCACACGCGTTACGAATATTCTATCTCCATTACCCGATTCCAAAATAATTCCTAATTTCAAAAACCAAAAGTATTTTTTTCTTTTTTTGATAAAAACTTTTCCATTTTTGATTCCAAATCCAATAAATGCCATGTTTACACATTGGCACATAATTTCTTTATCAAAATTTGATTTTTCAGAGGTTTTCAAACCTATTGGGGTTTTTCAAATTTATTTTAATTAAATGGATAAAATTTTATTTACAACTATTTCTTTTGAAAGTATCTCAGAATTAAAAACCTGAGATTAATATTTTTTGTTCCTCGTATATCTTGAGTTTTATTAAAATAATTTTCATCTCAATTTTGTATCTCAACTAAATATTTGGTTAGTTTTTTTTTTTTTTTTTTTTCTGTTTTAGTTTTTTCAATTTACTTAATTGAAATGTAAAGGATATAAACAATTATAAAAAAATTTTAATCAGTTTTTCTTTGATTTGTGAAGATATTTACTACTTTGGTTTAATTTTTATGGCAAATATCAAAGATGCAAGTATTCTGATGTGTGCATTGGTATGTATGTACGTTATGCAACATGCCAGTTTTTATGAATAACTTTAATTTTATTTTTTAGATTTAAAAGGTGCACAATTAAAATATCAATTTGTATAAAACATTTTTAATTTCAATATTTTTTTTGTAGGAAAGAATATTTTCTGAAAATCTCACTCTAAAACTTTGACGAAATTAGGCTTTTTTTTTTAATCTCTTATCTTATCATTCAGTAGGAGTCGGGTTAGGGTTAGTTTATTGCACTTGAAAAATCAGTTGTGGGTTGCCACTTTTTAGGTTTGTTATATGAATGTAGAAGTATATTCATATTTTGCGTCTCTTGTGCATGTAGTATGCGTATACACATGCCCTTAATTTTATAATAGGAATTGATAAACCTATAAAAGCTGTTGACAGATATCTACTCAATTCTGTCTCGCTTTTGTATTTATTTTTCTGCCATTGGCTCAGTTTTTCTTCAATTAAGATTTCCTGATAATTTCTAGTTGTGTAATTAAGGAATACCTTTCTACATTTTGTAATAAAAAAAAAAAAAAAAATTTAAAAAATTACTAAAAGGATTTTATTTAAATCTGAGTAGGTTCATTTAATTTTATTTTTAATTAAAATTTTTTTTTTTTTTTTTGTTATTAATATCTAATTTCTTGATTACAAGGTCGCACATTTCTTTATAGATTAGGTAATGCCGGAATACTAAACTGATTACTTCATACTCTAATGCACTGAATTGTTAATACCTTGCTGTATGACAAAATATTTGGAGATTTTCACTTTCTAATATAATATTACATCTAAGTATTGCTTTGGAATTAACTCTTAAATATGGCCAAATAAAATGATACACTTATAGGTGAAGATTTGTGTAACCCCCCCCCCCCCCCCCTAAAATGAAAGTGTTTTTTTCCCCCTCCTTTTTAAAATCACTAAGATTTATGCCACATACTCTTTCCTATCAACAAACTTTGCTATTTGACATCTGACTACTTTTGACTTGTTCAAATGCATTATTTTATAATGCTTTCTCTATATAAAAAAAATTTCACTTGGTCTAAAAGATTAAAAAAAATAAAACCAAAAAAAAAACCCCTTTAAATTTGATGTTTGTGAAATCCTCATCTAGAAAGAAATCCTGAAACCTAAAATCTATCGACATAAACCAAACAAGACTTGTTTTTTCTCTCAAAAATGTTGGTGCCGCTGCTCCAATCTTACTATTTGTACAAGATGCACGTCGTCAGCTACATTTCAATCTCTGCATTTCTGAATGTGGACGAAGAGTGTTCACTTTTCTTGGTTTTCATCTTTTATAATCTGCTATTAATCCTCTTCAGATTGTTTTCGACTGCTGCGCTTTTCTGTGTATAAACTTGATTTAGAGAACACGAAATGAGCTGCCCATTTTTGGCGGCATCTTCAATTGCCAATGTGTGTTAAAGCAAGCTCAAAAATATGTAGAGACGAGCAAACATTCAAATGATTCAAGGTGCATGCTCTCCACCTCCCTTCCCCCACCCCTACTTTCTACAATTACACCTTGAAATCAAATTACAAAAGCACTCATCGCTGCCAGCACTCAACATCTACCTTTTTAAATTCATTATTTCTTTTTCTTTTTTTACACTTTGACAATCAGTTTTAAACTAGTCTTTAGATGTATAGTATAGTCAAAATTCATTAAGCCGTAAATTTTTTTTAATTTTTTAATTTTTTTTATTATAGATTCTATAAAATTCAATTCTAATTTGAGTTTGAAGAAGGATTCTTCATATTTTGCTTCCATGCGTTAAGTACCAGTTCTATATATATTAAACTTGCTTTTGAAAATGACTAGAAAGGTTTCATTTAAATTTTCAAGTCCTTATTTAAGGCTATCTTGATGGTTTTCCTATTGAGACCAATTGGACCTGTTTCTATTAGATTCCATCAAAGTATTGGATTAGGCTCAACATTTTAACATTAGTTTTTTTCTTTATTTAATATTTGTGCTGGATTTGTGCTAATCTGCTTCTGATCATCATTATTTGTGATGGTGATGACTTTCAAACTATTGTCATCAACTTATATAGTAAGTGGTTATATATATATTGTGTGTGTGTTTACATTATGTTAATATATTTGCTAATGACCATGGTGATAAGTCTTTAACCTAATTATTCATTTACTTACTATTCTCAAATGTGAAACAATGACCGATTACAGTAAATTCCCATTCTATATTTTAACGAAAGAAGCAAAGCTACCAGCTGATGGTACCAGGCAAGACCATCTCCGTAAGAGGAGCTGATGTCGGATATTGAATTGTTTTCTCGGTTGAGATGATGTTTAATATCTTCCTCTCTTTGTTAACAATTCAGTTGTTGAAATTTGAGAAAAGATGTCAACATGACTAGATCTTCTTTGCTGGTCGTTCCATCGTTGCTGCTTTTTGCTTGCTTCTTCATGCTGCCACAATGACACAACCAGACTCGGAACTTCAAAGAGCTCCTTTTCTTTTTTTCTTAGTGATTTTAGATTTAAATGCAATAACATTTAATTATGAACACCTCAAAAGAAAAGTATTTTGTTTGGGGCCAATTTGTATTGCACTAGAACTACAGAAAGATGCAAGGTGGTCACAATAATTTGCTAAGAAAGTTGTAATTCTGAACAAAATGACATTTTTCTTCAATTACTATTAAAAACATTTCTCCTTTCACTTTTCTATAGTTCTAATGTAACTAAAACTTTCTGAATTTTTTTTTTCTAAGACGAATACACTCAAGAAGGACATCTTTTTCTTGCTAAAGTTAGCAAATTTTCTTGGAGCAATTCTGTTATAGAGAAAACTTTCCGTCGTCTGTGTACTGTGCATTAGTGGATTACAATAGTTGACTTGGCCTCCTGAATATACTTCCTACAACTACTACTACTACTACCTATATTCTGTTGATTGGTGTGTACCATGTAATTCACAGTCCTCGCTGCTGTAGACTTACTATCCTTACTATGGCAACAAGTGAACAGACAAACTCCTGGTCATGGAACTGTCCACTGAGGGGGTGCCACCAATGGCTGGCAAAATTGGAAACTCAAGAGACAACATGGTCACATCCCCCCACCCCACTCGGCTCTATTGAAATTTATTCTTTGGATTTAAGAGCTGCAACAGAGCAAACTAATTTGCTTGAAATGAAAAGCATTTCTTCCTGAAGTAAGAAAATTTGAATACAGCCATGACATTTCCCTCCACAAGCTGGAAATGGCGTAACTTGGAGGAAAGAAAGATAGATGAAATTTTTTTTCCTCCCTCTCCTCTATCTTTTTTGGCTGTTTTTTTTTTTTTTTTTTCTCCTCCTTATTCTTCCCATACTAATTTGTTGGCATATAGGGTAAGGCACTACTGCAAGACTGATTCTCTATTCTAACAAATGAATCAGACCCCGCCATATGACTAAGTAGATAAAGCGACCACCTCTTTTAATGGAGTGGATCTGTTTTATCTAAAAAGAAAAATCAATGAAAACAAATCGACTGGACTAAATTTGAGCCCAACCTTTTGTCTCCACTCTTTTTTGCTGGGGATTTTAAAGTTTAATGAAATTTAACTAAATGGACAAGATCTGTGCCAAATATACGTTGAATTCAATCCGTAGGCAAAATCCAGTGCTTGTTGGGAAAAGTTAATTCTGTACATAGTTTTTTTTTTTCATTATACAGTCTAAATAATAAAAAAAAAAATTTAAAAAATGGAGAAATGTTATTTTTTTATAAAGTCTTTTCAGCTTGCTCAAACTTTTGTTGACTTGAGCTAAAAGCGGATGTATTTGTTCTGATTTTACATTGACTGCTTGTATCCCAGAAGAGCCTTGGTAAGAAATGAGACACCAGCTCTGACAAATGTCTCAACTGTGTGTGAGTTTTCCCTTTTGACTAACTGCCCCTCAGTCTACCTGTCTATGATCAGACAGTTGTTTCTCTTGAAAAAAAACCAAAAAAACTAATCATGTTTCCAGCATGTTCCATAATTCTTCAGCTCATTCTGCAAATCTGCCTGTGTACATAACAGAAAAAAAAAGTGACCAGTAGACACTGCTGTAGCAGCAGTGGCTACTTTGGAATTGCTACTACAGAATCTCATTTGGTCATCAAGTCACAGATTTCCTGTGAGGTAGTGGAGGACTGATAATTTAATTTTTTTTATTTTCATTATTTATTTTCAAACATGTACAACATTTCTTTTAGAATTCATTGTCAGGTTTCTGACCTATTTCTAATAAAACAAGTGTTGCCATTTGTCTTTAGTTGTTTTTCTTCACATTCAATCTTTAAAAAAAAAAATGTAAAACTTAAGTTTTTAAATTTTTTTTTTTTTTAAATTTGAAGATTTGTTCCTTTACATGATTGACAGTGTTGTCGAAACCCTTGAAACAGGATTGCAATGATAATCTGTTAGTCAACAGTATTTACTTTATATTTTCATTAGGATTCTAAGTTTATACAAATCCGGAAATGGGGCTAAAATGCCAGCAATTATGAATTAAGTTCCGTAGACATAAAATAGATAAAACTTGAAATGGATGGCGATAAATAAAAAGCTTAATCTTTAATGAGTTCCAGAATGAAAAGTAATTTTTCCTACCGCTGATTTATAAAATTACCAGTTGTCACAAAATCCCACTTTCCAACCTTGTGTCACATCTTACCGCTGTGAGAGGTAGATAAATACCATAACAGGAAAGTTTTCTAATCAAGTCTAAATAAAAGCCATTCAAGTAAGTAGGATTTTGATACGCAGATCAAACTCATAATTTCCTTGTACTTAAAAAGAAAAATTGTTGTATGAAATATCAGTTCATGGAGTGTTAAGAACCCAAAAACAGTTCCAACTTGTAAATTAGTAAGGAATTTTTTTTTTTTTTTTTTTGGTAAATATTTTAATTGAATTGCCGGTATACTGAATGAGATTAGAACAGCAAAATTCTTAAAACTTAACGTTGCTGGTGACATTTACTTTAATTTCTACAGAAAAAAAGAAAAAAAAAAAAGTTTTAAAAAAATGTTTTATTTTATATTGCAGCATTAATAATATAATTGGAAAAAAAAAAAAAAATTTAACACATCGTAATAAAAAAAAAAAAAAAACTTCTTTTAAAGTCAGCAGTTAATCAGTCAATTGAAAGAAGTCTGGCATCTGGTTATTCTGGTGGATGCGGTTCTTCTGGTTGTTGCTTCTTTAACCATTCTTCGTAGCCTCCGTAATAATGGCGAGCTCTGTTAAATAAAATAGCATCTTTTTAAAGAAAGAAAAGGCTATAAACTAAGCAAGGGTATCGAACAAATTAATCACTTACTGTGGATTTGGTGGGGGGGGGGGTAAAGATGAGTAAATTTTTATACAGGATTCTATGGCCTTTGCTGACGGAAAGACGTAATTGAATTTTGCGTCCACTTTTAAAGCCTTTTGCCTCAGGATGGCTTTATAGAGACAAGGTTTCTGAATTTTCTTTTTTTAAAGTTCTTATTGGAAACGAAACTTGACAGAATTGCATATGGTTCGAAATCACACCAACATGACTGCCATTTTGTACGACTAGGTGGATCTGGTGACAAGATTCCTTGAAAAATTTGACAGACTTTGCATTTGACCATGTGTTTCGAGGTTTCTATGGAAAGTGAAGAGGTGAGTGAGGTTAGATGCAGTCCAAGCAAATATAGAAATGCAAAGTCATTGAATAAAAAGTTGATGCTCGAATTGGGATATATTTTGGTGAACATTAAATAAGTGATAGTGATGTGTTTGGTGGACCATTACATTCTTAATAAAGTCCTTACTGTAAATTGGTTGTTGGCAGGACACATCACAAGTAAAAAAAAATGTTGAGCGGGTGATCACTACAATGAAGCTGACATAAAGACACTTTCTTACATTGAAAAATTGATGAGTTTGACTTTATGCTGTTTTTCTCTTTTGGTTTGAAGACTGATTGGATCTTGTGCATGCGAAAAATGGCAGGTAGAAATGAGCCATACGCACATGGTATGCACGTGTGATCAATGGAAAGGTGCTTCTGAGCGATACATTAAGCATCTTAATCATTCCAACAAGAAGAACTTGTCACAAGGAAATATTCTGATTGTTAGAATAGAAATTTGATACATCGTCATTCAGTCTGGTGGAACTAAATCTCATTTTTCTTTAAGATGACAATTCTCCCTTGGAGAAGGGCTGGCCTCATCATTCCGGAGCAGAAGGAGAGACAGAAGAGCTAGCACACGATCATCTAAGTACGTTTTGCGACAAACACTTTTTGGCTTGTCTTCAAACTATAAGCTTGCGATGCATGGCTAACAAGCGTTCTCAATGATGTCATCCGATGACTTTGTGTTAGCCTCGATAGAGGGGATAGCAAATGACCCGACAAATTTTCCTTTTCAAACGGCAAGGGATCCGACTATTGTCAACATTTTAGCGGCCTTGTCAATAACAGAATCAGTAACAGACCCCGGACATGCGGCAGTGTCAACGAAGAATCACAAGCGATTAAAATGTCAGGCTTGATAAATTCATATTCCAACGGTGTAATTGGTTCTGGCACATGGGACTGCCTGAGTTTATCAATGAGATGTCATAATATTGGAGCACAGCATGTGCTAGTTTGAGTGGAAGAGTTAGGGTTGGATGGAGGTAGTTCAGGGCACCTGTCATTACTAACCAGCAGAGCATTACCACTGTCGACCAAGAGAAGAGTCTATCAGGCATGTGTATGCAATGTGATGATGTATGGAAGTGAAAGAAATGATGTGTAATGAGATCTGATCACCTCAGAGTAAGATGAAATCTGCATAGTATATGAAGATGTGTGCAGAACAGGAGACTTCGATGGTATGGCCATGTTGAAAGATTGGATGAGAGTTCTTGGGTTTGTAGATGTAGAATAGTTAATGTAGCAGATTCAGTTCACAGGGGAAAGCCAAAAAAAAAACATGGTAGGAAGTGATAAGAATGGACTTGAGAGAAAGAGGGATAAATAAAGACCTGGCCAGAGATAGTTTAGTTTGGAAGTGAATTTCTTAAAGTCATCCAATGCATGCCAGCATGCAAAAGGAGCGTTAAAGCAAATATGATGATGTTTACATCATCCTGGGGACCATTGAGAGTTAACTTGGCTCTACTAGCGCATTATTCGAGGGAATGCTTCAAGCCTGCTCTTGACCTGCCTAGCCAGTACAACATCCGATGAAACTTCATGATGTTCCAGATATATTCTCAAAGGCTTTTTAAAATTTGGCAAGTGAAAAAGATTACTTAGAATAGAATGGCAACAAAGAAAATGTTTTTCAAACTTTTTAACGTGTATAGAATTGAACTTTTACATTTAAATCTAATACATTTTACAAAATATGGTTATGTATTTACTGAATAAGTATTTCTGAAGATTTCCAATCGTCTATTACCATTTATTTTATTATAAACAAGAAAAAAATAAGTAAATGAAAAATAAAATGGAAAGATAATTAGGTAAATGCAATGGCCAACAAGTTAGAAAAAACTGATTCCTGAATTGTTTTAATTTACAAAAAAAGAATCATGGATTAATTATTATTAATTTACATTGCAATTATGCAAACAAGAACATAAGTAAATCGTGAGAGTGACAACGTAAGGAAGGGCCTAAGTCTTATCTGGGCCTTACTTCTCCATATTGTATGAAGTATTCCCAAAGTTATGCCATGGAAACATTGATAACTAAAACTAATTATCTGATCAAAATTTGGCACAGTGTTATCAAAGAGCCAGCAGCTCCACCTTTGGATCTTGGCCAATGGCATCATCAGGAAGATACCGTGTCCAGCCAGTTTCGTTACACCGGTAAAACAGCACCCCACCACGCTGGAGTTGCCATTATTTGATCTCATGCTGACTATTGCTCTTTCATTGCATGTTTTCGTTCGGTTTCTAAATAAGACGTCAAATATCCTTTTCATCCCTTTTCAGCCACAACCACAGTGAAGCCTTTTCTACTGTCATCATTTTCCTTGCTTCATTTCTTTAAATCCAAATCGATTTTTAACTAAGTACAGAAAACCCTTTTTTTCCAATGTAACCTTTTGCTCCTATTCCAATATGGTAATATACCGCCTCCCATCCGTTGTCTTCGCAATCTTCAATTAACTTTCTATATTTTATTTCTTTCCTGTTTTCGGCACCTTTTATGTTATCTCCCAAACTTACTGTTTTTTTTTCCATTATAATCACTTTTCTCCGATCTTCACTCCATCTTACCATATACGGCCTTTGCATTGTTTCAATCACGGAAAACTAGAAGCCTTCCTAAATCAACAACGATTTTCCATTCTCCTTCCCAATTTATATCCGTCTTTATCGCCTTTCTATCCGTTGTATTTACCACTTTCCCCTTCTTTCACAATATTTATCTTCTCTAACTTTTTGATCTTTTGTCTTTTCCCCATCATTTATTTCATCCGCTTTCCTTCTTCCTATGGTCTTCAGCACTTGGTTCTGTTGCCACGTTCGCCTATCTAGTCCGAGTGGACAATCTGACAAAATGTGCTCCACTGTTCCTTTTTATCCACACTTACATTTATCATCCTGGCTTTGTTCCCAGCGTGTAAAATTTTCTGCTGAAGGAAGTACATCATAAGTCGATTTTATCAAGAATGATAACCTCACTGACTCCCACACCCAGATCTTTTTCCTCTATCACCTACCATTGTAAACACTGTCTTTGTACACTACTCTGTACCAGCTTTACTTTCCGTTCTTACTCTGCCGAATTTCATTTACAACAGCTTTTCTTTTCTCCACATCGCTACTTGTATAAAATGGTTCAAAACTTCTTGATCCAAATCCTTCCAGGTTTATTTGTACCGATCCGATGATATTTCTATGTTCTAATTGGCTGATAGCTTCATTGACAGCATGTTCTGCATCCCCCAACTTTCCAAGCTTTATATTCTCCCGCTATTGGATCCTATTCCCTTTCTACTTTATATGAATGACATGCCGGAAGTGACTGGTGAAAACGTGCTCCTATTTGCAGATGACGTCAAATTCGTAGCTCGTAGAAGCGAAATTGACAATCTCAAGTCTAGCAATCTTCAGCGTACATATGCAAATGGTCCAATGAATGGTACTTATACCTTAATCTCGATAATTGCTGCCACATTGCAGTGGGATTTCCTTCCGACTCGACTTACTCTCAGTGATGACACGGCTCTGATCAAGGAGGCGAACAAGGCATAAGTTCTTGGCCTTCTGGTCAACTCGTCCTTCAAGCCATCTGAGCATTCAGGCTGCAAACAGCAACAAGCACTCTCAACGATCTTTCTGCAAACTCACTCCACAAATATTTCTCCCACTTTTTTATGTCTCCCTTGTCAGACCACTGTTAGAGTATGGTGTCCAGGCCTCTGCTCCATATCTAATACGTGATATGCAGCATCTGGAGAGAGTTCTAAGACTGGCTACTCGAATGGTGCAGGGTCTATGGGATCTGCTCTATGGAAGCCGACTCAAGAAACTTAACCTTTTCTCCCTTGAGCGTCGACGATTACGCGATAGTCTCATTTTGGCCTACCATCTCCTCAATTGTCATTACGATATACCCCAGAACCTATCCTTCACTCCTGTACCAGAAAGGGGTCTACATACACACAAACTATTTCACCGCCGATTTCAATTGAACCGGAAAAGGGAGGCTTTTTTTTTTTTTTTTTTAAATCAGGATCTCTGGACCTTGGAATAGTCTCCCAAGAGAGGTAATAAATGCGCCAACAACGCAACAATTTAAGGTGAATTTTGACAGGTGCTGGGCTACTGCATCCTCTTCTGTGTAAATTTCTACCACCCTTTCCTTACATGGCAACTGAAACAGGCTCGTTTTATTTTTTGCCAAATTAATTGAATTGAATATGTAAAAAGGTAGCTTAAGTGGTGTCACATGTTTGCATAGTGTTATCGTTGTTTAATTCTTTCAACTCTTACCAAATTAGTTGAATTGTTTGCCTATTTGTTTCTTTCACTTTGAAAAAAAATTTTTTTTTTTTTTTTTTAGTAAACTTTTGTAAACCATTTCACTTTTTTGTTTGTACTTCTCTCACGGGTTTCATTTGAATAAGAATTATTCAATTAGGGTTTTGTGTTTTAATTGAATATTTTTACGATTTTATTTATTTACCGCTGTTACTTGAAAATGTGATCAACATTTAATAAAAAATAAATTCATTTTAATGATTCAAATAAACAAAAAGATATTTTGGTGAAAAGTCTTTTTTAGTTAGAAGAAAAAAATATAGCAATAAATAAACGACCCGGAGGATTGTTGTTTATTTCACTTTTTTTCAAAAGGTTATTCTGCGTGCGTGAAAAAGCTCATTTCCAATTGGTTATGAATAATCAGAGAATATCTTACAAATGGGTTTACTTACATTAGTCTTTAAAAAAAAAAAAAAAAAAAAAAAAAAAAAAATCGCTTTTTTATTGTTTTTAGCTCCCAGTATTTCATTCCATATAGAAAAGTCATGTTCAACGCATCCAGGAATACTAGGTATATCCGCCTTCCGATTTGATCTATCAATATACTTATTTTCTGTTGCAAATGTTATGATTCTCTTTGTAAGATTTTTTCGATGCTTAATAAGGACACCGGTCGGAATTGTCGGAGCTTTTTGGATTCTACCTCCTTTGAGAGATATATTCCTTCCGCTATACTCCACTTCTCGGCAACATTTCTTCGCTACATTTCTCTGAAGAGCCAAAACAATCTCATCCTCAGTTTTTAACGATATTCATAAACTTTATGAAACGCCGTCGTTTTGCTTTCTTTACAAAAATCATCTACTTTTTCTTTCTCAAGTCTTCCATATTGAATTTTTTCTTTGGGCCGTTGGTTTCTTTAGGCCATCGATCTTTGGCAATTCCTCACTACGTCTTGAATCTGTACGTTTTTTTTGCTTGTTTTTTTTTAAGTATTCCTCTTTCGAGAATTCTAGCTTTCCGTTTTTGCTTTAATCAAATAAAATTTTTACAAACCTGTATGGATCTTTCACAAATTCTCTGCGAAACACTCCCTCCCTCCCCCTCTCTCCTTTCCATCCACATCAGCTCTTTGTCTCCCCTTTGTTTCTCCATGGAGCACTTTTAATCCTTTCTTTTCATATTCTTCCGCTTTTATCCACCATGTTCTTAATTATTTTCTCCCCCCCTCCCATCTTCTGAATATCCTTTTTTTTTTTTTTATACTTTCTCCTGTTTCTCTAACCCGCATCGTTTTTCTCCCTTTTCATATATAACTTATTTACTTTGTCGTCAAATTTCTTCCAAACTGCAGTTTCATTAAACTTTGGCCACTTCAGTTTTGGTTTTCTTTCGTTTATTATCTTATTCGTCACCTTATCTTGCTTCAGCAAGGGTTCATTCCCACTATCGTTTGAATCCGAGGGAATTAATTCTAACGTCTCATGATTTGCACTTCTGAGCATCTTTTCTCTTGCACTTCTTTCCTTGGTGAATTCAAACACCTCGAAGTGAACTAAATACCTTCCCACAGCATTCGTACTTCGTTGTGTCCATTGTCGTTATCTATTTCCGTTCCAAGTCCTTTTTACGTGTTATCTGTCCGTATTGATCCCTTATTCTCTCTGTTCCTGGAATCTTAATAGCTTTTTTCTTTATTTTTACTTACAATCGTTGTCTCGAATTAGGGAAGCGAATCGATTGATTCTTAACGTCCTGTCACACGTCCCTCTGCTTTGTTTCCCAACTTTCTAGGTTGTCCGCTTGTTTTTCCAAGCTATCTTTATTATAAAAGTATTGAACACAAGTGCTTCATAGTCATACATCAAGTTTGGAAATTGAAATTCCATCAAATTTTTAACTATGACCAAACTTTTCAAGGTGAAGGTCATATAAGACTTTGTTGGCCCCCAACATGGGCTAAGTAGTGAGTCTGAAGTTGAACAGAACCAAAGTTATCACTAAAAATGTGACCATGACCTAGATAACCCCAAAATTAAATCATTCCTAAATTAGACCAAGACGGATATTTTGACTAAGTTTGACGATTGATCAAGCAATGTGGATGCTAGGCTGTACACAAATAGTGACAAACAAACTCGGCCAAAAACAACCTCCTTGGCAGAGGTAAAAATAGAAAACCAGTTTTCATGGCGGATTTTTGTTGTAAACATGCAAAGTTGTCCCTTTAATTAATTTAAGTGTTTTAAAAATTTTATTTCACTGGAATTTCCACGGATTCCGCTGATAATCAACATTAAAAGTTACTTAGTTTTGAAGGGTTTTTTTTATTATTATGTTAAGAACAATTTTGTGTTTTTATAACATTTTAAAATGGTCTTTTTGATACCTTTTTATCTCAATGAATAAATGCTAAAGTTATTTCCACCTCTCGTAACTATATTAATTTCAAAACAGTTTATGTTGTATCATAGAATTAAATGAGCATAAGATTTTGAAATACCAATATATAGTAATCTGCAACAAACAGCCTTAGATATTCTTAATTTGCATACTTATTTCATAAACAGTTTATAATTACTATATGTAATACACATTTTTAATTTGCATTGTCATATTTTCTTATATATATATATATATATATATATATATATATGCAATATTTTTGTTGATCGTAAAGCAGCTGATGTTACTGGGATGCTGAGAATAGACACTACACTTTGATCTTAGCCAAAAGGTCAAAGAACCATAAAAATGTTTTTCTGACTTAAATGAATGAAAAAAAAAAAAAAATCTCACCCTTATTTAATCTATAACTGTATTATCTCCTAATAGGGGTGGGTAGTGTAGTATCAGTTCTGTTGTCATATGATCGTCCTCCCAGGAATTACTTCATTTTTTAAGGGTGGTGGTGGTAATCCTTTGAGTGGGAGGGGGTAGTACAGTATATGTTTGTTCATCATGATACCATTCTCCCAAGCATTACCACCTTTTTCTGTGGGTGATGAATCCTTCCAGGCTTTACCTTCTCTTGGGAGAGGGCAGTGTAGTATATTTTTATCTGTCATGATACATTCTCATTTGAGCAGGGAGGGTAACTCTTTTTTTTGGGCGGTAATGTTCGTTCCTCATGATATCTTCCCAGGCTATTAAAAATTGTGACCGGAGGCAGTCGGTCATTTAATAAGGTTTCAATAATTAAAAACAAGTTACTTCTTCAAATTGAGTTACTCTGATTTATAATGCGGGTTGGGATAATCAGTCGGAAATGATTTCAACGGATCTTTTATTCTTGATACGATTCAAGGAAGAAGATTGGAATGAATTTTCTGGAAATATTCCCTTTGCTTTTACAACTATTTATTAATGTCAAAAGAAAAGAGTTAAAAAAATTTACTTACTTTTTAAAACCGGCTCGATGTGCAAGTTCGAGTGCAGTACTGCTTTTAATGTGACTTAGGCCAACAAAAACAATGTTGGTGTCTTGTGGCTGAGGTTTGTTCACTCGATACAGCTCCACAAATGTTTCTTCTTCCATTGCTAAGGCATCTTTTATTTGTCCTACTGAAAGTTTGGCAAAAAAAAAAAAAAAAAAAAAAAAAAAAAATTAATAAATTGAGCAATTCTCATACACAAGACAAAATGCTGTCTCACTTTTAAAAATTTTTTATTTCAGTTTTTCTTTTTATTTCAAAGCAGATGATTACATTGAACTGAAGTAAAGTTGTGATTTTAATGAAAGATTGCAAAGAAATTGATGAATAGATAAACACATGAGTTGCTTCAATATTGGTAGAATTTTCAGGGTTTTGTTTTTTTTTTAAATTTGTAAAATGAAAGAAAGGCTGCATACACAAAGTCTTGAACAATCTAACTACGGACACTTGGTAGACACTTTTTTATTTTTTATTTTTTAAAAATAAATATTTGTGATCCTTCACATTGCAGTTTCTCGTTTGTCTTGAATGCGCTCCTTTCATTATGAATCACCTCCCCCCTCTGCTGTTGAGACAATTCAACACGTTTGTATAGTCACTCGCTATCGCACCTATGCAAATTGCATCTCTCCCAACATCTTGGCACCTCGTCCATGAAAATAAGTTTATTCAAGAAAATCATCTTCAGCTGTATTAGCAGATGATTTTCTTTAGACTCAGGATCCAATCATGCCGAAGTCGCCCATGTTGCCACGCAAATTATTTTGCCGGTTGACAACAGTCTCTCAGTACTTTCTTCGCTACACAGAAAATTTATTACATTAACTAAAAACAGAGTTAAACATTTTCTTTTATTTAAAAAAAAAAAAATTATTTTTGATTTACTCCTTTTTTATGTAGAATTTGTCTATTTGAGATATTGGGATTTAATTAAAATGCAGAAACGCCAACAAAGAGATCAGCTTAGGAAATAGTAACAAATGTTAAGATGAAAATGAAAGTGGAGAAAAAGGGATTTGATGGGTACAATATAATGAGCAGTCTCAGCTAGATCCTTTTATACATCCTACATTTCACCACCTCCTAATTGTATGCATACTATTAAATCTAATTTGAAAAGCAAACATATCATTCTTAACACTTGACTTTACCAGGGTAGAGATGGTCAGCCTTTCCTTTACATTCACCCATCTGAAATGATTAAATAATGAAGAGTTAAGCAGTCAGTTGCTTCATCTTTCAACAAAGTTGCTTAGCTCTTAAACTGCACATTCATTTATGTTATCACATTATGTAGGTCTGTTTATTAGGTAAGTTTTAATATATATATATACAGGGTGTCTCAAAAAAATGTACTCACTCTTAGAATGACGAGAAAACTTATTTATGAACATAGAGTGAAATGAAATAGCATCGAATACATTGTTTCATGTAATTGAAGCTATTTCATTTCTCTCTGTTCATAAATAAAGGTTTTCTCGTCATTCTAAGAGTGAGTACATTTTTTTGAGACACCCTGTATATATATATATATATATATTATACCCTTGAAATACCCTTAAATAAAATAATGTATTTAGATATTTACACTTTATATATGTATATGTGTGTATGTATTTTTATCCCTTAATCCCCCCCCCACCTCTTTCCAACGTTTCTATTCCCCCCCCCCCGTTCGAACGGTTCCTTCCTACCCTCATGACATTAATTCATTCCACAATTGATTTAAATCTCAAATCTCATTTCTAAATATATTCTTTCTAAGTTATCCCCCTTTGTTTGCACATATAATAATAACGGCCCACACGTAAATTTAGAATTGAATAAATAAATTAAAAAAAAAATTAATAAATCATAAAATAAAATATAATAAAATTATAATAATTAGTATATAAATAAACAAATGTTAATAATATGTTAACTTTAGCTGAATAATTATTTAATTAAATTTTGACATTTTCTGCGTTCCTACTCCCAATAGTCTGCTGCGGTGTTTCAATGGTTTGATACCGATTTTTCACTACAATATTTTCGAGGAAGATTGGAAAATGATCACTGCAACAAGCGTCATTATAGATCTCCAAGTAAAGTCCATATAGACTGTAGGGTCACATATGGTTAAGTCGATAGCAGAATTATTTCCATTAAATGGGTTCATATATGTGTTCCTTAGTTTAGCATACGCAGATCATTTTCATCAATAAATTTTTGCATTGTTTTACCTCTTTTTTTGTTGTATTCTTGCACCCCCATAAGATATTGTGACTATTGAAATCCCCTAATAGGATGAACGGTGTAAGTAATTAATAAGTTAGCTTCTTAAGTTCACTTTCATTAATGTCCTCGTTTGGTGGAATATATATTGATGGAATATGTATTGATTTTTTATATAACGTAGCCTTGATGGCAACCGCTTGGATATTGGTTTGGATTTTCGGTTTGGTATGGGGGTATATCATTTCTGATTAGAATTGATAGGCCTCCAGAGGTCCTGTGTCCAGTATCATGGATGTGACTGAATATCTAATCATTTTTAATATTGATATTGTCCTCTTGTTTGAGGAAGGTTTCTTGGAGACAAATAATTGTGGGAGATTTTTGAGGCAGTAATA
This sequence comes from Sepiola atlantica, assembly GCA_963556195.1. NCBI lineage: Eukaryota > Metazoa > Mollusca > Cephalopoda > Sepiida > Sepiolidae > Sepiola > Sepiola atlantica. The sequence goes on from OY744526.1 coordinate 154,469,520, forward strand.
AAAGCAATTCATTAAGATTTGCTTTTAAACCGCGACAATCCCATTGGATTATTTTTTGTTCTATAGTTTATATTTTGTTTCATTTGTTTTGTTTTTTTCAGAGTTTTGATCTGTTTCCATCATGTCCAGTGCCTCAAATCGGTGTTGTGTTTTGAGGTGACCCCCTCCCCTCAGAATCATGATTTTTACCTGAATCTTTTCGAATCACTATTTTTTCCCCCCCAAGTTGCGTTATTCATTTTGGTTGCTTTAGACTGGTGGTGCATCTTGGTTGAGTATAGATAACACAATGATCATCCTTTCCTCTCTCGGTTCCACCTCTTGCTTCCTAACCTTTGCTTTTGGTTTCTCGCATTGTTTTAAGTGTTTTTAGAAATCCTGGCCAGTCTCCCGGTCCAAGTTGAAGCAACCTTTGTGCTAGTTTTTTTAACATTTGCTATCCTCCTCATTATTGGTCACCGGGGACACAACCTGAGAATATGTCATTTCTCTACTTGTGGTTTCAACCACCCTCCTTGCTTCCTGGAAGGAAATGTTTTGTGTGTATTTTACCGTCAATATCTCTTTTTTCGTCTTCCATCTCTCACAAATTTTTGCATATTTATGGTTCCCTTCACACTCATCCATAGAGTAAATGCTAGGGCAAGACTTAACTGGACAATTGATTAGATCGGGTCTCTCTCACTTCCCGTCTAGCCGAAGTAAGGGCCAAAGTAGAGTGTTGCAGGTTACAAACTGCTCAGCCACCAGGATCCCATCCTAAGACATCACAGTTTGCCACTCACGGTCTACAGGTGACCGTTTTTTTTGTTTTTTTTCTTGTGCCCTTCAAAATTGGGGGGAAAAAAAAATTAAAAATATAAGAGTGATGTGGGACACGTTTGATTCAGGTGCTTAAATCTATGAAAAGTCATATAAGCTGTAATGTGCTAGGCCAAAAGACAGTTTGAGAGAGCAGCGGAAAAATATCTAGCGTTGCTTATAATTGTGTTCCAACAACAGAAGGTAGTGATGTGACTAAATTTTGTGTGCCTGTGAAATAAGCGACGTGAATGTGTTTTATGGCCATAAACGTTCGGAGGAAAAAACAAGGTGAGAAGGGCTGTCTTAAATTATCAAGTAAAAAAAAAAAAAAACATAAATAATGTTTTTTTACTGCTTACCCGATATCAACCATATGTCTCCTGGAAATAGTTCAAAGGTTGCAAAATGTAGGAAGACATTAGCACTGGTATTAATTATTATAATAAAAAATCTCATTTTTGTTTGTGGTTGTTAAACTAAAAATACTTACATGGAATATTTACAGCACATGGAATTTTACCCGTATCCAAGATTTCTTTTGGTTCTCGCACATCAAATAATTGAATATCTCCACATTCAATTAGGGCATCTAAGTCATCATAAGAAAGATTAGTCCACTTGTCATAATGACTGCCTGTGCTGTAGTAGTGATACCTGCCTGATAAATAAAGAAAGGATTTTTAATTTATAGCAACATTGCATAGAGAGAAAAAGAGAAGCTTTAAAAAAAATAAATAAATAAAAAAAAGTAGAAAATATAGAAAGAAGTTTTTTTTAAGAAAATGGTAGAAAATAAAGAGAAGCTTTCAAAAAGACAAAGAAAGAGAAGCTGTGGTGGACCAAGAGGCGATCCGAGCAAATGCCAAAAAGCAAATGGCTTAAATTGCTACCCTCTTTCTTTTTCTGCTTCGTTGGCATAGTTCTCTTCAATTCCAAAAAGCAAGGGAGTTTAAGAATGATGAAATAAACATCTAAAAGACGGATTCAACTGGCGCTCCTTGAAAGAACCCACAAGAACGTATGCTCCCCATGTACTCCCAGCCAAAGGCCAGGGAGGCGAGAAGAAAAAGACGCTTCAAATGCATGTACAAGCTTTCCTTTGGTTCCAGTATGGAAAAGGATGAATATGGGGATATATACAGGCGTGCGTGCATATTAAATTGGAAATGAAATTAAGATTTGAGGAAATATTAGGGTCACCAGTTAGCAAGTGCTAACTTAACGTGAATAAAGCCTACATTCTTGTGGGTTCTTTCAGGATGCGCTAATTGAATTCGTTTTTTAGATGTTTATTTTCTCGTTCTTATAGGGGTTTCGAAGTTTGTGCAGACTTGTTAGATTTTGGCTTTGAAACGATATTCATTAGTTAGAAAATATTGCGTTAACACATTTGTGAAAATTCACTTGCTTTTTGGAATTTAAATAGAAAGAGGGTAGCAATTCAAGCCATTTGCTTTTTTGGCGTTTGTTCGGATCGCCTCACCACAAAAATTTAAAAACGATAGAAAGAGTAACTTGGTATAAATTTACGAATATTCATAATTGTTTGTAATTAGATTTGGTATTGTAGCAGTCATAAACATTGACTTTTTCCTCTTATGGAGAGCAGCCCATAGTGAGGTGATTTGGTCACACAATGACCAATCAGTATTCAATATACAAACCAAAGTAAGCAATATGAAGATTTTTTTTTTTAATTGTTTGTTTGGAAAAAAAAAAAAAAAAAAAAAAAAAAAAAGGTTGAAGCTGAAATATATATATATATATATATATATATATATATACACATACACACACACTCTTACACAAGGAAATTAAGCGCTCCATTTTCTTCACCTATAATGCGAAAGTTTACACACCCACCCACACTTTATATAGAGATTCAATACAATAATGTGACACGATGGTTAGGGTGTCTAAGAGAGGAAATAAGTCTGCCTCAATTTCAATACAGAAGAAAAGACAAAAAGCAGATACGAAGATTTTTAATAAATTCAAAACATAAAAAAAAATTGAATTCTTCACAATAAAGTTTGGTACTTACGTATCGTAGAGCCAGAAAAAAAATTCTTTAATTCTGAAGAGTCAAATAAGAGGGAGATAAACAGTGGTTGAAAACTGAGTTATCTTAAAATGGATTTTAACACGCTGAACTTGCAAGATATTTTATATTTAACCAGAGATAATGCTAAACTAATTGACTTCTTGGAAATGCAGATTAATTTTCGAACAAATTGCTGAATTTTACTCGGTGTAAAACTTATTTCAAAAACTATTTCCCTGGTTTCATGTACCCCCCCCCCCCCTTCATTTACGTATTTTTTTTATTATCAAAATAATTAATTTATTTTAATAAATCATTTTATTTTTCATTGGTGCCGAATTCGTTGTGATTGTTTTGTTCCTAAAGTATCCTTTTACGTATACATTGTTTTAACTTTATTTTACATTAATTACAATAGTAAAATCCATTTCAAAACCGAGTTATCTCCCCCTTATTTGACTCTTCAAAATTAAAGATAAAAATTTTTTTTCCGGCTATACGATACATAAACACCAAAGTTTGATTATTTGGAGGTGTGGTGGACGTAAATGTGTGAGTGCAGCTGTTTATAGCAAGGCATGCTTGTGTGTTGCAAGGATGTGTGAAAAGCTAAATTATAGTTATTGTGAAAAGAATGTTCTTTGAAAAGTGCCACGTTTCATATTAGATTTTATTTTTTTAAAGTGATAAAACTCAAAAAACGAAATAAATGAATGAATAATTTTTTAAATAAACTAATATGGATTTTTTAAATAAACTAATATGGACTTTATTTTGTCTTTGGAAAATATTTTGGTTGTAAAATAAATACTTTGCCTCCCTGTAAAAAATAAAAATAAAAGGATGGATAAATGGAATAAGGTCAGTAGGTTTTGGAACTGTAAGGACTGATATGAAAAAAAAAAAAAATGAAGACAATTTTTTTAAAGAGAAATGAGCTTTATTAATAAAAGAAAAACGAAATTGGACATTAAAATTTAAACAAAAAAATTAGAATTTACAACTTTTGAATCCCAGATTTAAGTGATATTAAAAAAAAGAAAAATGAACATTTCATCTCAGACTTAGTAAATGTATTTTATTTCTTTCAGAGTTGTCATGGAAACAAAAAAAGACACTAACTCACAGGGAATGTAGGTATGTTAAAGGGAAAGTTTTAGAAGCAATTTAAATCTTAAACATCGCAGTAATGCATGATGTCAAAAAATTAATTACAAATGCAACAGTGAATGAGGTTAGAATACATTCAGTTAACGAAAAAGGAAAAAAAAGAAGTTGATTTCAGTGGGAGTAAAATGTTACTCTTAGCAACATTTTAATGAGACGGGGGGGGGGGGGGGGTAGTAAAATAGTGCACCTGGGCTTGCGCCGATATGCTAATTTTAGAGTTTATTGTATTGAGGGCAGCTTTTGGAGAATACCACCAAGAAGATAGCCACTTATATGGGAGACTTCTAGAAGGGGTGATATTCAGTTGAAGTAGCTGCAACCTACATTTTTTGATATCCAAGATACAATCAAGATGCTAAGAGTATCCTCTTTTCCTTTGATGTCAGCTGGAATTTCAAGACCCCCCCCCCCAAAAAAAAAAGAGGAGGAGGAGAAGGAATAAGAGCTATATAGGTCATCAAAGCTGGCAGTCAGTGAACTGGTTATTTTCTGGCAGAAGGACAGTAGAGCTTTGAGCAAGAATGGAATTAGAACTCCATCTTTAACCAAATGAGAGAGATTGATTTTTACTTGCAGCTTTTAAAATATAAAAGACAAACTATGGATTGAATCATAGGAGTGTTGCCTGGCCAAAGAAAAACTTGGAAGCAAGTGATTAGACAGGACCGTACAGAGTGGAATTTGGAGACAGTTGACTCACGGAACGATAACTGGAGAGCGAGATTGCAAATAATTAAAAAAAAAGTCTGAACCCTGAATAAGGGGAAAGTGACGCTAAATGAATGAAAGATGATAATGGTGGTGACAAGAAATGTTCACTCCAAAAATAAGACTTGTTAATTGTTCTATAATCCAATGTCGTTTTTTCTTTTGAATGAGAGCGTGTTTATATTCCAGACGCATTACCACAGCACATACTGAAATCGAACACTTATTGATTTGGGACAACATCACTAACCATGCTCCATGTCATCATGACATTTACACAATTATATGTGAAGCGTGACGACCGCTATATCCCATTTCAGACTTTCTAAGCAAACAATAATTCAGGTTGCTTACGACAGTAAATTAGTTTGCATTAATTTTTCATTTCAATTAAAGTATTATATACTTAAAATTTTTGAATTTGATTAAAAGTATAATTTTCGTATTCATTTGGACGAATTAAATTAAATAATTATAAAAAAAAGTTATTGAATTGGAAAAAAAAACAAAAAACAAAAAAAACAGATATCTTCACTCACCTAAACAAAATGTTTTAAAACTTTTAACAATAAGTACATTTTTTTCTTGCATTAAAGATTTTTGCATTAACCCACCCGGCTGCACTAATGCCTGATGCATACAACAAGCGTATGAATATTACTGCACCTTTTATGAGGTTAGAGTTACACTGAATTTGATGATATAATGTTTGTAAGAGTATCTTGTAAAGTTTCTGATTTTTAGCCGGACATACACATGACCTCCATTTATATTATAGATACGTACTGAAGAAATGAGGTTTTCAAATTTTATAATTTACTAACATTCAAATAAATAAAGTGTAAAAAATAAAAAAAATTGTTCATAAAATGTTTAAAAGAAAAAGACTTGTATTAATTTTATCATAATTTTTGTTTTCACAATACAAACTTATTTTTAAAATTGCAATGAACTGGAGAAAAAAAAAAGTAATCTTGTCATTTTCATTTAGAAAAAGAAACAAATCAGTCAATTGTCAGATTTCAACCAAATTTTATTTACTGATTTATAAAAGAAAATCAGTTTTAGTAATTTAAGCTCTCAAAATAGTGAACAGAAAAAATGCAACAGTGAATAAGGTCATAATAAATCAATTTAACTAAAGAAAAACAATTTTTTTTTTTTTTTTAAATATAAAGTAAAAGTATTTGTTGTTCATATATTATTTTATTTTAAGTAAAATGACAGGAAAATTAATTCTTGAAAAACATTTATTTTATTCCTTTATTAAAACTGGTTTCTACGGCAAATTTTTTCAGATTCACAAATTGATCACGCAAGATTTAGTTCAATAATCCTGTTAAGAGTTTGTAAGATTTCTTTTTTTTTGTTATGTTTATTTAGAGAAAAGTCTCTTGATTTCATTTATTTATTTTTTTTACTTTGTTCACCCCAAACAAGACAAGTTGCCACTGTAGACGTAAGGAGCTACTGAGAATTAGTGTGAAACTTTAGGGAGGGGGGGGGGTTCATCCTAAATTGAGAGCTATGCAGCAAGATGCTTGTTCACATTAGTTTTAAACTTCTGCTTGTCGGTACAGACAAAGAAACAGTAGCGAGGGAGTTCCAAAGGTCGACAGCTCAAAGAAAAACACTATTGGAGTAGAAGGCTCTCCGGCATCTGGAGACCTCCACAATGAATGGATGGGATTTAGCTGATTGTCATGTTGGTCGAATGTATTTACATCGAGGGGGCATAAGAGAAGCAAGTTCATCGGAGCACATTCAATTGAAGTACTTGTAAAACAAGCACAAGGATGCAACATTGCAGCGATGGGACGGGCTGGAGCTTGGTGGATAGTGAAGGACCTATTAGATTAGAGGCTCTTTTTTGGACCTTATCTAAGGGGAGAAGACTGATGGATGGTGCACCAGCCCAGATGTAACAACAATACTCCATGCATGGGCGGATGGTGGCTTTGTAGAGATATAGGATAGTGTCAGGTGTGAGAAGTTTTCTAGAATGGTAGAGATAGCCCACTTTATTGCTGCAATATCTTCTATGTATTTGTTCCAATTCAAATTACCTGTGAATATTAGGCCAAGGAATTTGAACGTTGAACTCTCAGGTAGGATGTTATTTGCCATGACAATCGGTTGTTGAAGAGGTTTCTTGTAGTTGTTGAAGGAAAAAAGCTTAGTCTTAGTAGCATTAAATGTTACCATCCATTTATGACCTCATTTCACTACAGACTGGAGGTTACTTTCTAAGGATTCAGCCATTGCCTCGGATATGTACGCATCCGTTTTACCCACATGACAAGAATAGAGCATGGTGTCGTCAGCAAATATACCCATCTCGAACACAATGTCATCACGGAGGTCGTTTATGAAAATCAGGAACAATAAAGGTCCTGTAATTTTCTTTTGGATAGGAAGGATCTAAAATATGCATCTAGTAATACCATATGAATTAATTTTTATAAGAAGACCTTTATGCCAGACCTTGTCAAAGGGTTTCGATATATCAAACACTATCGCCCTAGTTTCACCTGCCTTGTCCAGTGTATGGTATATGCGTTCAGAGATGACCGTTAGGACATCCGCAGTAGACCGTGCTTGCATAAATCCATACTGATGGTCAGAAAGAAGTTGAGCATTAACGAGATGGTGGACTATCACTTGATTGATTATGGATTCAAAGATTTTAGCGAAGAGCGGGAGTAGACTGATAGGGCGATATCATGGAAATAAGATTTGGCAAGGCATTTGTTGTAGAGTTTGGAGAGGACAGGGGCCAGTTCAGCAGAGCATTTCTTTATTACTATTACTAGTATAAGATCAGACTTACATGCTTTGGAGGTGTCAAGGTGTTTTATGATGTCTCTGATATGAAATGGGGTGATGGTCAGGTCATCAAATGTGGCTTTAGTCTGCAATGGGAAACTTGGGAGAGAGTGGAGTTTGAGGCGAAACACTGGGCAAGTAGTTCAGCCTCGTCAGTTGCTGTGCAAACGACATTGTGGTTGGATAGCGGGGGAATTGTTGACTTCCCATTGTTTACCACACTATTGTAGATTTTCCAGAAATCGCGAGTACCTAGTTTCTGTGATTGAAGGCGCTTTCTGGTCATCTCTGTATATCTTCTCTTTGCTTCAACTATTACAGTCTTATTTAGTCAAATTTGTTTATTGCTAGAAGCGAAATCAGTGAATTTAAATTTTTAACAAACTGTGCCTTCATTTTGACTGTTAACGAGTTTTGGGCTGCAAGAAATATTTTTATTCAGTTAGATCACCGAGATCAAACGAAACTGTATTTTCGGTTCCACCGTTTGAAACAGTATTGTTTTTTCTCTTCAAGAATCCAATGAAGGATTTAATGTCTGGAATGTAGAGTATAATTTTGTCTATTCTTTCTTCTGTCGTTACCCGAGTAGTTTTTACAAAATGAATGAGGGAGTGGTTTTCGTAGTATTTTAAAATGTAAAAAAGTTTTAAATAAATAAATTTTGTTAAGAGTTCAATTTCATAGAGTGAAAAGTGCAGGAAAATATTAAGCCAAAAGTCAAATCGATGGAACAGAAACAAAATATTTTGCTTTATTTTCTGTGAAGAACTTTGGACAATTCTTGTATGAAGTTTGTAAGGCTTAAACCGAATCTTGTCTAGCTGTGCAGTACTCTCCCCCCTCCCCCCCGTTTGGGACAAATTTGATAATTTTTTAATATTCATTTAAGGACCATTTGAAGTGTTTAATAGTGGTGGTAAAGTGTAGCCGTTTCTGTATATCATTGGTGGGTTTGAGAGCAAGAAACCATGGACGGCTGGGAAGCACCAAAATTTTGGAATAGAATTATCTACCCTATGATGATTAGCACCAGATTAAATTTTAGATGCAGCTCGGTGCTCCTCGAGAGCTGTGTGATGTGCCCTGAATAATTATGATGGAGACGTGGAAGCAGTGGCTAGCAGGAAGCATAGCAGGCGTTCCGATTACACAACGTAACAATTTTTTTTACAAAAGTTTTGTTTGTATTTTTTTTAGTTTTTTTAAATCAGTTTTCTGCTGATTCCAAAAATTTTATTTTTTCTGTGTCATTGACCGTTATAGAAATACATCGCTTTTCAATGTCATCAAATATTGGAAAATGCTATATGCTCCGCTACTAAATGTATCTCTAATTTTCTCTTTCAGCTAAATTACTAAGTTCTACTAGAGGATATAAAAATTCTCCAGATACATTTTGCTATGTTCGTGGTTATTATGTTGGAACCCCCCCCCCCCCCCCCCAAAAAAAACAGGTATTACATAAGATCGTGAAAAGTGCCAAACTGGATAGCATGCAGGATTGACCAGGACAAATCATGGGCCCCTCATGTGATATGTGGAAGCTGTTGATCTACTCTAGAAGGATGGCTAAGAGGTACAGGAAGGGCAATGTCTTTTGCCATTCCCAGAGTATGGAGAGAACCGAATAACAATCATGATTACTGTTACTTTTGTATGATTGATGTGACAAAGTACAGAAAAGTTAAAGGAAGACAAGCTCTTTAGTATCCAGACATACCATCATGTAGATCATCTGCCCCACATGATGACAACATGATGCCAGTACCACAACCACCAGAAAATGTAAGTTTACTTCTCATCGTACTCTCCAAAAGTTTTACTTTTAATTAACTTGAATATTAAGTATTTACAATGCATTCATTTTCCTACAGATTTATGGAATGCTAATGTTATTCAAGTCTTTGTTTAAGTTGCTATCTGTAGTTATTTTTATTCACAGACGGAAGATGCAATGGATATTTCATCTGAAGGGTCAGCAAGTAGCAGCAACCAAGAAATGGAGGAAGCTTTTGTACCAAGAACGACTTTGGAGCCTCACTCTCCAAATCAGAGTGAGCTAGATGATTTAATTAGGGATTTAGGTCTCACTAAGTCAGGAGCTGAACTTCTTACATCAAGGCTGAAGTAATGGAATCTAGTAGGGGAAGACTGCAGGACATCTGTGTACCGAGAACGACATGAAGAATTTGAAATTTACTATGACATTAGTGATGATCTGTGTTATTGTAATGATGTTACTGGTTTGTTTACTGCTCTTGGACTCACACATGATCCTGCAGAATGGCGACTGTTCATAGATAGCTCAACACGAAGTTTCAAAGCAGTATTGCTCCACAATGGAAATAAGTACCCATCTTTTGCCTTTTGCACACTCCGTACAGAAGAAAACTATGATAATGTCAAAAAACTTCTTGACAAAATAAATTATGCTGAATTCAAGTGGGATGTTTGTGGTGATTTCAAGATGCTTGCCTTCTTGCTTGGCTTGCAATGGGGATACACAAAGTACTCGTTTCCTTTGCTTATGGGATAGCAAAGTTGATGATGATCATTACAAGAAAGTTTATTGGTGCCCACGAGTTGAACTGCAGCCAGGAATGAAAAATGTTCTCAGACAGCCGCTAGTAGATTCCAACAAAGTCTTATTACCTCCACTTCATATTAAACTAGGATTGGTATAACAGTTTGTGAATGGCCTTAGATTTTGGAGGAGAAACTTTTCAAGAAATTTGTCTTATGTTTCCAAAGCTATCAGAGGCTAAGATCAAAGGTGGTATATTTGTTGGACCCCAAGTAAATGCAATGTTGAAGTCGGAGAAACTGGAAAGAGCGATGACAAAAGTTGAAAAAGAAGCTTGGTGCGCATTTCGTGACGACGTTCGTGGATTCTTAAGAAATCACGAGGATCTTCATGGCAAACAACTGGTATGAACGCATATTGAGAACTTCAGGAAACTGGGTTGTCGTATGTCCTTAAAAGTTAATTTTTTGCATTCTCATCTAGATTTCTTCTCCGAAAACTTGGGAATCAGTGAAGAACATGGTGAGAGATTTCATCAGGACATCGCAACAATGGAAAGAAGATATCAAGGACGATGGGATACTGCTCTCTCTCTCTTAATGACGATGGAATACTACGATGATGGGATATTATATATGGTCTCTTGTCAGAAAAGATGAAAGTGTGCACTTTAGAAAATCTCGATCGTCAATGCACTTCTAATCTTAAGAAAAGAGTTATCAAAGCATTTACATTGCAAAGTTGTATGGTTTGTTTGGTTCTAACTAACATTGTATTTACTAAATACCATTCAATATATGAAAAAAGTATTAAATGCTGTGTAATTATCTTTACAACATACTGATGTAGAGAAAGGTTGTGTATGAAACGCGAAAATATTAAATTAAGAAAAATTAAAAAAACTATCGATGTTATGCCAAAACGAATGTGATTTTTGAATTCAGTAGCAAAAAATACATATAAAAACATTAATACATATAAAAACATTAAAAAATACATATAAAAACATTAAAAATACATATAAAAACATTAAAAATACATATAAAAACATTAATACATATAAAAACATTAATACATATAAAAACATTAATACATATAAAAACATTAAAAAATTCATATAAAAACATTAAAAAATACATATAAGAACATTAAAAATACATATAAAAACATTAAAAATACATATAAAACATTAAAAAATACAAATAAACAAAACATGTTATGTCTGAACGATAGATAGATAGATAGATAGATGGGCGTCGGAGTGGCGACTGAATAGCAATACACATGAAAAATTTTTTTTTCTCAATTTCCGACTTTGACGAATACCTGTATTTTTTTTCTCTTCGTCTTACAATGCTCCATGAATGGTCAAATGGTGGCTTTGTAGAGATATAGGATACTAGCAGGTGTGAAGTTTTCTAAACTGGTAGTGGGAGCCCACCTTCTTTGCAAACTTGGCAGTATACTTTATGTATTTGTTCAAATTCATGTTGCCTGTGAATGTTAGGGTCAGGAGTTTGAACGTTGGACTCAAGAGGGGTGCTATCAGCCATGGCAAGTGGTGGTTTGAAAGAGTTCTTATAATTGTTTAAGGACAGAAGTTTTGTTTAAGGACTAATTGTTTTGTCTTAGTACCATTGAATGTAACCATCCATTTTTGACCTCATTTTACTACAAACTGGAGGTCATTTTCTCAGAATTCAGCCATTGCCTTAGATATGTGTGCGTTTGATTTACCCACATGTCGAGAATAGAGTGTGGTGTCATCAGCAAATATACCCATCTCGGATGCGATTGCATCAGGAATAATAAAGGTCCAAGTATTGACCCCCGGAGCACACCTGCATTAACGTGATGTTTAGGTGTACAGACATCGTGAATGACCTGGATCTTTTTTTTTTTTTTTAGGTAAGAAGATCTGATTATATTAAATATTGTTCCAGCGATATCATATAAATTTATTTTTCTGAGAAGACCTTGCCAGACCTTATCAAGCACTACCGTCCTAGCTTCACCTGCCTTGTCCAGTGTATGGTATATTCGTTCAGAGATGACCGTTAGGAAGCCCGTAGTAGAACAGAATTGCCTAATTCATGTTGTAGATCGATTAATGATTAAAAGATTTTAGCGAAGAATGGGCGGAAATTTATGGGATGATAATTTTGCAGGTCTGTCCTGTCGCCAGAATTCTTGACAACTGGTACCACAGAGGCAATTTTCCAGCTATCAGGGAAGCAAGAATCGGCCACGCATTTGTTGTACAGTTTGGAAGAGAAAAGGAGGTCAGCTCAGCGGAGAATTTTTTATTACTATAACAGGGATAAGATCTGGTTCAGATGCTTTGGAGGTGTCAAGATTTTTTCATGTTATCCAGAACATGGGGAAGGGTGATCAGATCATCTAGTGTGGTTTCCGTCCACAGTGAGAAACTAGGGAGCGAATGGTTTGTGGAGTCCAAAGCAAACCGCTGGGCAAGCAGTTCAGCCTTATTCATTACCGTGAAAGTGGCATCATGGTGGGGGAATTATTGATTGCCCAGTGTTCACCAAACTATATTATATTTTCCAGAAATCGTGAGTTCCTAATTTCTGTGACTCAACAAGTTCTCTAGTCATCTTAGCATACCCAGTCGAGATGCGGTTATTACTCTCTTATAGTGGTTTTTTAATGCTATAAATTTTTGTCCATTTGTAGGTGACTTATGGTGGTTGAAACAGAGGAATGCTTGCTGTTTATGCGACATAGCAGCTGCCCAGGCCAAAGTGAACCATTTGGGAGAGTGGGACTTACTATAGAATTTCTGTATCAATGCAGGAATAGGAGGAAGGCCAAACATTTCTGTCTTCAACTTAACCATCATTATGTTTTTAGGCATCTGTGTGGGGTGATAGCAGTCCAGGGAAAAGGAAGCAGGCTACTGTGACCCTATTGGCTGATAGATTGCCCCTGTTCTAGCGACCTCTAGCACGAATTTCAACTTTAGTACAAGATAGCAGCCTTTAGAGAAAGGATGTGTTTTCAGTCTGTTGCTCCAAATGCAATGTAATCGTTTTGTCGTTTTTAAGGAAACAGTCAAGATAGGTTTTTAAAAAGGAATCCTTAAAAAAAGTAAATTTTCCAACCAGCCATCATCGAGGAATGACGTTTTGGGTGATCTCCAACACACACAAGATGTGAATATTTTTATCCGTTTGAAAAGCAATAGAGACAAGAAAGTCCGAAAAAGTAAAAAGAATTAAAAGAGGTTTTTAAAGAAATTAAAATCAGAAGTTTTAATAGAAAAGCTGAAAAAGAAAATAAGGAAAAAGACTTTGTGACGAGGAAGAAAGTCTCGTCAAGTTGGTCTACGAAAGACTTTTTAATGAATTAATTGCATGACCCCTTTTGTGATTTGTGAGCAAAACCTCTTTTTTGTTATTCTTGGTTAATGAAGAAACCTGGTTTTCTTTCGATATCGTTGTTTAGCTCTATTTCAATTCCTGAGGAGGGGTGCAAGGCCTGTCTGACTGTTACAATAGGTTGTCTGTGCAGCCAGGATTAGGGTTCGAAGTTCTGTCATGGTGACATCTGGAGGGGAGTAGGGCAGCCTCTTTTTATCCTTGGTTTTGTGTTGCTCTATTCAACTGAGTTTTCCACTCCCATGAGCAGCTTACTCTCTTCAATTCAGGACTCCCCTTCCAATTTGGAAGATGGGACTGGATGCTTCTTCATAGCTGAGCTGTGGTTGCAGTTTCTCGACTGCCCTGCTGTAATTTTAACAGCCAGTTTATTAGCTGTGGATAGACTTTTTGACGCTATGGGAGGGATATGACTGCTGAATCTTTTCTAGGGGCTGCAGAAAACTTCTGATGTGTTTTGTTCTTACCCCAGACCCATTTAGTAGTTTTGCTTCTCTCTAATACTGGAGGAACCGGAAAAGGAGTTTTTGCTGCTTCAGCGGAAACGATTTTATTCCCAACTGGAACAGTAACCATGATTTTCATTGAGGCAATCTCTCTTTAGGCACACCTTGACCATATGCCCCTGCTGCAAGCAGTACCAGAATTGCATTCGTCTGCCTGCCACAATTACAAACAAGTATTCATTTCGGAGCAGGGTTGGAATAAAGTCAAACCTGGCTCGGTCCAGATGCATTTTAATACTGTAGTCTCCGCGATTGAAGTCAGTGTTTCCATTTTTCATCCATATTGTCTAGAACATCCAAGTTTTGTCAGGAGTCGTTTGTATTACCAGTCCAAATGTCTGGGTGAATTGGATGACGCGCTCCCACCTCCCGAATTATTTGATTAGGTCTTTTGGAGAACATAACAGAACGTTCTAGTCCGCCATCTGAGTAAATGAGCGGCTGTTCGCTGTGGGGAGGAAAAAAAAACAAAAAAACAATTCGCAGTGCACATCAAAGCAGCACTTTTAGAGACCAAGATGCTGCTAGGTGCAGCATCTTCCGTGTCTCCAGCCCTCAGAGTCGAGGAAGCTGAAGGGCTACATTTAGGAGTACCATGGGTGGCATTCCCAAATGATTCCCTATCGCAGCTGAGAGCTCCGTACTTTGAAGTGGAGCCAGGTTGTTTCAACAAGGCCAACTCACTGCTTAACCACGACTCAAATTCAAGGTCAAACACAAATCCTAAAAAAGTTCAGGGGTAAGCATTAGTTACACAAGAGGTGCAGTGGAATTGCCGGTAGGTTGAGAGATGATAATCAATTTGTGTGCAAAAAGTGTGAAACAATGGAGATGGATGAGAACTCAGATATGGACAAAGTATATTTGGATAGCGAAGCTATTGAGAAGTTTTGTTACCTTGGTGATACCATTGGAGCACAGGGTGTAGCAGGTGATAGTGTGATTGCAAGAATTACGAGTGGATGGAGTAAGTTCAGGGAAATTCTGCCATTACTAACCAGCAAAGCATCATCACTGTAGACCAAGGAAAGACTATCAGGTATGTGTATGCACGAATGAAAACTAGCCAGTGAGAGCTGAGAACATGCGTTGCATGGAGAGAAATGATATGAGAATGATACAATGGATGTGTAATTTGAGTCTTAAAGACAGGCTTAGATTTGATAACCGTAGAAGATTATATCTGGATAGTATAGGGAGATTGTGCAGAACAGGAGACTTTGATGGTATGGCCACGTTAATAGAATGGATGAGACTTCTTGTGTTAGTAGATGTAGAACAGTTGGAGTAGCAGATTCAGTTCACAGGGAAAGGCCAAGGGAAACATGGGAGGATGTGATAAAGATGGACTTAAGAGAAGGAGGGATAAATAAAGAACTGGCAAGGGATAGGTTAGTTATGGAGTTAATTTCTAAAAGCCGTCCAACACATGCCAACATGTAAAACAGACGTTAAACCGAATATGATAATGAGGTTAAGAGAGTGGCGCCTTTCATCCAAATTGTATCTTACCTCCAGAAACATAATTCTAATTTACTTTTTAACGTATATAAAATTGAACTTTTATGCCAACTTTTTACCAGTCGCGACCATTTTCTTTTTAATAAATATGTGTAGAAGAAAACAGAATGTTCTCAACTTTGAAAGTTTCGCCTTTTTCTTGGTCTTCGGGGGGGGGGGGGGGGGGGGTAATGTAAAGATCGGTCTAAACAGTTCGAATAAATTTAGCGTATACGCGATATATATATATATATATTTAAAGATTGACATTAAGAACGTTTTAGAGTTAAAAATCAACGTAGTATTACGTAGTAATTGGGGGGGGGGGGTAAAAACTTTTTTCGTCTGAGCGATTAAAAAAAAAAAAAAAGCCATGGCTCCATAAGCAATACAACACTTCCGGTCCTGTAAGACGCCATTTTGTTAAAATATCGATTTTTCTAGCATATTTACATATTTCAAGCGCGTTCTTCATATGCGTAATACTAAATAGATTTTAACTCGAAATGGTTCCTCGTTTAATAATATTTAAAAAAAGAAAACATTTTTATCGCCTATACACAATTTTATTTTATCGCATTCTGTATAGACCGTCGATCTTTACATTTACCGGATCGAAGAGTAATATCTGTTCTCTCCTCGGTCAGGTGGGGGAGCGATACTTTTTGACTAGGGTAATCTATTTTTGTCCCATCCAGAGTGTCCTTTGGGAGGGGGGGGGGCTGGATATCCCCCCCCCCCCGTAAAAAAAGATATTGTCTAACTTTGCCCTCATAGGGAGGTAAATAAATAGCGATTTGAGGAGAGAAAAAAAAAAAAAAAAAAAAAAAAAAAATGGAGAGAAGAGGAAAGTAAATTCGATATGAAGTGACATTTTTTATTCTCCGAACTCGTAAATCGGAAAACGAAAACAACTTAAAAGAAACGAAAGTAGGTTACTTGGTCAAGAAAAACTAAAGTCACTCACTCATGACGAGATTTCGTTTCGGACATTTTTTTATTTGTTAAAGAAAAATAAAGTGAAATAAAATGAAAGTTAACGAAACGATTCTTCTTCGGTCGACATTTCTTGGCGGAAAAAAAAAAATGTCCTTTTATCTCAGCTGAGAAAAAGTAACAAAGTTCAGAAATTAAAACAAAATTAGAGAGGAGAGAGTAAGAAAGATTTTAGTCGCAATTCTTTATGAAAATACATATTTTCTAAAAACTTTTAACAAAAGTGTAAGAATTCATTTTTGCATTTTCTTTTTTTTTTTTTTTTAACGTCGGGCAGATATTGCCTGATGAAGGTTACAGAAAAAAAGGCTTCGACTCCGAACAGGAATTGTAAATGGCTGGAATGAGTTATGCCAACAATAAAGTTGAATTATCAAAATGGGAAACACTCGGTGATAATTTAGATGAAGTTGACACTTTATTTTTTTAGAAAAATTTAAAAACTGTTATATATAAACATGAAACTATAATTCGTGCAAATTGCACGGCTTTACATTCGAAAAAGTCCATAGTTATTTTTTTTATTTTTTATTTAAAAAAAAAAAACGGACGTAATTAACAAATGCGAGGTTTTGTTTAAAGAAAAAAAGAAATGGTTTTGTGCCATTTAACGTTATTTATTTTAACAAAATGCTTCCAACGTTGGAGAAGTGAACGTCAAACTAAAAAGTGGAATTCGCCGCCGTTGGGAATCTCTAATCCAAATAAAATAAAGCCGAAGGAAAGAAATCCGTTTTGTTCGTTTCATATTACATTTATGTTGGAAGTAATTTAAATTATTTCTTCGCAAAAGAAATTAAAAAAATAAAATTAAAAACATTTTTTTTTTACCCAATAAAGAGAAACGATCCCATAAAAGGGAGCAACTTTTCCAGTTACACGCACCATTAAAGAATAATTTTTAACCGGAATTATTTTTTTTTTTTCCTCCATGTTTTCAGATTCCAAGAACAGCGCCAATAAAACACAAATTAATAAAATGCACAAAAAGATCGATTCATATTTTTGCTCATCAGAATTACCAAATTCAGAAAACTAGAAGTAAACCGCTTCGCGCATAATGACATTACATAAAAAGTTCTGTTTGTAGTAGAAACATTCTATTTCATTTGAACGATACGCGAAATATTTCACGATTTTATTCACAATAAAAACGTCCAAACGATTCAGTGACTCTTAATCAATAGTTTTATAAAGTAAAAGAATTGGCATTATGTTTCGTAAAATCGAATGAATACAAAACATGAGTCGGTGTAGAGAAGAAGACGAAGCGATTGTGCAATGGATGTGGTCGTTTCTATCGTGTGTGTGTGTGAGTGCGTACGTGCGTGGTTTGAAGGCAAACTTACCTTGTGGGAAGAAAAGTAGACGGCCTTTTGCGATGAGGCCGGTCGTCGTCGTCGCCGTTCGTACGAAGAGGAGTCGGTTGTTGTCGAGCAAGTCTTGCCTTAGTCGCCAGCATGCCATCGCACTGCTCGACACCAGGGCCAGTTTCAGGGCGTTCTTTTTGTCTGCATGAAAATGAGATAAGGTCCGTAGAGATCCATGATTTGAATATCGAACAGACCTTGCGAAAGTCGAAAGTAAGACACCACACCCCCGCCAAGCCATATCCTGCTCAACTAGAAATATAGTAACGATCCTTATCAACAACAACACTCATCTGGCCTCTCGCTTTTAAAGCGAGGGCCATTAAAATGTGATACCGGTTTTTTTTTGCCGTAACTTCCGGCACGCTTCATGGGCCGGATGACTGCCTCTTTTTATCTAGCATTTCAGATAATGTCGATAAATAAATGGTAACCTGTCATTAATCGCTATTGTTGACATAAATACTTACGACTACAATAAAGTAAATGTCATGTTTTGTTACTGTAGTAGAACTATTAGAAATTTATTGTTTATAAAGTGTGTATTTTTTATTTTTTGTATATTTTTACTTTGTATTTGTGTTTTCCAACAAATATCTGACATAGTTCCTTGTTTCGTAACTTGATACGAAGTTAAGTGCGGGAGATAGCCGAGGCTAGCTCTGAAGTAAGTGAGTTTTAGTCCTTTAGGGCCCACTTTATTTCTTCCTCTTTTGAACTAGCGTGCTTACAAAACGGACATGTTTCCAACAGCTATTCCAAGACACCATTCACTTCACTCCTGCCCTCCGTGCTGGGTGGCGCAGTCTCCAGACTAGTCTCGAAGTGTTTGCATAGTCAATCCCAAAAAGACCATCCTTACAGGCATTACCCCCTCCTTCAGAGTAGAGATTACTTTATTGCTAATCGCCTACTTGAGAATGAACCATTCCAGAGAGCTCCCTTTTGGGGGGTAGCTGTACTTCCCATGTTAAACCTTGTATCACATCACACATAGTTGGGGATTCGGGCCAATCTAGTGTTTTGACCAGCTCCCAGAAACAAAGAATGTTCGCACATATTTCGTTTAGGTACTCTTTATTTTGTTATCGGCTCGTCCGACTCCTGCAGATGTAAATTCTGCAGTGGAGCTGTAGCGGAGAGCAGGAGAGGCAACCGACTGCTGTGGACCAAGACGCTTGTTCGCGGCGGTCGAAGAGAAAACGGTTGGTTTGCTGCTTGTGCGGAGGAGAGCTGGGGGCGCGAACCCGGAAATGCCCATTCACAAAAAGTTTAATTAAAATTTTTTTTTTTTCGATTTTATTAAACGGGGTGGTATACGACAACTATTCACGGGCACGATCCTACTACTGCCTCACACGGGGTCTTTTGTTCGCTGTGTTTCCACCCTGGACCGAGTCACCCCTCCTTAGTCAACGTGGTCTCTCAGAGCTCCCTCCGACAAACCATATTGATGCCAGACTTAGTGCGGACACCCGATCGCTATAATGGAATGCACACCAGGGTTCCCGAACTCACATTGTTCACACGAACAATGGATTACTAATCCATTGGGGTCTCCTCGTGTGAGTTTGTATAAATAAGGAAAATCGAACACTTAACCGACAATTACATAGGAAATTTCTTTGTGAGAAACAAAAGAATTGCATCGTGTCTACCACCAGATGCCAACACCTGCAATTGAACCTGGGACCTTTCGGTTTTTAGTCTAGCGCTTTCTAAACTGAGCTATTTTGACTGGCATGTTGTAGCGATCAAATTTTTCTCAACATCCAGAGAACGCAAAATAAATTAAGAAGATGGAACACGAAACTGACGACTAAACATGAAATTGCTGCCTTAGAATGAAATAAATTGTATTGTAGCTAGCACTGAATGCTAATACCCGGGATTGAACCTGGTACTTTTAGATTTTTAGTTTAGCAATCTGAGCTATTTTGGCTGCCATGTCTTAGCGATCAAACTAACTTCGAATATATTTCACCATCCCAAAAACAGCGAAATAAAGTAGGAAGATGGAACACAAAACTAACGATTAGATATGAAAATGTTTTCTAAGAATGAAAAGAAGTGTATTGTGTCTATCATTGAATACCGACACCCACGATTGAACCTGGGACCTTTACAAATTCGGTCTAACAATTTCCGAATTAGGCTATTTCTGCTGTCATGTGGAAGAGGTCGTACTAAATTGGAATAGGTCTTACCATCAAGAGAAAATCCAATAAATTAGGAAGCTGGAGCACGAAACCGAAGATGACACATGGAAATGCTTTCTGAGAAAGAAAGGTTTTTATTGTTACCTAACATTGGATACTGAAACCCAGGATTGAACCCAAAATCTTTAGATCTTTAGTGTCATTAGCTGAACTATTTTGGTTGACATCTTATAGTGTTCAAATTAACTTGAAATAAGTAGTCACCATCCATATAAAGCCAAATAAATTAGGAAGATTACACATGGAATTGTTTTCTATGAGAGAAATGGGTGTATTGTGTCTGCCAGTCAAGGCCTTAACACAGGATTGAACCTGGGACCATTCGATTTTCAGTCATGCTCTCCTTCATTGCAACATAAAATTTTACAAGTCTTTAGAATCGTTTAATTGATTAAATACTGGCTGAGGAGTTTTGATACTCCGGAAAAATTATTTTATCTTTGAAAAATTGATTAAAACACTTGACAAACGTGATGCGAATGCAAAAAATATAAAAATAAAGAGGAAGAAAAAAGAGCACTTTTATAAAAGCAAAAACCGTGATACCCGGGTTTTACAGATTTTGCCACTTTTAGTAAGTTTTGAATTTTATGCAATATTTAATCTTTCCTTCTTAATACAAGCTGCAAAATATAATTTCTAACTATCTTGGACTAATTTTCAATAATACAGATAAAAAAGAATCAAGCAAAAAAGACACTTTTAAAAAATTAAAAATGCCAACATCTCCAAGCCATACAGATTTTACAAATTTGGGTAAGTTTTGAATTTGAATTCTTAATCAATCAAGCAATAGTCCGTCACCTTGTTAATGCTAAACTTCTTTCTGACCATCAGTATGGATTTAGGCAAGCATGGTCTACTGCGGATGTCCTAACGCATATACCATACACTAAACAAGGCAGGTGAAGCTAGAGCAGTAGCGCTTGATATATCTAAAACCTTTGACAAGGTCTGGCATAAAGGTCTTCTCATAAAAATTAATTCATATGGTATTACTGGACGAATATTTAATATAATTAGATCCTTCCTATCCAAAAGAAAGATCCAGGTTGTCCTTGATGGTCATTCATCCAAACAACATGACATAAATGCAGGTGTACCCCAGGGATCGATCCTTGGACCTTTATTGTTCCTGATTTTCATAAACGACCTCCCTGACAGCCGTGTGTTTGAGATAGGTATATTTGCTGACGACACCACGCTCTACTCTCGTCATGTGGGTAAAACAGACGCACATATATCCGAGGCAATGGCTGAATCCTTAGAAAGTAACCTCCAGTCTGTAGTGGAATGAGGTCATAAATGGATGGTAACATTTAATGCTGCTAAGACAAAGCTCCTTTCCTTCAACAACTACAAGAAACCTCTCCAACCACCGATTGTCATGGCAAATAACACCCTACCTGAGAGTTCATCATTCAAACTCCTCGGCCTAACCTTCACAAGTAACATGAATTGGAACAAATACATTGAAGACATTGCCAAGGCTGCCGCAAAGAAGGTTGGCTTCTTCTACCGTGCTAGTAAACTCCTCACGCCAGACATTATCCTGTATCTCTACAAAGCCACCATCCGCCCATGCATGGAGTATTGTTGCCACATCTGGGCTGGTGCATCATCTACTAGTCTCTCCCTCCTTGACAAGGTCCAAAAAAGAGTCGCCAACCTAATAGGTCCTCCACTGCCAACTAAGTTCCAGCCCCTATCCCATCACCACAATGTTGCATCCTTGTGCTTGTTTTACAAGTACTTCAATGGAATGTCCTCCGATGAACTTGCTGCTCTGGTTCCCCCTCGACCTAAATACACTCAACCAACATGACAACCTTCCTGCTCCCTGTTTCCCTGTCTGTACCGATATGCAGAAATTTAAAACTAATGTGAACAAGCATCTCGCTGCACAACTCCCAATTTAGGATGACCCCCCTGTGGCTGGAGATTTGAATGGTCATGTTGGAAAGACCCCTAATGATTTTGATGGTGTGCATGGAGGAAATGGATATGGTGATAGGAATACAGATGGAGAAGGAATTTTAGAATTTGGTTTTGACATGTTGGTTGCAAACACCCTTTTTAGGAAAAAGAAAAGTTTTCTTGTTACATATGAATCTGGTACAGCAAAGACACAAGTAGATTATTTGCTAGTTAGGAAAAAGGACAGAAAGCTCTTAAGTGATGTGAAAGTAATACCGAGGGAAGAAATCGTGACACAGCACAAACCGGTTAGTTGCAATTTCATGATGAAGAAAGCTCATGAGGTAAAGAGAAAGTTTATCCCCAGGAGAAAAGTGTGGAGGTTGAATGAAAAATATGTGAAATGTGAATTTAGAGACCAAGTGATGGAGCGTTCGGCTAGTAAATTCACTACAGTATGTGTGGAAGAACAGTGGAAGATGCTAAAGGATACACTGTTGGATGCAACAGACCAGACTTGTGGGTAGACGGAAGGGCCCCCAAGGCATAGGATGGTGAAATAAGGAAGTTGAGAAGTGTATCAAAGAAAAGCAGAAACAAAGAAATCAGCGGAAAAAAGGTTTTGTGTATCTGGAGGCAAAGAGGGAAGACAGAAGAACAATATACAAAGCCAAGAAGGAGGCTGAGAAAGTCAGGTTTCTCAGATATACTACAGAAGGATGATCAAAAGAATGAAGTATTCAGGATAGCTGAACAGATGACAAAGACAAAGGTACTTGTTCGTCTTTTACCATAGTCCGTTTTTCACAACTTTTTACTGACCATTTTTTTTTTCTTTTTTCGGTGTACACTTACCTATCAGGCTTCTAGAGAATTCCGTGAGTTTTGGAAATTATTTTCAAATATTTTACATGTTAGGAGGGGGGGATCAGTTTCCAATGTAAATTGGACGTAGACTGATCCCCCTCTTTTTGACCATCTCAAATTTTTAAAATTCTTCTTCTGCTTACAATTACCTATCATGTCGCAAGAGAATTCCGGGTTTTGGGGAATATTTTTAAAATATGGATATTGTTAGAGAGAAGTGCATTCGAAATGACAATGGAGTGTTCACAACAAATGAACACGACAAGAGGGATGCTGGGAAACGCCACTATGAGAAATTGTTGAATACTGAGTTTCCATGGAAATGTGAAAATAAGAAGTTGCAGAAGTAGTATCTGGTCCAGCTCTAAGAATTGAGAAAGAAATGGTACAGGAAGCTGTGAGTAAGCTGCAGGATCCTCAGACATTGTTGCAGAAATATTGAAGGCTGCTGGTGAAACAGACTTGACAAATCAGATCATAAAAGAAGAGATTATTCCAAAAAACTTGGAACTTAGTACAATTGTGAATTGTTACAAGGGGAAAGGGAAGCACTAGATAAAGGTAATTACAGATGGATCAGATCTTGAGAGAAATTGAGAACAATAATTGAGCAGCAAATAAGAAGTCAATTAAGCGGAGATGGAATGCAGTTTTGTTTTATGCTTGGGAAAAGTTCCACTGGTGCTATCTTTATCCTGAGACAAATGCAAGAGAAGTACCTTGATAAGAAGAACCTGTATTTTGCTTTTATGGATCTAGAAAAAGCTTTTAGCCAAGAGAGGTTGTCTGATGAACTTTGCGTAACTAGGGAGAAATGAGTCGTTGATGAAGGTTGTTCAAGCAATGTACGGAAATGCTCTAAGTTGTGTTAGAATTAACAGCATATTTAGTGACAGTTTTAATGTGGAAGTAGGAATACATTAGGATTCTGTACTGAGTCCATAGCTTTTCATTTGTGTCTTAGAAACATTGTCCAGGGAGTTTCATACGGTTTGTACACCGATGATTTAGTACTTACTTGTGAAACAATGAAAGACCTACTTGTTAAGTTACAGACTTGGAGGAATGCTATGGAAAGTAAAGGTTTGAGAGTGAATGTTATGAAGACCAAATTGATGATCAATGGTTGTAGTGTTGGAAAAACCTCCAAAAGAGGAAAATTCCCCTGCTTAGTTAGTGGAAATGGAGTCTAGTGCAACTCAAACTTTTGTAGTACTTGTAAGTATTGGGTACACAAGAAGTGCAGTGGAATTACTGGTAGGTTGAGAGAGGATGACCAGTTTGTGTGCAAGAAGTGTAAGACAATGGAAATGTGTGAAAACACATACATGGACAAAATGGCAAAGCTATTGAGGTTGTAGAGAAATTTTGTTTCTTTGGTGATACCATCAGAGCACAGGATGGAGAAGGTGCTAGTGTGATTGCAAGAGTTAGAAGTGATTCAGGGAAATTCTGCCATTACTAACCAGCAGGGTGTTACAAGTGCCGATCAAGGGAAGAGTCTATCAGGCATGTGTATGCAGTGTGATGATGTGTGGAAGTGAAACCTGGCCAGTAAGAGTTGAGGACATGCGTTGCATGGAGAGAAATAATATGAAAATGATACAATGGATGTATAATATGAGTCTTAAAGACAGGCTCGGATTTGATAACTTCAGAGGAAGATTAAATCTGAACAGTATAGGAAGATGTGTGCAGAACAGGAGATTTCGATGGTATGGAAACCTTGAGAGAATGGATGATAGTTCTTGGGTTAGTAGATGTAGAACAGTTGAAGTAGCAGGCTCAGTTTACAGGGGAAGGCTAAGCAAAATGGAGATAATTTCGCTCACACACACACAAATAAATAAAAAATATTCCAAATTGATCTTTTTTCAATCTAAAAAAATGGAAATAATTTTTCATTGGATCTAAATGTATCAACAACAACAAAAACTAAATGAAATGCTTATGTACAAAAAAAGTGCAATTTCAAAATGGACATTTATTATTCACTAGCAGGGCTAACCGGCGTTGCCCGAGGCAAAAATGTAACATATTTCTATTAAAACTTCTCTCTCTCTCTCTCTCTTTCCCCCTTCCTCCCACCCACCTCATTCTTTCTCCTCTGTCCAGCCCATTCCTCTCTATGAACATATACAGACAACTCGAGGAATGAGTCAGCATAAGGGAATTAACTCCATGCAACAAAATCAGAGTTACTTCTCTTTAATTAGTGGCTGGAAAACAATCCCCCCCCCCCCCCGACCAAATCTGCACCTGTTTAGGGTCAAAGAATGAATAATATTTTCCAAATTTTAGATATTATTCATTCCGGGCAACACTGATCAAGAATATACCAACTTTGTTGGTCTTTGTTTTGTAGTTTTTTTTACTTTTAGCCGGACACACACACATACACATATACACAGACAACTGCCTTTTATATAATAGACTATCAGAGTTACCCGGCGTTGCCTGGGGCCATAAAAACAAAATAGAAGAAATTAGTGTGTGTAGCATTTTTATATTAAAACTTTTATCTCTCTCCGTCTCTCCCTAGCCGCCATTTGGTGACCTTATTTTAACATGTGCATGTTTGTATTTCTGTTTTTAGGTGTTCGTTTAGTTTAGTTATTTTATTCTGTGTAAGCAGTTGTTTTCTATTTCACTTCTACAGTTTAATACGTTTTGGGGGTCTTTAAAGTTTAGGATTTCAACTTTCTCATTCAGACATAATCTACACGTGTCGTCTAAATTTCTACATGTACTGGCCTGTCGTACTATTTTCCATTCAATTATTGGTGAGCGTCCGCTTTCTTTGAGTTCCTAGTAATGGTTCGCTAGTGCTGTTTTTTTCAGCGTTTTTTTGTTTTTAAATGTGCTGTTGTGGTCGTAATATCTGGTTTTAAAATCGAGGGAGGTCATATTCACGTAGTACTTCTTGTTATTCGGTCTTTCTTTGGAAAATTTTGTGGCTTGGTAAACAATAGTTTTGGTTAGGCATTTATTTTGTAGTTGACAAAGTGTACGAGTTATGCAGTTACAGCTTTTCTCTTCGTTACTAACTTTTAAATTTCTATTTGGGTGATTGCTATTAGGGTTTGGGTTATTACTATTTGTAGTGGTTATATTTTTGTTCTTCTTAGTGTTATTTTTGCTATATTGGTCACTTTTTTTACGCAATTTGTTATTATTTTTTCTCTACTGTTCTCTTTTAGTATTTTGTTATTGTGTGCCTTAATTATCATTTCTAAGTTTTCACAGCAGCTGTAGGACAGTTTTAGGTTATTTTTATTGAATATTTTTTGTTATGTCATGAGGAAGTGTTTTTCGAGGAGATGTAAGAATTTCTTGCCCAGTTTAGTTTTTAGCATCTGATTATAGAGCGGTGTATACTAGATTATATTTATTTTTCTTTTATTTCCAATTTTATTATAATTATCGGTGTTCTGTTTCTTATATTTAATTTCAATATTATGGCACCCACTATTTTTTTAGAGATGTATTGTAAATGTTGCTTGACTTCTTAAATACATTTTCGTTGCTAGAGTTATTGCTAAGCCTACGTTCGATAGAATTAGGGATTTGTTTTATGATTGATGGGGGTGATTGGACTTTGGGTTTACATATATTGGATTAGCGTTATCCTTTAAATATGACTCGTAAGTATTTTCATTTAAGTTTAAAGTGGCATCTAAAAAGTTGGTTATTTTTATGTTAGCCAGCACCCTTAGGCCTAATTTTTTTCATTTTCATATATATAATTTCCTTCTCCTTTGATTTGGTTGGAATCCCTTATTATAGCTAATCCATCATCTCTATATAGGCCGATATCTGTATTATCAAATATATTTGTGAGGGTATATAAAATAAATAACCCCACAAGATCTGATACCTGCAGATTCCAGGACACCCACGGCCAAATCAAAGAGGTTGGTCATTATTATTCATTAAAACTGATCTTCTACATATTTTAATGGTGTGAATTTCATCCTTGGATATATCGGTATACATCTCGGCAAACTCTAGGGCGATGTTGAAGAGTTTTTCAGATATGGATGGATAGAAATCCACTATGTCAAATTTGTAGGAAGATACATTTTTTTTTTCGATATTATTAAACCAAGTGATTGCTTCGGCAGTTAAGTTAAATTCTATGGCTTTTTTATTTGCTTGTTAATACTAGATAGAATTGTTTTACTAATTCTTACTATTTTTGGTTT
This sequence comes from Sepiola atlantica, assembly GCA_963556195.1. Lineage (NCBI taxonomy): Eukaryota > Metazoa > Mollusca > Cephalopoda > Sepiida > Sepiolidae > Sepiola > Sepiola atlantica. The sequence goes on from OY744526.1 coordinate 154,496,577, forward strand.
GGTAAGATTAATTAAGCGAGTGCTAGGGTTATTGTTAAAATTACTTTTGTGGTCTTTAAATAAGATATAAGCTTCCTTAGGTTTTAATTTATTAACTTTGTCGCTAATTTTTGTTGTATATTTGAATGACAAACGTACGACTTACCTCGTGTGGGGAGCCGGTCACAAAGAGGGAAAAGAAAGAGAAGGAGCAATGCGTTTTATGGGAAGGAAGTACTTCCGGCGAAAACGGAAGTACTTCTGTCAGAAACAGAAGTGCTTCCGGCGGAGACGGATTGTGGGAAGGAGGCTGCACTATAAGAGCAGTCAATGTTTTGGTAAGGGGGCGAGCAGTTTGCCGGTGGTCTAAAGTGATAGAAGGAATAAGAGAGAGAACGAAAGGGAAGGAGAGAAAGAGGAGTTTATTTTTATTTTTATTTCGGGTTGCTACCTACTGCCCGAGACTTAAGAACAAGCTACATCCCCGGCTTCTCTTTCTTTTCCTCCTTCAGCATGGAAAAATGACAGACGCGGGTGTACCCACGATGGTGAAGTCATTCGACGGAAGTACCGACGTTTGTCAGTGGATAAGGAAGGTTGAGCTGGTCGCGAAACTGAAAAACATTACAGACCTAGCATCTTTCTTGCCGTTATTTTTGGAAAGAGACGCCCTTGCCCTATATCTCGAGCTTAGCGAAGACGAACAACAGAATGTGGAAATTATAAAAATCCGTTTGAAAAGAGCGTTCGCAGAAAGCCCATGTAAAGCGACAGAGATGCTGAAGAATCTACGGTGGGCAGGTGGGTCCGTCGATGTTTACGCCAATAAGGTGAAGCGATTGACCGGACTGGCAGGATATGTGGGGCGAGGGTTTGATACAACGGTCAAGCTATTCTTCACCACTGGATTCCCAGAAGATGTTACAAAGGAATTGCAACAGGTGCCCGGATTTGACAATGCCGATGTCCACGCATTAATCCCCAGGGCAAAGGTGCTGACGTGCAGGTGATCCTCGCGGGTGAAGGACGAATCGGCAGTTGCACAGAGCGGTGCGCGAGGTCAAGTGAAGGTGGCAATCAAATGTTTTGAATGTGGTGGGCCGCACCTCCGGAAAGACTGTCAGAAGTATCTGACGCGGATCATATGTTACCGGTGCCAGCAGAGTGGCCACCTAGCCAAGGACTGTCCGGGAAACGCTTAATGGGTATCATCACGCCGGCCGATACCCCGGCGCAAAGACGGCAGGGATAGCCCCACGGATCGTGGTCGCAGTGGAAGGGAGAGAGATCGAGGCACTGGTTGACACTGGCTGCTCAACTACTATGGTTCGAAAGGGCCTGGTGAACAGATGGAGTGGGGGTAGCAGCATCAAGGCATTCGACGGCACGGAGGTGAAATGTCGTGAGACCAGCACTGTTCGCATCGACATAAGAGGACGACGACTGACTATAGAAGTATTGGTAGTCGATCGTCTGGTGCCTGGGGTAGAGGCAATCCTCGGCATGGACGTACTCTGCCGGATGGGGGGCGTCACTGTTGACACAAATGGACGCGTTGAGTTCGGTGACGACCACTGTGCGGAGGGTGCGAACCCGGAAGCCTCGCCATGTGATGGAGGTGAGGTGGCTGAGTGCGAGATCAGCGATCAAGACTTCATCGCAACATTTTGTGATGGTAGGTGGACTGCCAGATGGAAGTGGACGACGGGGCCTCCGTGCCTGCAGAATCGAGTCGGGAGGTATGACACCAAATTAACGGAGTCACAGGAAGCGTCCTTTGAGGACGAAGTGGAGAGGTGGATCAAGGAGGGGATTCTCGTGCCATGGAAAGAGGAACTTAAAGGAGGTCTGTTACCTCTCATGGCGGTGATCCAGCCGACCAAGGATAAGGTCCACTCCGTGTTGGATTACCGGGAACTGAACAAACATGTGTCTTGCCACACAGGGGGTGACGTCATAGACGTTTGTGCAGAAACCATGCGGAGATGGAGACAGAAGGTTGGGGCGTCCACAATTGTTGATCTGAAGTCGGCGTATCTGCAAATCCATGTCGAGCAAGATCTCTGGAAATATCAGCTGGTACAATTCAAGGAGAAGACGTACTGCTTGACGCGTTTGGGTTTTGGGTTGAATGTCGTGCCCAAAATCATGACTGCAATACTAAAGCGGGTGTTGAAAGAGGAGGAGGACGTAAATGAAGCAACTGACTCCTATGTAGATGACATACTGCTGGATGAGACAGTGGTGCCAGCACCAAGAGTAGTGGAACAGCTCAGGAGGTTTGGTCTAACAGCAAAGGCCCCTGAGCTGTTAAATGGCGGTGCGGCTTTGGGACTCCACTTAGAGGAAGATGCAATGAGAGAGCTGCGGTTCACGATAGTGAACGCTATTCCAGAGGTCACGGACAGAATGAGCAGGCGACAATTGTTCTCGGTTTGCAGGAAGTTGGTGGGCCATTACCCTGTAGCTGGGTGGCTCAGAGCAACCTGCAGTTATGTGAAGAGAAAAGCAGGAGGAGTGAAATGGAAGGACAGCGTTGGCGAAAATGTGGTGGCTGTGATGCGAGATGTCCTAAAGGAGGTGGATAAGGAGGACCCAGTGAGAGAAAGGTGGAGAGTCCCTAAGACAGAAAAAGGGGTCATATGGTGTGATGCAAGTAGCATTGCCACTGGCATCGCAGTTGAGATTGGAGGTGAGGTGGTGGAGGACGCGGCCTGGCTTAGGAAAGCAACAGATTTCTCCCACATCAACGTAGCCGAGTTGGACGCAACTATCAAGGGCATATACCTGGCATTAAGGTGGGGACTGAAAGAGGTGGAGCTACGTACAGATTCAGCGACCGTGCTGAACTGGGTGCAGGCGGCTGTGACAGAACAGCAGAGAGTAAAGACAAAAGGTGCTTCAGAAATGATCATCATGCGTAGAGTCGGGATCCTACGAGAGTTAATCGCCGAATTTGGATTGAAAGTCAGTGTTTAGTTCATACCTTCCGCTAAGAATAGGGCAGACAGCCTAACGAGGGTGAGAAGAGGGTGGATGGAAGCCTTGGGCGTAACGACAGAGAGTGCTGATGAAACATGCTGCATGACCCATGAGGAAGTCAAGGACCAGCACTCTATGCACCACATGGGAGTTGACAGGACTTTGCATCTAGCCCGCAAGGTAGATCCCAGTGTTGCGAGGAAGGTCGTGCAGAAAGTAGTCCAGCAATGCGTGCGGTGTCAATCGATAGATCTGGCACCGGCGTCACATCATCATGGAGAGCTCCAGGTGGGCGAAAATTGGAAGAGACTCGCCGTTGATGTCACCCACTATCGAGGGGCTCAATATCTAACCATGATTGACTGCGGACCAAGTAGGTTCGCGATTTGGAGGGAGTTGAGGAGAGAGACGGCTAGTGAGGTGGCAAGCACAATGAATACAGTGTTTCTGGAACGTGGACCCGTAGATGAAGTCTTGATGGACAATGGGGCAGCTTTCCGATCAGGAACAGTCAGAGAGATGCTGGAGAGATGGAACATCAGACAATACTTCAGAGCCGTGTATAGGCCGGAAGGAAACGGCATAGTGGAAAGGAACCACAGGACCATCAAAGCGTTGGCTGAGAGAGGGGGAACCGCACCAGGAGAGGCCCTGTTCTGGTACAACATGACTCCCAGATCAGGGCAGGTGAGGGAGACGGTGCCACAAGAACAGATATATCGATATGTCTGGCGGCATCCAAGTGTTCCGCCACCGGAACAAAGTTGAGCAACCAGGAGCACAGTGCGACTAGAAGATGAAGTGTGGGTAAAGCCGCCTGGTGCGCGATGTACGACACAATGGGCGCGAGGAACAGTTACAGCCAGGAATTCGGACAGTAATGTGTCAGTCGATGGCATGCCGAGACACGTTCTGGACCTAAGACCTGTGGAGAGGCATAAGACGGAGTTGCGAGAGAGGCCAACAGCGACCGATCTGAATGGAGGTGTGCGTGAAGGGTCACCATGGAGATCACAGCGAAGCCGGCGACCTCCAGTGTGGACTTCAGCCTATGTAATGTGATCAGAGATCAGGGGGTGATGTTGTATATTTGAATGACAAACGTACGACTTACCTCGTGTGGGGAGCCGGGCACAAAGAGGGAAAAGAAAGAGAAGGAGCAATGCGTTTTATGGGAAGGAAGTACTTCCGGCGAAAACGGAAGTACTTCCGTCAGAAACAGAAGTGCTTCCGGCGGAGACGGATTGTGGGAAGGAGGCTGCACTATAAGAGCAGTCAATGTTTGGGTAAGGGGGCGAGCAGTTTGCCTGAGCAACAGGTGGTCTAAAGTGATAGAAGGAAGAAGAGAGAGAACGAAAGGGAAGGAGAGAAAGAGGAGTTTATTTTTATTTTTATTTCGGGTTGCTACCTACTGCCCGAGACGTAAGAACAATTTTTAGTCTATCAGTGATTTGTTTACTTTGAGCATTTATTATATCTATGTAGTTACGTTCGCTTGTATCTAGTTTTTTGTAGTGTTTCGTAATGTTTTCTGTGAGTAGTTTGTTATACTCTTGTTTATTTATTTTATAAAGATTCGTAGTTTTATCCGTTTTAACAAAAATTTTCTTAGAGTTGTTTATGTTTTTAACGATGTTGTGTAATTGCTTTTGGAAATTATTATGTTGTTTGGGGAATTCTAAATCTTTAATTACATTTAAGAGGTCATTTTCAAAGCTAATCATGATCTCTATTGGTTTTGCGTTTTTATGCTTTTGAATCTGTAAAATTCTTTTGTATCTGGGTGTTTATTAAACAAGAAGTGTGCTCATCATCGTATTCAGTGTATTAATTCATCCGTTTTTTTAATTAATTTAATAATGTATCCATGCTTGCTCGGTGTTGGGATGTTTTTAAGTGATGTTTCTATGTTAACTTTTTCCATATTATTTTTTCAGTGGTGAAATAAATTCTTTTGTGTTTGAATGAGAAGTTTGAAATCCTAAACTTTTAAGACCCCCAAAACCTATTAAACTGTAGAAATGAAATAGCAAACAACTGCTTACACAGAATACAATTTACTTTAAATCAACAATACACAATAAATAAATAAACAAATAAATTTTAAAAAAACTAAACCTACACCTAAAAATAGAAATACAAACACGTTAAACATCTTAAAATAAGGTCACCTATTAATTCGACACAACAAAGAAACAGGGATAGGTCACCCTATACAAAACAGAACAATAGAATAGGAAGTAAAATCAACCGAACCTTTGTTTGTGAGAAGCCCAACGATTGGCTAATGGAAACATTAACCCATGGGAGGGAATAACAAAGAATCTGATTGGTTAACTAGCATGACTAAACACCATGTGTGTATATATAAGCACCCGGCAACACAAACTCCATGCATTTTAGCCTGACGATTCCCCACGGGGATGAAACGCAGTAGCCTCTATGTAGCTTAATTGCCATAAATATATTTTCATAACTTACTACCTAGCTCTACTGACGTATTGAGCACTGTTGAAGTAAATACTGAAAATCGATACATAAAAGATTATATCTCCTTAAAACATTTTATGTGCATACATGAAATAATCATAATAATAATAAAAATAATAATAATAATAATAATATATATATATATATATATATATATATATATATATATATATATATATATAATATTTGTTATTGTTTATATTTTTATCTATGGACGTATACGTTTCGTCTCTTTTCAATCAAGACTCATCAGCATAGAAGTACGACTATTCACCACCGGTTACACGATTCGAAACCCTGGACTACAAGTATTTTTTCAACCTACAGTCCAACGTCGCTAACCGCTAGGCCAGTTCTGAACAGCTTATAAACAATGATAATTTTAACAACATAACGGCGGCGAAAGCGTACAGGCATTCAAACTTCTATAAGGGAAGGAACGATGCATAAAGCAAGTGACGCTACGCTGTGTTACTACTACCATTTTACAGTGCTCTACTTTTTAACGAGGAGCTTCAAATATATATATATATATATATATATATATATATATATATATATATATATATATTAACAGCCAAATTGGAAGGGCAAACAGAAATAAGTAGGCCACAAATTATTTATAAAAAGAGTAATCTGCTGTCGCTTGGCTGAATAAAAATATCTTTTAAAACAATATAATTCCTTGTTCCCCAACTTTGTCACAATAATCAGATTGTAGCCAACAATACATCTTCTATAATCTTCTCTCACTGAATATTTTAAATTCATGAAATTAATTGTAAATGGTTTTTGGAATGTCGAAAGGGAAAATACCGACTCTGGTTAGAGAGAGTCTAGTATTGCTTGAATGTCTTTTTAATGATTGTTTTTTGGAAGATTCTTTTTATGGGGTTTCAGTTTTGAGAAGAAGATTTTTATAGAAACATTTTAAGGAAAAACAGTTTTAAGTAATATTCAAATGTGTGAGAGAGCGAGAGAAATGGTATATGATAAACAAACAAAATAATGAATTCAAAAGCATAAATTCACAAAAGAGATATTTTATATATGTTTAAAATGGAAGTCTACAAAGATAGGAAAATATAGAATAATTGTTCATATTCGAGTGTCCTTGCCGAAAGGGGGATTCATTAGTTGAGATATCGAGGAAGCCTGAGTCGATAATTTAAGGGCTGTGAATTGTCCACGGGTCTGAAAAATCGTAATCAAAACTTCCTCACGCAATTACATAAATTACATTTCATTGAAGGTTATTAAATAGAGTCAATAATCATTTGTTTTCATATTAGAAAGTTCAGCGAGAAATGTATGAAGTATGAAAGTGATTAAGTTCATAAATTTGGTTGTAATCAGCAGACGACATTGAAAGGGGATTCAAGCACTGTGTGTGTGTGTGTGTCTTTAGTGTGTGTGTGCGTGCGTAAGACAGTGAAAGAGTTAATGCATTGTGTCTGTGTGTGCGTTGATTTCAGTGTGGCTATGTGTGTGAGAGTTTAGAACAGGCGTTTTTCAGCATTTCCAAGGCCCTACAAAGGGGCGATGGGGGCTGTAGAAACGTCGATGTTAGCTCTCTCGTGGATTTGGGATAAAACATGCAGTTTAAGGAAAACTCTTGCTTTATATGGGGTCGAATTGACTCCCAAAGGACAATTTCTATAAATTCAGAAAAATCCGTTGATTGGTTCAAAATATTATTATATGTTTTTATTAATTCTGGTGGATTTGTGCGCAAAGCGGTGTGTGCAGAAACTTTCATTTTCGGTACCGAAGTGTAAACTTCGCCTCTACAGTTTTTTTGTTTTTGTTTTTCAGCTTAAATAAAACTATAGTATTTGTTATCACTGAATATTTTAAGTGAATGAAGAAGAAGTGAGATATTTAATCAAAAGTATTTTGTGATACCAAACATCTTCTTTGGGCAAATAACAGCATCCAGATATTGAGAGAGAGAGAGAGAGAGAGAGAGAGAGAGAGAGAGAGAGAGAGAGAGAGAGAGAGAGAGAGAGAGTCAGTTGTTATATTCACTGATTTTCATTAAAAAATGTTTATCTCTTGAAAGTTTCATCAAATTTTAGTCACGCGTTACATCACAAAATGCATTTCTTCTGCTACCATGTGTAGGCTTGCATCAAAAGATTAAGATTACATCAGAAAACGACTGGAAGTAACTAAAGGCAATTGTATAAAACCTTAACTGGTTCTCTACTTTTGTCCGGTTCACAAGTGTTTTTCTTTTCTTTTTTGGGGGGGGGGGGTGACAAAAGAGTACTCGCATGTGAACTATCTAATCTCAAATAAATATATGATATTTATTTTCGGTGGTATGAAACATTTTCTAGAAGAAAATGTGATAAATATCACATGTAGCTTGAAGTGCCCCATTCCTTAATTTGAAACTTTAACCGGCAAAAATGAAACACAAGCCATATTCCAGTATGAAATGAAATGCTGGAGTTGCAAAACTGTGATGTATGAATTCGTTTTAATCAAAGACTCAAGTTTTAGTTAAAACTAGGAGTTATCTCCCCTTAGACCATTGAGAATGATCCCCCCTGAGGCAGTTGAGAGTTATTTCTCCTTCGACTATTGCGAACGTCAAGGAGACTTGACATATTATTACTATAGGTCAGTTTATCAACGTTTATTCCCCTAAGGCTTTTCTTCAAATTTCTTTTCTTTATCTTTTTCGAAAAAGATTTATGAACTATTATATTATTAAATATAAAATTCTCAGATAAAAAAGTAAACATTTAAAGGACTTATAAACAAATTTGTTATATATATATATATATATATATATATATATATATATATATATATATATATACTAAACATCCCACAATTAATAATGTCAATTATGAAGGTGCTATTTTACTTATAGGCCGATCAAGTTAATTGGTTTCATGTAAAAGCATTATTTTGTACTTACTCAGTCATATTTTATCTCTCACGCCCCGAAAAAGAATTTTAAAATATCAAGCAGAACTTTAATTAGAACGATTTTTCCATTTCTATGTTCAACCTGTATTTGTGCCCGAGCCAACATTTTGGGCTGTGAGCGGTCGGTAGAATAGACAAGGGCATTAACTCCGTTTTTATTGTTAGGATTATAAAAAGAAAGAAACACATAAGCAATAATAATAAAATATATATTTATTAAATTAAAAAATAGAAAATTAAATAATTATTTTTACTTTGTTCACCGGGATACTTTCCACGATATAACTTTATTGTTTTTTTTTGTTTTTTTTTCATATTTACATGGTAACAGCGACCTAGGGGACCCAATTTCGCGACACTTATCTGCCCTTAGTTAGCTAACCGGCCACTAACCGGCCACTCCGAAAATCGCAGACTCGCCATTTCATATAACCCTTATGGAAATGGAAAAATCGTTCTAATTAAAGTTCTGCTTGATATTTTAAAATTCTTTTTCGGGGCGTGAGAGATAAAATATGACCGAGTAAGTACAAAATAATGCTTTTACATGAAACCAATTAACTTGATCGGCCTATAAGTAAAATAGCACCATTATGAAACTAGTCGCAACATTTTAAAGTGTCTAGCATAATAATTAACATTACCAAATTCTTAGCCATTAGGTAGTTATGCGTTTGAAGTGTATGCACTTTATTTAACGTCATCAATTTCTTAACGGTTTAAACAGTCAAACTTTAAATCTCTCGTATGTGTAGAACGCCATCACGCTCTCATGTACATTTAAACTTAACAGACGCGTTTTCAAATATAAACTACTTGCCGTTATAATTCAAAAATGAGCACAACAGTAAAGACACTAAAACTAATACCGCCTGAAGATGATTTGACGATTCAAAGCGAAAGTACTTGCAAAAAAGAAAAAAAGAATGGAACAAGAAAGCCATGGATCATATTTATATCAATTTGACCGAAACATTAGATGGACAATTCGGAAAATTGAAAAAATAAAAAAAAGTCGCATCAAACAAAACCACTCCGTGTTATTTAATAATGTTTGCCTATATATATATATATATATATATATATATATATATATATATATATATATATATATATACTGATAGAGTATGGTTGTTAAATGGGAGGTTATGTCTCATATACTTACTTGGTATATGTTTCTTGAAATAATACTGAAATTTTATGTTTTGTCCTGAATGACTTCTGTATGTGATATTGTAAACGGCGCTGATGAAGACTGTTTGGAGTAATCACAAGTATAATACAAATTAAAAATCATCTTGGAAACGAGCGTACACCAAATAATCGATGTGTTTTAATTCTTGGAACTGATATAAACAATGTTCTAATGTTGTCACCTTAAACTTACATTTTTTTTTTAACATATTTCACCCCAAACAAGGCATGGCACCACTGTAGACATAAGAGGCTACTAAGAATTAGGGTGTAAGTTTTGGGGGGTCACTCTAAGTTGGGAGCTGTGCAGCGAGATGTCTGTTTACATTAGTTTTAAATTTCTGCATGTCGGTATAGTCGGGGAAACAGGGAGTAGGGAGGGAGTTTCAGAGGTCAGCAGCACGAGAAAAGAAGCTATTGGAGTAAAAGGCTCTCCAGTATCTGGGGACCTCCACAGTGAATGGATGGGATTTAGCTGATTGTCGGGTTGATGGAGTGTATTTACGTCGAGGAGACACTAGAGCAGCAAGAGAAACGTGCATTAAAAACACAACAACCTAAAATTAATAACATCACATATGAAACCAGTATTAACATTTTAAAATACTTAACGTAATGCGATTTTGTTCTGTGATGCCATCTAGCGTTGCTGAATTTAAATCGTCAATGACTTCCTGGAACAATGCGGAAAACGTTCTGTGTGTTTCTCCGTCATCTTTTTAAAATTCTCTTCTTTCTCCAGCTTTTTTGTTCTTTTGCTTTTGACAAAGAATCGAAAACGTTCGTGAAACCTGTGAAACCTATGGAACATTTATTAAATTTTGATTTTAATACAAAAAAAGACCATCAGAAAAATTGAAAAAATAAAAAAAGGTATAATTAAACAGACGAATTCTGTTATTTTTAACAATGTTTATATATATATATATATATATATATATATATATATATATATATATATATATATATATATATATATATATATATATATATAGTCTAAAGAAGCTTTGAGTCATTTTAAACAAAGAAAGAAAATGCAGTTATAAATTCCAAGGGATACTACCTAAATCCGAAATATTGCAGACTTAGCACTTGCATAAGCCGGCTTACCGCTGGAAAATTTACAAATAGAAAAAGGAGATTCAAGTATATAACAGTGAAACAAAAACAGGGGACCTTAACTTGAACTGTGAAATATTAAACGGGGATCATCAGCTGTTTACCATGGAACTGTTTCGGAGATTTAAAAACAGGACAGTTATAAAATTCATGGTTCTTCAGTGGTATATATATATATATATATATATATATATATATATATATATATATATATATATGAAGAGTTCGAATGCAAAATGCGATAAATCCAATTTGTTTAAATTGAGACCTTAGTCAATAAAAAAACGAATATATTATATGTAGACTTCGAATCTTAGCTTGTAACACTTTTTATAGTCGTAATTTTTTAAATGGCGTTTATCGCATTTTGCATTCGAACTCTTCATATATAAAGTGAGTTGAGATCAACAAAATTTTAACATTGATCCAAGAATTCAAAACTAACGAATTATATGGCATACGATCGTTTCCGAGACAATTTGGAAATATTTTATTCAGTATTATTGTTCTGAAGACTCCAAATCGTCGCTTCGTCAGCGCCATTTATAGCATCACATACAGAAGTCTCTCAATAAAACATCAGGTTCCAGTTCTATCGGAAAAAACCCACATTTATTCAGACAATATTGGCGACAAAACATCTCATCATATAACCACATATTTTTCCATTAGTCAGCTTATAAACGATATTGCAGTGAAAGTACCTTAGAAACAGCAAATTAACAGTAAATCAAATAATAAATGAAATATTTAAAATATTCACAGTATAGGAAAACATGTGAAACATCGAAACGTTTTCATATTCCTCATTTCTAATAACCGTTTCCAACGATTTTTATTTTAAAATTTCAATTGCTGAAACAACACGAGAAACACCCGTGTCTGACGTTCTTCAACTTGTTCTTACGGATCTATTTTCCTTCTTTGTCATCACTCGTCCATTTGTGAAACATCGAAACGTTTTCATATTCCTCATTTCTAATAACCGTTTCCAACGATTTTTATTTTAAAATTTCAATTGCTGAAACAACACGAGAAACACCCGTGTCTGACGTTCTTCAACTTGTTCTTACGGATCTATTTTCCTTCTTTGTCATCACTCGTCCATTTGTGAAACATCGAAACGTTTTCATATTCCTCATTTCTAATAACCGTTTCCAACGATTTTTATTTTAAAATTTCAATTGCTGAAACAACACGAGAAACACCCGTGTCTGACGTTCTTCAACTTGTTCTTACGGATCTATTTTCCTTCTTTGTCATCACTCGTCCATTTGTGAAACATCGAAACGTTTTCATATTCCTCATTTCTAATAACCGTTTCCAACGATTTTTATTTTAAAATTTCAATTGCTGAAACAACACGAGAAACACCCGTGTCTGACGTTCTTCAACTTGTTCTTATGGATCTATTTTCCTTTGTCATCATCACTCGTCCATTTGTGAAACATCGAAACGTTTTCATATTCTTCATTTAAAAACACCCGATCGGCAGAGAAGGACGTTTGTTTTTTTTTTTGTTTTTTTTTTTTACTCGCGACCATTGCACGAGTATATTTCAAAAGGATTCTTTATTTTGATTAATTCAACAAAAGCGTTGTTTTCCTTCTTTCGCCAGGTAAAAAAAAAAAAATAAAAATTTAACGACATTTCGGGCACGTCTAATTCTACTTATGTGTCACTATTTTGTTCATACAAGTGGAATTCTTGTTTTATACTTCACTAACAACATCTTGATAAGCAACTCACTGGTAATGTATGACATTTGTACATGTTTAAGTGGAAACGACATCAGCCCTAGTTAGATGGGAACGGTGGAGGTTGTAGCAGTTACCTCCTCCTTTCAAAACATAACTACACCGGTTTGCCGGTAGGTGTCGCTTTTTCACCGACAGGTGGCACTGTAAAGCGACACCAGAGTTATCTGCCCTTACGACTATAAAAACCGTTGCAAACGAAAAATCTGTCTCTTGTTCACTGACCAGCCTCGACAGCCTAACGCTGGCACCAGCGCTCCGTCTCTCTCTCTTCTCTGGTCGACAGAACGACACTAATACACCAGCGCTTCGTCTCACGCTTTTCTCTTCAAATGGCATCGGCAATAACAACTACCAACACACGTGGGCAAACAACGGTAAGAGTTCTCAACTCGTTTTCTTTGTATACGGTTTTCAAAGACTTTCCACACGCCGGATTCATTTCTTCTTATACCTTTTCAAGAACTGTTTTTCCATCGACACACATGCATACATCACACACTTCATCATTCCACGTACACACACGTTCAATAAACCTTATTTGAACTACTTCATTTTTGTTTATTAATTATTACTCCGTCTTTGCATGCAACAATTGCTTGATTCAACTTTGCACGTTTATAATCGGGGGAACACGACCCTCGATCTGAACATTGGTGACCTGACGTGCAAGCTTTGTTGTATGGGGCAGAGTAATTAATTTCGTACAAGAACAAAAAAAAATATATATATATATCATTTCTCGTTTTTTCTTTCGTGGTGAAACGAATTACGCATCCATCTTTTTCCTTTTTTTTTCTACCCACGTAGTAGAAATATACAAACAAACAAAAAAAAAAGAAGCCACCGTCTCCATTTTTCCTGGCCACGTGGAAATACCCAAACAAAGAAAAACAAAAACATTTCTCGGCTTCTCCGAGTATAAAACAAATTACAATTTCATTTTTTTTTCTTCTTCTCTTTCTCCACCCACGTGTCGGAAAAATATATACAAAGAAAAAGACAAACTTTTGCCAATCCTTTTTTTCTTCTTTTTCGACGAACAGAAGGACTTTACAAGACGCCATTTTCTTTTGTTTTGAACACGTGGAGATAAAAAGAAAACAAACGCTCACGCTGCCCATCTTTTTCGTGACCACGTGTTGATAAAAAAAATTCAAAAATGCCGTCATCTTTTTCCGGACCACGTGTTGATAAAAAACTTCAAAAATGCCGCCATCTTTTTCCGGACCACGTGTTGATAAAATAAATTAAAAAATGCCGCCATCTTTTTCCGGACAACGTGTTGATAAAAATTTTTTTTTTAAAATAACGCCATTTTTTATCTCTCGGACCACGTGGAAATGAAAATTCAAACAAAAAGAAAATACGAATTTTTTTTTCTTTCTTTTCAACAACAAAGGAAAGAGAAGCCACCATTCTTTCTCTACGTGGAAACGAACATTCAAACAAACTAAAACGAAAACAAAAAACGTCATCCCGTGTGTGAAACAAATTACGGCTCTATTTTTTTTTTTCTTTTTCCTTTCTACCCACGTGTTGGAAATATATATATAAAGGAAAAGAAAACTACAAAACGACCAACACATGACGACAAACACGAACAACATCACCCTTCAAGGCCTACCAACAATCTTCAACACAAGATGAACAACCACATTTTCCCGGACATTCATCAAGCACCAAACATTTCCGGACATCACTGACGACACTATGGAAGAAATCACACCAGTTCAAAATGAGTACAACTGCCCAAGCACGACTAAATACTCAACAACTGAACGTTCGTTGATCAACTGGGGGACACATCAACTCGAACGACGCGCACCAACACCAGTACAGACCCACTTGTATCTGGACCTGCTAACTCACTTGCAGACATTTGTGCATCTGATTTTGACCATAGTGTACTACCAATCTCAACAACTAGATGTTTGTTCATCAGCTCCACAACACGGACTAATTAACATGAACAACATCAACAACTGCACAGACTCACTTGTGCTACTTCATCAACTGCACAGACTCACTTGTGCTCACTCATCAACACTGCACAGATTCACTTGTGCTCATTCATCAACACCTGCACAGACTCACTTGTGCTCATTCATCAACATCGCACAGACTCACTTGTGCTCATTCATCAACAACTGCACAGACTCAGTTGTGCTCATTCATCAACAACTGCACAGATTCACTTGTGCTCATTCATCAACAACTGCACAGACTCACTTGTGCTCATTCATCAACAATTGCACAGACTCACTTGTGCTCACTCATCAATACCGCACAGATTCACTTGTGCTCACTCATCAACAACCGCGCAGACCCAAGCACCAAACATTCCCGGACAACACTGACAATTTAACGTTCGTTCATCAGCTCCGCATCATGCAGACTAATCAACATGAAAAACGCCACCAACAAGTGCAAATTCACTTGCACTCAGCATTTTTCGACCGCAGACTCACTTGCGCTCAAACTTGATGCAGACCCAATTGCATGCAAACAACACACAGATCCACACGCGTTACAAACACTCAATTCCGCAGATGCACTTGCGATCAATCATTCAATACAGATGCAGAAACAGAAATAAGTAGCGTGCACACTACTTTTTTCTAATCTTCAACAGCAAAACAGACATACCCACAAAGAATGCTTCTCATCTACAACTGTACATATTGAATAATATCTTCAATATTTTTCAATCTGGGGGGGAGTCCTTGTAGCAGTTACCTCCTCCTTTCAAAACATAACTACACCGGTTTGCCGGTAGGTGTCGCTTTTTCACCGACAGGTGGCACTGTAAAGCGACACCAGAGTTATCTGCCCTTACGACTATAAAAACCGTTGCAAACGAAAAATCTGTCTCTTGTTCACTGACCAGCCTCGACAGCCTAACGCTGGCACCAGCGCTCCGTCTCTCTCTCTTCTCTGGTCGACAGAACGACACTAATACACCAGCGCTTCGTCTCACGCTTTTCTCTTCAAATGGCATCGGCAATAACAACTACCAACACACGTGGGCAAACAACGGTAAGAGTTCTCAACTCGTTTTCTTTGTATACGGCTTTCAAAGACTTTCCACACGCCGGATTCATTTCTTCTTATACCTTTTCAAGAACTGTTTTTCCATCGACACACATGCATACATCACACACTTCATCATTCCACGTACACACACGTTCAATAAACCTTATTTGAACTACTTCATTTTTGTTTATTAATTATTACTCCGTCTTTGCATGCAACAATTGCTTGATTTACTGAACACGTTTATAACCGGGGGAACACGACTCTCGATCCGAACAAGGTCTTGGACTGCCAAAAGTGTTCAAGTTGGTAAAGGATAGGCATCCAGCCGTAAAATTGCCTTAAATACAATGTCTAGTCGAAATACAGCAGGATAAAAGAAAGGCAGTGCCAGTAGCACTAATGCTGCTGGTAATGTCTTGGGCTTCGTAGATCCCAGGATGCGTGGATCTTCAGGGTTTATGGATTCCATCAAGCCTTGCCAAAGACAGGAGTGGAGAAAAAGATTTCGAGACTAGACAATCAGGCCCCACCCTCATCAGAGGATTAATTGTGGCCTGATTCAACAAATAAACCGGTTGATGATGATGATGATGATAGGATGAATCAGGAAGAAGAAAAAATAGATAAATAGAAATTAATGAAATTAAAATAAGAAAAACTTAAGTAAAAAATTGAGTAAAAAAAATACAATACTAATAATGTTTATTTCATTTTAAAGAAAACAAGATAGAGTAGAGTTTAAATTAATGAAAAGTTAAAATAATTAGAAGATAAAAAACCTAGGCACTTCTGCCGTATATATGAAGCAGCAGATTTTCTGTCCTTTTACTGAAAATAAAGGGAGGTAATTCAACCGGAAGTGATTTTTTTACAACATAAAAAAAAAATGCAAGACTGATTTGTTTTTGGGTAACAAAAAACAATTAACAATTTCTTTTTTTTTTATTACATGAAGTAAAAAATTTTTAAATAAAAAAACCCTAACCCTAAACCCTAAACCCTAACCCTAAACCCTAACCCTAAACCCTAAACCCTAACCCTAACCCTAAACCCTAAACCCTAAGCCTAACCCTAAACCCTAACCCTAAACCCTAACCCTAAGAAATCAGGCGGTGTGCCTGTAAAAAAGCTATTGTTTTTTGCGGCTGGTTCATTAAATTACCAATGTCTCGAAGATTAATCTCATTTAACTCCATTTTCTAAATACTAAATTCAACTTCTGGTGAATTCTGAATGAATGGTACTTGGAGAAAAAAAAACGGAACTCTTCAATTTCGATTTCTTAATCGGCAGCTGCTTCATATATACGGCAGAAGTGCCAACACCTATAATAGAGTATATAGAAATATACCTGAAATTAATTTTTCATATATTTTTAGTATTGTTTAAATCACTTCAAAATCAGTTCCCAATCAGCTGTGGATAAGTATTTCAAGAGCCGCCAATTCCAAATAAGCTTATTCGAAAATATAACGACCGAAAAAGAAAGGGAAGTAATTCTAAAATAATTAAAAATTTAACCAAAACATTGAAATAACAATGAAGGAAGGTAAGCAATACATCTTCTTTTTTTTTTTAATGGAAATCGTTCCAGATAAGGCATGAAGCCACTTGATGTAAGGAGCTAAAAAAAATTACTACTTTAAGGTAAAAAAAACAAACTAGCCAACAATAAGCTTTAGATGGATAGATTCCGACCCAGAAAACAGCAATTCTTCCCTCTGTGTCAGAAACATCGCTCATGGAATGTGTTAGGAATAACTAACGAAACGTCTTATCTCCCTTACATCATTTCGGTAAGGTTAAGAGTTATCGCCCTTTTTGTCGATAGTGGCTTCCGGAGTGAAAAGTAAACATTGACACGGATCAGATTGTCTCATATTTCATCTCGCGTTACAGCGGCTAAATAACTCATTTCCATCCAAACGTTCACTTACTGAACCGAAAATCCATAACTGCTGGGATGTACGCCATCGACTAAGTACCGACAGGAGCTTGGTACTGATGGATGCGAGAATCGTGGTACCCAAATCTCTCAGAGGAAAAGTACTACGTTATCTACACTCAGCCCACCAGGGCGTGGTTGGCATGAAAGCCCGTGCCAATGAATCGATGTATGAATGCATCAATATGCAACTTTCGAGCCAATTGCTTCATCTGCACAAGCATTGTCCCAAGTCAGCAACCTGAACCACTCGTATTAACCCAAGCTCCAGATTGGCCCTTCCAGCAGATAGTGATGGACCTTTTTTACGTCGGACACATTGCATACCTTGTCTGTGCAGACACTCACTGGCTGGATTATTTTGTATCATCTTAAACCAGGTCATGCCATCACCTCAAAACTAATATCTATTTGTCGGAAACTATTCCACACATATGGCACCCCAGAAGAACTTAGTAGCGATGGTGGCCCACCTTTTAATTCCAACATGTTTCAGCAGTTCCTCAAGACATGGTGTGTGAAGCACAGACAGTCCTCAGTGGCATATCCTCAATCTAATGGCCAAGCAGAGTTAGCTGTAAAAACACGAAGAGGATAATTCATGGAAATACAGGTCCCCAGGGCTCATTGAATAATGACAGTGTTGCTAGAGCCATCCTGCAGTATCGCAACACCCCTATCCAAGGCATTGGTTTATCCCCAGCACAATCTTGCTCCACCGCCGACTTTGTGACTTCATACCATCCCAACCCGCACTATATAAACCACATGCAAAATTGATAGCTGCAGCTAGGAACCGTGAGATAAGCTCATCTCACCGAGCGGTACAATTGCACAACGCATACTTTATGCCCACTCCAAGAAAGGAGAAAAAGTATCAATACAACGTGCAAACAATCGTCGATGGGACACAACAGGTCGTGTTGTCGAAACTCTCCCTAACCGTCAGTATCGGATCAGGATTGATGGGTCAGGCAGAATCACTTTGCGAAACCGCAGATTCCTCAGAAAACTTGCAACACTTGTAATTCTAGTCCTTATTCCCAGTGCTTTGCCTGAATCTCCCAGTCCAACGCCTTGGGATTCCCATACACCTGGTACACCATTGCCGCATAACAGGAGATGTAATGACATCGCCGAGGCACCCAACACCACCCAGCACTGCTAAACCAATGCCAGTGAAATCTGCCCGGGCATTGTCCAGGTTACTCCCCCACAATCAACCAGGCCAGAAGGAACTCATTCTTCCCCAAAGACCATTGCGTTCGCGTACTGAGGGGAGGGGGGGAGATATAGGATAAAACTAACACTTACCGGCATCCATCTCATAGAAGAATACTTATTCGAATGAATGAACATTTATACACTAGAATGGCCACTTATGAATCTCAGCCAATCAGAACACAGAGAATGGACTTGCCCTTCTGAGCATAATGGAACATTCTAGCCTTATTATAAACCGGCATTTTGATGTGCTTGGCAGTCTGACTTATCTTGTTGCTCAACTGGTCGTACAGTTGAGCCCTAAGCATCGACTCTATCATCATCATCATCATCATCATCATCATCATCATCATCATCATCATCATCATCATCATCATCATCATCATCATCATCATCATCATCATCATCATCATCATCATCATCATCATCATCATCATCATCATCATCATCATCATCATCATCATCATCATCATCATCATCATCATCATCATCATCATCATCATCATCATCATCATCATCATCATCATCATCATCATCATCATCATCATCATCATCATCATCATCATCATCATCATCATCATCATCATCATCATCATCATCATCATCATCATCATCATCATCATCATCATCATCATCATCATCATCATCATCATCATCATCATCATCATCATCATCATCATCATCATCATCATCATCATCATCATCATCATCATCATCATCATCATCATCATCATCATCATCATCATCATCATCATCATCATCATCATCATCATCATCATCATCATCATCATCATCATCATCATCATCATCATCATCATCATCATCATCATCATCATCATCATCATCATCATCATCATCATCATCATCATCATCATCATCATCATCATCATCATCATTTTCTGTTAGCTGTGAAGAAGGCTTTACCTGATTTTATAATTTGGAGAGTTACACATGTTTCGAAATGATTTCAGTAACTCATTGGAGAAATTTAACTTTTGTATAGTTTAGTTATGTAAGTAAATTAAATGCTACTACTACTACTACTACTACTACTACTACTACTACTACTACTACTACTACTATAGACTAATTTAAAGTTGATATTCTCTTTGATTTCCTCAAGTTTACACAGTCACGGCAGATAGGAGCCAAACAATTTCTTTAACAAAAAAAAAAGAATCTTCCTTTTCTGAAAGACAGACATCTGGGCCAGGCCCTGCAAATTAGATATTGTTGCGCCTTGGTGGGAGCCTGTGCTCTCTAAATGCTCTAATTACTAAATAACATTGTACGGGTGAGCATACAAGCATCGATTTGATGAGAACTAGAAAAGTAGATCAAATCATCGGATAGCGAAAATAAGATCATCAATAATTCATTTATTGATACGCTTATCAGCGATCGAAAATCAACCGAAAATCAGACATTTTTTCTATGTTTTTGCACTTTGTTACTTTTACATGCGGAAATAATAAGTAAAACAGATTCGACAAAGATTAAGTGAAAGATGGTGGAACCTTTTGGCTAGGAAATATGTGTAGTATCTGTTCTGATACTACACTTAGTCTATTTTGTCTTCGGTCAGTGAAAGAGAAGTCATTCTAGACTGAGGCAATTTTTATTTTGTCCATTCTATCCTCGGTCAGTGAAAGAGAAGTGTGGTGGTCGTCATGCCTTTTTTTGGTGATAACTTCCTCCACAAATAAAAATAATAATAAGAAGACTTACATGCAAAACCAACGGAAGTTTATTCACTGAAATAAACCATTAACAAACATAACATATTTCCTTTTGTAATGAGTTCAGAAGTCCTTTCTTTAGTTTCAGGGTAAGTAAAAAGGAGAATGTCTTTTGTTTTGTTGAAATGCTCATATGTTATAAAATGTTAAGAGAGGCAATAGGTAATGTTCGCCTGTGAAATTGTATGAAACGCGCGAAAGGTAAAATGGAAGAGTGATAATAAGACGCGTGTAACCTCCGAATGAAGAGTCAGTTGAGAGAGAGAGGGTTTGATGTTTGTGTGTGCTTAAATACTATTTGGATAGGCTCCAGCGAGCTTAAGGAGAAAAGTTTAGAAAAATGTCTTTGGAGAAATCCCATTGGACAGAAATATCACGTGGTGTGCTCCCTACTACGTCCGCTCGTTTTGAGTTGATTTAATATATAAGGCCACGCCGGAATTTGCATGGGCGTTATTTTTTATTTTTCACGCGCCAATACAATTATATTCACACTGCGCGCCTAAATTGTATTTATCCCAAACAACAATTTTTATCCGAATCTTAACCGTGTCAACGGGCACAATATTCCCCCCAGATTGAAAAAAAGGAAAAATATATATATATATTTTTTTTCTCTAATATGTAATGTATTCCTTGAAATGTTTCGGCCAGTGGACTTTCCTACCTGTTTTTGTCGTAGGTTTGATGTTCCCCTCATTTTCTGCTGGACTCCCATGTTCTAAGGGAATTTGTTCTGGTGGGGAAATTGTCTGAGGGTGTTCCTCAATGTATGCTGGTTTAATTCGGTCGATCGCGATGTTGTCTTTCCTGTTTTTCCTTTGGACAGTGAAATATTTTTCACTTCTGTCCAAAACTTGGTATGGTCCTGTGTAATTTGGACAAAATGGCTTTTTGACTGTATCATTCCTAATAAATACATATTTGCATGTGTGAAGGTCATTTGGCATATGTGTTTGTTTGTCAGCCCTCCTGGTGGGTGTAAATTTGAGAGAAGACATTTTGTTCTTTAATTCCGTCACAAATGTATTTGTGGGTGAAATGTCTGCGTATGCATCAAAATATTGTCCAGGTAGTGTGACTGCTGATCCAAAAACTACCTCCGCTGGCGTGCTTTGTAAATCCTCTTTTATCGTGTTTCGGATCATTAATAGGATTAATGGTAAATTATCTGACCAGTCTGCGTTGTTATGACTCATAGCCAAAGAAGTTTTTAGCTGTCTGTGGAAGCGTTCGACGAGGCCGTTCGAGCAAGGGTGATAAGCTGTTGTCTTTATGTGGGTTGTTCCCAACAATTGGTTGAACTCTGCGAAGAGTTTCGATTGAAATTGCGAGCCTCTGTCCGTTGTGAGTACTGACGGTACTCCAAAAATCGCTATCCAGTCTTTTAATATTGTTCCAGCTACTGTCGCCGCCGATGTGTCCTTCACGGGTATGGCTGTTGGCCATCTGCTGAACCTGTCGACTATGGTGAGAATGTGGGTGTGTCCTTTCGAGAGGGGTAATGGCCCCACCAAGTCAACATGGATATTGGTAAACCTAGCATCTGGCGTACTGAAAGTGCCCAGTGGTGACTTTGTATGCCTGTGTATTTTATTCTTTTGACAGGATACACACGTCTTAGTCCAATTTCGAATATCTGTATTCATTTTCGGCCAAACGAAACGGTCTGCTATTATTCTTACCGTGGCTCGTTTGCCTGGATGAGATAAATTGTGGAAATGTTGAAAAACATGTCGTCTGATGCTTGGCGGTATGTATGGACGTGGTTGTTTTTTCGCTGTATCACAATAAAATGTTGTTGTACTAAAAGGTACAGGCATTTCCTTCAGTTGCAAAGACGTTTTCTGTTGTACGTCAGTGAGTGTCTCGTCCGTCTTTTGTTCTTGTGCAATTAATTCCATACTCAGCGAACTGGAATTTATCGAAGTTATTGCAGCTCGTGATAATGCGTCCGCCACGATGTTTTCTTGTCCCTTGACGTATCTGATGTCTGTAGAATATTGAGCAATATAATCAAGATGTCTGATTTCTCTTGGGCCATATTTATCTACATGTGTATGCAGTGCATATGTTAACGGCTTATGGTCAGTGTAAATACAAAAGTTTCTTCCTTCTAACAGATGTCTAAAATGTTTAATTGACAAATAAATTGCTAATAGTTCCCTTGAAAAGGTACTGTACTTTGTCTGTGTCTTGCTCAGTTTGTCTGAAAAAAACGAAATAGGGGTCATTGTATTCCCTGTCAGTTGGTGTATAACTGCTCCTACAGCTATGTCTGATGCGTCTGTTGTAAGTGTAAGTTTCGATTCCTCACTGTCCTTAATATTATTCAATTTTGTGAAATTGACTAAGGCAGTTTTAGCTTGATGGAAAGCTTTTAAAGCTGATCCTTCCAGTTTTAATTGTTGATTTTTCGTTTTGTTCTTCAATAATGACGTTAACGGTGCAAGGATTGTGGAACAGTTGGGTAAAAATCGTCTGTAATAATTAATTACACCTATGAAGCGACGAATTTGTCTAACAGACGTAGGTTGTGGAAAATTCGTAATGGCACTTACTTTTTCGGGTAATGGTGATATTCCATCCTTATCAATTGAATGTCCGAGGAAATTTACTTCTTGCTGACCGAAAATACATTTGTCCAAGTTTATTTTTAAACCGTAATGGGACAGTCTTTGGAAAACTTGTTCCAAGTGTTGTTTATGTTCGTCGAGGTTTCTACTAGAAATTAGGACATCGTCCACGTATGCGAATACGAATGGAAGGTCCCTAAAAACCTCGTCTATTAACCTTTGGAAGGTTTGACAGGCGTTCCTAAGTCCAAATGGCATTCTGACGAATTCGTAAAGTCCAAATGGCGTGGTCAGTGCTGTTTTATGGATATCTTCTTCCGCCACCGGTATTTGGTGATATGCTTTCACTAAATCCAGTTTGGAAAATACCGTGGCGTTTTGCAGTCCGATTGCGAAATCGTGAATGTGTGGGATAGGGTATCTATCCGGTACAGTTTGTGCATTTAATCTCCTGAAATCGCCACAAGGACGCCATGTTGTCGCGTCTGATTTCTGTACCATATGTAGAGGAGATGACCACGCACTTTTGGAAGGTCGAATAATTCCTTGTTGTAACATGCGTTGGAATTCGTCCTTTGCGATCTTGTACTTATCCGGCTTTAAACGTCTGGGGGTGGCGTACACGGGTTGTCTACTCGTTTTAATATAATGTCTTGCATTATGTTTAATATCATTCGCGACTGTGAATGGCTGAGTAAGTTGTGGGTATTTTTGACACAGCCGACGAATGTACGTCTCTTCAGGAAAGGCAGAACTAATCCCAGTAGACTGGTATCTTGTGGTGATACCTTTAATTACGACTTTTGTTTGGTTATCAGTCAGTGTGCGATTAGTCATGTCTACTGATAGATTAAATCGTTCTAGGAAATCTGCTCCTAATATTGGTGTCGTCACGTTGGCTATGGTAAAAATCCACGAAAATGTGCGACGCAAGCCGAGATTGACGCTTAAGTACTTTTCACCGTATGTCGGTATTTGTGTGCCATAAGCTGCCTGGAGGTGGTAAGGCTGTGGAGTAGCTTTCTGTTTACCTAGCGCTGGTATCACGCTTATTTCGGCTCCGGTGTCTATTAAGAAGTTATATCCGTGATTACTGTCACGAATGAAAAATAGACGACCTTTAGTGGAAAATCCAGCAACAGTTGTCGTCACTACTGGCTGGAATGATCGTTTCCCTGATTCTTGTTTTCAAAAGTACAAGGATAAGTGCAACGCCTCGCTTCTGTGCCGAATTTTTTGTGGTAAAAACAGATTTTGTTCGCTCGTTCTCGTGTGTTGCTTCGACCTCTGCTAAAACTTCGTTTTCGGTAGTTAGGTCAATTATTAAATGAGTAACGACGGTTTATTTGCATTAATTCCTGCAATTTACGAGTGAGATTTTCGACCGTAGTTTTTAGTCCGGCTACTTCGTCGTCTCTCGTCTGTTTTGGCTGTGCTTGTGCTGAGTTTACTTTGCGGCTCCTCAGATTTTCATGAATTCAGTCTGCCATGTCGGCGAGCTTTACAGTGCTTGTCTCTTCCGTTGTGGGTGCCAGAATTTGTACTGTTGTGTCTGGGAGTTTATCCAGCCACAAACTTCTCATTATAGTTTCGGACATTTTGTTGTCTCCTAGCAATGATCGCATGTATCGTAAAAGTTGCGACGGTGTGTGATCTCCCAATTCTACTTGGGTGAAGAGATTGCGTAACATTGTCTCGTTTGATAAGCCAATCCGTCTCAAAATAGCCTCCTTAAGTTCATCGTATGGATTATTTTCTGGTACGTTCTCCAATAAATCAGTCACTTCCTCGACGACGTCTGCCGGGAGTTTTTAAACCAAATAACAATACTTGGTTCGCTGAGACGTAATCCGTTTTGCGTCGAAAAGGGCCTGGATCTGGATAAACCACGTCTTTATATTGGTGGGATTAAAAGCTGGAATATTTAGCGTTAATGTAGCTAGAGGTGTTTCAACGCGGGGAGCTTCCATTTTTCTGTTTTTCGTTTGAAAATGATTTTAAAGCCTTTAAACTGTCGGTTGATTTGTTTAATTTCGATTTAATAGCGACTATCGGCATAACTCGCTAATTTGTTGCTATATTGTACTGAGATCCACGCTTCGTCTGACGGCTTGTATCATCCCTTGAGATTCGCATCGTCTTTTTACTTCCTTTGAGTGTTACCGCACGCATGATATCGCCAGTAGGTTAGGAAACCGCGTGTAGCTTATAAGGAGATTCCGTTGTGCATGCAATTTTCTAAGTCTGGGTCACCAACTTGTGGTGGTCGTCATGCCTTTTTTTGGTGATAACTTCCTCCACAAATAAAAATAATAATAAGAAGACTTACATGCAAAACCAACGGAAGTTTATTCACTGAAATAAACCATTAACAAACATAACATATTTCCTTTTGTAATGAGTTCAGAAGTCCTTTCTTTAGTTTTAGGGTAAGTAAAAAGGAGAATGTCTTTTGTTTTGTTGAAATGCTCATATGTTATAAAATGTTAAGAGAGGCAATAGGTAATGTTCGCCTGTGAAATTGTATGAAGCGCGCGAAAGGTGAAATGGAAGAGTGATAATAAGACGCGTGTAACCTCCGAATGAAGAGTCAGTTGAGAGAGAGAGGGTTTGATGTTTGTGTGTGCTTAAATACTATTTGGATAGGCTCCAGCGAGCTTAAAGAGAAAAGTTTAGAAAAATGTCTTTGGAGAAATCCCATTGGACAGAAATATCACGTGGTGTGCTCCCTACTACGTCCGCTCGTTTTGAGTTGATTTAATATATAAGGCCACGCCGGAATTTGCGTGGGCGTTATTTTTTATTTTTCACGCGCCAATACAATTATATTCACACTGCGCGCCTAAATTGTATTTATCCCAAACAACAATTTTTATCCGAATCTTAACCGTGTCAACTGGCACAGAAGTCATTCTAGACTGGGGCAATTTTTTAAATTATTGTGTCAATCCAGAGTGCCCCCTTTTAAGGATCTGGATCCCCCCATTAAAAATCGATCTTGTGTCTAACTTTGACCTCATAGGGAGGCAAGTAAATAGGGACAATAACGAACCCATTCTTGAGATACAGCCATTCAATCTGCGTGTTTATAGCGATGAAAAATGCGGTTTGAAACTTTAATGCGACAAACAGACGGACAGAGCTTCTTATCAAAGTGCTTGGTCGCATCTAAAATAAGATGCGTCCATTCAAAAGATGCATTTAAAAATGCTACTTTAAACTTTGACAGATTGATGGACGGACCGACCTGTCGAATGAAAAGAGCAGCATATAAATAACCAGCCGTATCTTTCACTTTTGTTTCGCTAATTCTCCTTCTCCATTTTTAACTTTTTATCTTATCTTTTATTTATTAAAAAAAGGAAACTAATGATTCGAACTGTGTTTAGGATCATGTTATAATTTATGTTATAATTATAATTATTTTATAATTTATGCTATAATTATAATTGTTATAATTTATGTTATAATTATAATTATGTTATAATTTATGTTATAATTATAATTGTTATAATTTATGTTATAATTATAATTATGTTATAATTTATGTTATAATTATAATTATGTTATAATTTATGTTATAATTATAATTATGTTATAATTTATGTTATAATTATAATTATGTTATAATTTATGTTATAATTATAATTATGTTATAATTTATGTTATAATTATAATTATTTTATAATTTATGTTATAATTATAATTATGTTATAATTTATGCTATAATTATGTTATAATTTATGTTATAATTATAATTATGTTATAATTTATGTTATAATTATAATTATGTTATAATTCATGTTATAATTATAATTATGTTATAATTTATGTTATAATTATAATTATGTTATAATTTATGTTATAATTATAATTATGTTATAATTTATGTTATAATTATAATTATTTTATAATTTATGCTATAATTATAATTATGTTATAATTTATGTTATAATTATAATTATGTTATAATTTATGTTATAATTATAATTATGTTATAATTTATGCTATAATTATAATTATGTTATAATTTATGTTATAATTATAATTATGTTATAATTTATGTTATAATTATAATTATGTTATAATTCATGCTATAATTATAATTATGTTATAATTTATGTTATAATTATAATTATGTTATAATTTATGCTATAATTATAATTATGTTATAATTTATGTTATAATTATAATTATGTTATAATTTATGTTATAATTATAATTATGTTATAATTCATGCTATAATTATAATTATGTTATAATTTATGTTATAATTATAATTATGTTATAATTTATGCTATAATTATAATTATGTTATAATTTATGTTATAATTATAATTATTTTATAATTTATGCTATAATTATAATTGTTATAATTTATGTTATAATTATAATTATGTTATAATTTATGTTATAATTATAATTATGTTATAATTTATGTTATAATTATAATTATTTTATAATTTATGTTATAATTATAATTATGTTATAATTCATGCTATAATTATAATTATGTTATAATTTATGCTATAATTATAATTATGTTATAATTTATGTTATAATTATAATTATGTTATAATTTATGCTATAATTATAATTATGTTATAATTCATGCTATAATTATAATTATGTTATAATTTATGTTATAATTATAATTATGTTATAATTTATGCTATAATTATAATTATGTTATAATTTATGTTATAATTATAATTATTTTATAATTTATGTTATAATTATAATTATGTTATAATTTATGTTATAATTATAATTATTTTATAATTTATTTTATAATTGTAATTATGTTATAATTCATGCTATAATTATAATTATGTTATAATTTATGCTATAATTATAATTATGTTATAATTTATGTTATAATTATAATTATGTTATAATTTATGCTATAATTATAATTATGTTATAATTCATGCTATAATTATAATTATGTTATAATTTATGTTATAATTATAATTATGTTATAATTTATGCTATAATTATAATTATGTTATAATTTATGTTATAATTATAATTATTTTATAATTTATGTTATAATTATAATTATGTTATAATTTATGTTATAATTATAATTATTTTATAATTTATTTTATAATTGTAATTATGTTATAATTCATGCTATAATTATAATTATGTTATAATTTATGCTATAATTATAATTATGTTTTAATTAATGTTATAATTATAATTATGTTATAATTTATGCTATAATTATAATTATGTTATAATTCATGCTATAATTATAATTATGTTATAATTTATGTTATAATTATAATTATGTTATAATTTATGCTATAATTATAATTATGTTATAATTATAATTATGTTATAATTTATGCTATAATTATAATTATGTTATAATTTATGTTATAATTATAATTATTTTATAATTTATGTTATAATTATAATTATGTTATAATTTATGTTATAATTATAATTATGTTATAATTTATGCTATAATTATAATTATGTTATAATTTATGTTATAATTATAATCATGTTATAATTTGTGTTATAATTATAATTATGTTATAATTTATGTTATAATTATAATTATGTTATAATTTATGCTATAATTATAATTATGTTATAATTTATGTTATAATTATAATTATGTTATAATTTATGTTATAATTATAATTATGTTATAATTTATGTTATAATTATAATTATGTTATAATTTATGTTATAATTATAATTATGTTATAATTTATGTTATAATTATAATTATGTTATAATTTATGCTATAATTATAATTATTTTATAATTTATGTTATAATTATAATTATGTTATAATTTATGTTATAATTATAATTATGTTATAATTTATGTTATAATTATAATTATGTTATAATTTATGTAATAATTATAATTATGTTATAATTTATGTTATAATTATAATTATGTTATAATTTATGTTATAATTATAATTATGTTATAATTTATGTTATAATTATAATTATGTTATAATTGCTAATTTGCTGTAAATAAAAATATTTCTGGACAGATTGTTTTCCTAATGTTTATGATTATAGTGCATAATTTTATAACCGTTTGTTTTTGTTGTAATACATTTTATATTTTATGGGTGAATCTGAAAGGAAATAATGTTTTTCCAGTTGCAAACTATTCAATTAAGTAATAAGTGCTCAACTGTCCGACCAGTTGAGCTACAAACCAATAAACTGAAAAGAACACTAAGAAGCCTGTTAATAAGAAGGCTGCAATATTCCAGCATGCTCAGATTGGCAAGTCTATTTTTTGAGTTCTGATTGGCAGCTAGTTTATGAGTGTATAATCTTTTGTGTAAATATTGATTAATTCAAGCCAGAATTTTCCTATCAAATATCGGAGTCATTTATACTAGTAAGTGTCAATTTGATTCTACGCAAACTACAAACCCGGCAGTAATTATTCTATAAACCGAATTACTCATGTGTGAGCAGCAGAATGGAAAAATAGTACATAATTTTTTAGGAACTTTTAGTTTAAAATAACAATATGTATGGTCCGTTTTCGATATCTATATTCTAAGAATCTCCTCAGGAAAAAGTTTTATTGATTTTTTTATGTATAATTTTTAATCAGAAAACTAAATTTTGTTAAATGTTTTTAATTAGCTGCTCAAATGCTAGCCGGTGTAGTAATACATAGAAAATTATCTGACACACGGTGAAATACGAAAAAGTGAGCCTAATTAGATTTATACTGTATTTCTGTGATGGTGTTTTGGGTCGAAGGATGTGGATTTATTACTGTGGGGTTAGTCACACTTACTCCCACGCTGAAATTAGTAATCAAAAAGAAAAAGGCTGATAGAATCAAATATAAAAATCTATGAAAGTAGACAGAACAAACTTATAATTTCTGAAAACATGAATCAAGAATGCGACTAAATGTATACGAAGCAAAATTCTATACGCAGCTTTTGTTTAAAGAGCAATATCGGTCAAAGAGATAGGGCAAATTCTGACTTTACTTTATATATAAGTAAAATAAGGTAAGGTTTGGTTCAGTCTCAGGATGTAAACCTTCCCAGGCTTTACCTTCTCTTTGAGAAGGGAGTAGTTTATTGCTAATCGCCTGAGGCACCTTACTGGGGAATGTCACCAGGCTGATCAAGTATTTTTTGTAAGCCATAGCGCACTAATCCTAGTGTGCTGGCTTTTAAAAACCACACCTGACCTTGTGTCTAACCTCCTAAAAAATAAGTAAGATAAGAAGATATTTATATATCGTCTATCCTTCTTCTCCTCTCTCTCTCCAAACTGTCCTTCAACTCACTCAATCTTCTTCTTCTTCTTCTTCTTCTTCTTCTTCTTCTTCTTCTTCAAACTGTTCTTCAACTAACTCAATCTTCTTGTTGTTGTTGTTGTTGTTGTTGTTGTTCTTCTTCTTCTTCTTCTTCTTCTTCTTCTTCACATGGCCTTCTTATATTCGTCTCTTTCCATACGTTTAATACCCTCTCTCCTTCTTCCCATAATTCCTCACTTCCCAATCCACATCCACTAATCTTAACAGATTCTTCATAAAAGAAGACTATTTTTGTTGTGACAATTTCCTCCACGAGGTAAGTAAGCTAAGTAAGATTGCATGTTATTCTCATTCACTTAAACGACTGACGGACAAAGCCTCTCATCTAAACACGGAATAAACTTGCATCACACGGAATAAAAATGATACCGTGAGCGGGAAAAACAATTTTTTTTTTGCAAAGCTGATCAGTTCTGATCGAAAATACCCTGCATCTTTTAGTTTCATGTCTATATTCTTTTTTTATTATCGAATCAATGAGAATAGAAAATCAATAATCGGATATTCATTTTTTTGGGTGGCAGCTGCATCTATTTTGGATTGTTTAGTAAAGGTTACTCCCGACCGTAAAACGAATACAAACTTATTCTTTGCTTGTTACACTTTTAAAATTTTTACTATTGGGTCACCCCATATCAAGGCCAAGAGCCACTCGAGGATAGGAGTCAAACTGTAGTGGTGGAATATGCCAGAGAAAAAAAGAGACCTCAAAGTGGATGCATCAAGGGAAATAGACTCTCT